>JARGYO010000048.1:2400000-3000000 GCA_029206835.1 Rana muscosa
TACTATGAGCCATCACTGATGTACTATGGATCATCACTGATGTACTGTGGATCATCACTGATGTACCATGGATCATCACTGATGTACCGTGGATCATCACTGATGTACTGAGGATCATCACAGATGTACTGTGGATCATCACTGATGTACTATGGGCCATCACGGGTGTACTATGGATCATCACGGGTGTACTATGGATCATCACTGATGTACTATGGACCATCCCTGATGTACTATGGACCATCCCTGATGTACTATGGACCATCCCTGATGTACTGAGGATCATCACTGATGTACTATAGATCATCACTGATGTACTATGGGCCATCACTGGTGTACTATGGATCATCAATGATGTACTATGAGCCATCGCTGATATACTGTGGATCATCACTGGTGTACTATGGATCATCACTGATGTACTATGGATCATCACTGATGTACTATGGATCATCACTGGTGTACTATGGATCATCACTGGTGTACTATGGATCATCACTGATGTACTGTGGACAATCCCTGATGTACTGTGGATCATCACTGATGTACTGAGGATCATTACTGATGTACTGTGGATCATCACTGATGTACTATAGATCATCACTAATGTACTGTGGATCATCACTGATGTACTGTGGATCATCTCTGATGTACTGAGGATCATCACTGATGTACTGTGGATCATCACTGATGTACTGTGGATCATCACTGATGTACTATGGACCATCCCTGATGTACTATGGACCATCCCTGATGTACTATGGACCATCCCTGATGTACTGAGGATCATCACTGATGTACTGTGGATCATCACTGATGTACTGTGGATCATCACTGATGTACTATGGACCATCACTGGTGTACTATGGATCATCACTGGTGTACTATGGATCATCACTGGTGTACTATGGACCATCCCTGATGTACTATGGATCATCACTGATGTACTGTGGATCATCACTGATGTACTATAATTCATCACTGATGTACTATGGGCCATCACTGGTGTACTATGGATCATCACTGGTGTACTATGGATCATCACTGATGTACTATGGACCATCCCTGATATACTATGGACCATCCCTGATATACTATGGACCATCCCTGATGTACTGTGGATCATCACTGATGTACTGTGGATCATCACTGATGTACTGTGGATCATCACTGATGTACTATGGGCCATCACTGATGTACTGTGGATCATCACTGGTGTACTATAGATCATCACTGATGTACTGTGGGCCATCCCTGATGTACTTAGGATCATCACTGATGTACTATGGACCATCCCTGATGTAATATAGACCATCCCTGATGTACTGTGGATTATCACTGATGTACCGTGGATCATCACTGATGTACTGAGGATCATCACTGATGTACTGTGGATCATCACTGATTTACTGTGGATCATTACTGATGTACTGTGGATCATCACTGATGTACTGAGGATCATCACTGATGTACTATGGATCATCACTGATGTACTGTGGATCATCACTGATGTACTGTGGATGATCACTGATGTACTATGGATCATCACTGATGTACTGAGGATCATCACTAATGTACTATAGATCATCACTGATGTACTATGGGCCATCACTGGTGTACTATGGATCATCACTGATGTACTATGGATCATCACTGATGTACTATGAGCCATCGCTGATGTACTATGGGCCATCACTGATGTACTGTGGATCATCACTGGTGTACTATGGATCATCACTGATGTACTATGGATCATCACTGATGTACTATGGATCATCACTGATGTACTGTGGATCATCACTGGTGTACTATAGATTATTACTGATGTACTATGGATCATCACTGATGTACTGTGGATCATCACTGATGTACTGTGGACCTTCCCTGATGTACTATGGACCATCCCTGATGTACTGTGGATTATCACTGATGTACCGTGGATCATCATTGATGTACTGAGGATCATCACTGATGTACTGTGGATCATCACTGATGTACTGTGGATCATCACTGATGTACTGAGGATCATCACTGATGTTCTATGGATCATCACTGATGTACTATGGATCATCACTGATGTACTATGGATCATCACTGGTGTACTATGGATCATCACTGGTGTACTATGGATCATCACTGATGTACTGTGGATCATCACTGATGTACTATAGATCATCACTGATGTACTATGGATCGTCACTGATGTACTATGAGCCATCTCTGATGTACTATGGATCATCACTGATGTACTATGGATCATCACTGATGTACTATGGATATTCACTGATGTACTATGAGCCATCACTGATGTACTATGGATCATCACTGATGTACTATGGATCATCACTGATGTACTATGAGCCATCTCTGATGTACTATGAGCCATCTCTGATGTACTATGGATCATCACTGATGTAATATGGATCAACACTGATGTACTATGGATCATCACTGATGTACTATGAGCCATCACTGATGTACTATGGATCATCACTGATGTACTGTGGATCATCACTGATGTACCGTGGATCATCACTGATGTACTGAGGATCATCACTGATGTACTATAGATCATCACTGATGTACTATGGGCCATCACTGGTGTACTATGGATCATCACTGATGTACTATGAGCCATCGCTGATGTACTGTGGATCATCACTGGTGTACTATGGATCATCACTGATGTACTATGGATCATCACTGATGTACTATGGATCATCACTGGTGTACTATGGATTGAGCCATCGCTGATGTACTGTGGATCATCACTGGTGTACTATGGATCATCACTGATGTACTATGGATCATCACTGATGTACTATGGATCATCACTGGTGTACTATGGATCATCGCTGGTGTACTATGGATCATCACTGATGTACTGTGGACAATCCCTGATGTACTGTGGATCATCACTGATGTACTGAGGATCATCACTGATGTACTGTGGATCATCACTGATGTACTATAGATCATCACTAATGTACTGTGGATCATCACTGATGTACTGAGGATCATCACTGATGTACTGTGTACCATCACTGATGTGCTATGGACCATCCCTGATGTACTATGGATCATCACTGATGTACTATGGGCCATCACTGATGTACTATGGATCATCACTGATGTACTATGGGCCATCACTGATGTACTATGGATCATCACTGATATACTGTGGACTATCCCTGTTGTACTGTGGATCATCACTGATGTACTATGGATCATCGCTGATGTACTATGGATCATCACTGATGTACTATGGATCATCACTGATGTACTATGGATCATCACTGATGTTCTGTAGATCATCACTGATGTACTATGGGCCATCACTGATGTACTATGGGCCATCACTGGTGTACTATGGATCATCACTGATGTACTGTGGACCATCACTGGTGTACTATGGATCATCACTGATGTATTATGGATCATCACTGATGTACTTTGAACCATCACTGATGTACTATGGATCATCACTGATGTACTATGGATCATCACTGATATACTGTGGACTATCCCTGATGTACTGTGGATCATCACTGATGTACTATGGATCATCGTCGATGTACTATGGATCATCACTGATGTACTATGGATCATCACTGATGTACTATGGATCATCACTGATGTACTATAGATCATCACTGATGTACTATGGGCCATCACTGGTGTACTATGGATCATTACTGATGTACTGTGGACCATCACTGGTGTACTATGGATCATCACTGATGTATTATGGATCATCACTGATGTACTTTGAGCCATCACTGATGTACTATGGATCATCACTGATGTACTGTGGACCATCCCTGATGTATTGTGGATCATCACTGATGTACTGTGGATCATCACTGATGTACCGTGGATCATCACTGATGTACTGAGGATCATCACCGATGTACTGAGGATCATCACTGATGTACTATGGGCCATCACAGGTGTACTATGGATCATCACTGGTGTACTATGGATCATCACTGATGTACTATGGACCATCCCTGATGTACTGTGGATCATCACTGATGTACTGTGAATCATCACTGATGTACTGTGGATCATCACTGGTGTACTATAGATCATCACTGATGTACTATGGGCCATCCCTGATGTACTGAGGATCATCACTGATGTACTATGGACCATCCCTGATGTACTATAGACCATCCCTGATGTACTATGGACCATCCCTGATGTACTATAGACCATCCCTGATGTACTGTGGATTATCACTGATGTACCGTGGATCATCACTGATGTACTGAGGATCATCACTGATGTACTGTGGATCATCACTGATTTACTGTGGATCATTACTGATGTACTGTGGATCATCACTGATGTACTGATGATCATCACTGTTGTACTATGGATCATCACTGATGTACTGTGGATCATCACTGATGTACCGTGAATCATCACTGATGTACTGAGGATCATCACTAATGTACTATAGATCATCACTGATGTACTATGGGCCATCACTGGTGTACTATGGATCATCACTGATGTACTATGGATCATCACTGATGTACTATGAGCCATCGCTGATGTACTATGGGCCATCACTGATGTACTATGGATCATCACTGATGTACTATGGATCATCAAAGATGTACTGTGGATCAACACTGGTGTACTATAGATCATCACTGATGTACTGTGGATCATCACTGATGTACTATGGACCATCCCTGATGTACTGTGGATCATCACTGATGTACCGTGGATCATCACTGATGTACTGAGGATCATCACTGATGTACCGTGGATCATCACTGATGTACTGTGGATCATCACTGATGTACTGAGGATCATCACTGATGTACTGTGGATCATCACTGATGTACTGTGGATCATCACTGATGTACTGTGGATCATCACTGATGTACTGTGGATCATCACTGATGTACTGAGGATCATCACTGATGTACTGTGGATCATCACTGATGTACTATAGATCATCACTAATGTACTGTGGATCATCACTGATGTACTGTGGATCATCACTGATGTACTGTGGATCATCACTGATGTACTATGGACCATCCCTGATGTACTATGGACCATCCCTGATGTACTATGGATCATCACTGATGTACTATGGGCCATCACTGATGTACTATGGATCATCACTGATATACTGTGGACTATCCCTGATGTAATGTGGATCATCACTGATGTACTATGGATCATCGCTGATGTACTATGGATCATCACTGATGTACTATGGATCATCACTGATGTACTATGGATCATCACTGATGTTCTGTAGATCATCACTGATGTACTATGGGCCATCACTGATGTACTATGGGCCATCACTGGTGTACTATGGATCATCACTGATGTACTGTGGACCATCACTGGTGTACTATGGATCATCACTGATGTATTATGGATCATCACTGATGTACTTTGAGCCATCACTGATGTACTATGGATCATCACTGATGTACTATGGATCATCACTGATATACTGTGGACTATCCCTGATGTACTGTGGATCATCACTGATGTACTATGGATCATCGTCGATGTACTATGGATCATCACTGATGTACTATGGATCATCACTGATGTACTATGGATCACCACTGATGTACTATAGATCATCACTGATGTACTATGGGCCATCACTGGTGTACTATGGATCATCACTGATGTACTGTGGACCATCACTGGTGTACTATGGATCATCACTGATGTATTATGGATCATCACTGATGTACTTTGAGCCATCACTGATGTACTATGGATCATCACTGATGTACTGTGGACCATCCCTGATGTACTGTGGATCATCACTGATGTACTGTGGATCATCACTGATGTACCGTGGATAATCACTGATGTACTGAGGATCATCACCGATGTACTGAGGATCATCACTGATGTACTATGGGCCATCACAGGTGTACTATGGATCATCACTGGTGTACTATGGATCATCACTGATGTACTATGGACCATCCCTGATGTACTGTGGATCATCACTGATGTACTGTGGATCATCACTGGTGTACTATAGATCATCACTGATGTACTATGGGCCATCCCTGATGTACTGAGGATCATCACTGATGTACTATGGACCATCCCTGATGTACTATAGACCATCCCTGATGTACTGTGGATTATCACTGATGTACCGTGGATCATCACTGATGTACTGAGGATCATCACTGATGTACTGTGGATCATCACTGATTTACTGTGGATCATTACTGATGTACTGTGGATCATCACTGATGTACTGAGGATCATCACTGTTGTACTATGGATCATCACTGATGTACTGTGGATCATCACTGATGTACCGTGAATCATCACTGATGTACTGAGGATCATCACTAATGTACTATAGATCATCACTGATGTACTATGGGCCATCACTGGTGTACTATGGATCATCACTGATGTACTATGGATCATCACTGATGTACTATGAGCCATCGCTGATGTACTATGGGCCATCACTGATGTACTATGGATCATCACTGATGTACTATGGATCATCACTGATATACTGTGGATCATCACTGGTGTACTATAGATCATCACTGATGTACTATGGATCATCACTGATGTACTGTGGATCATCACTGATGTACTGTGGATCATCACTGATGTACTATGGACCATCCCTGATGTATTGTGGATTATCACTGATGTACCGTGAATCATCACTGATGTACTGAGGATCATCACTGATGTACTGTGGATCATCACTGATGTACTGTGGATCATCACTGATGTACTGAGGATCATCACTGATGTACTATGGATCATCACTGATGTACTATGGATCATCACTGATGTACTATGGATCATCACTGGTGTACTATGGATCATCACTGATGTACTGTGGATCATCACTGATGTACTATAGATCATCACTGATGTACTATGGATCATCACTGATGTACTATGGATCATCACTGATGTACTATGAGCCATCTCTGATGTACTATGTATCATCACTGATGTACTATGGATCATCACTGATGTACTATGGATCATCACTGATGTACTATGGATCATCACTGATGTACTATGAGCCATTACTGATGTACTATGGATCATCACTGATGTACTATGGATCATCACTGATGTACTATGAGCCATCTCTGATGTACTATGAGCCATCTCTGATGTACTATGAGCCATCTCTGATGTACTATGGATCATCACTGATGTACTATGGATCAACACTGATGTACTATGGATCATCACTGATGTACTATGGATCATCACTGATGTACTATGAGCCATCACTGATGTACTATGGATCATCACTGATGTACTATGGATCATCACTGATGTACTATGGATCATCACTGATGTACTATGGATCATCACTGATGTACTAAAGATCATCACTGATGTACTATGGGCAATCACTGGTGTACTATGGATCATCACTGATGTACTGTGGACCATCACTGGTGTACTATGGATCATCACCAATGTACTATGGATCATCACTGATGTACTATGGATCATCACTGATGTACTATGGATCATCACTGATGTACTGTGGATCATCACTGATGTACTGTGGATCATCACTGACGTACTGTGGATCATCACTGACGTACTGTGGATCATCACTGATGTACTATGGGCCATCACTGGTGTACTATGGATCATCACTGATGTACTATGGATCATCACTGATGTATTATGGATCATCACTGATGTACTTTGAGCCATCACTAATGTACTATGGATCATCACTGATGTACTATGAATCATCACTGATGTACTGTGGACCATTCCTGATGTACTGTGGATCATCACTGATGTACTGTGGATCATCACTCATGTACCGTGGATCATCACTGATGTACTGAGGATCATCACCGATGTACTGAGGATCATCACTGATGTACTATGGGCCATCACAGGTGTACTATGGATCATCCCTGGTGTACTATGGATCATCACTGATGTACTATGGACCATCCCTGATGTACTGTGGATCATCACTGATGTACTGTGGATCATCACTGATGTACTGTGGATCATCACTGGTGTACTATAGATCATCACTGATGTACTATGGGCCATCCCTGATGTACTGAGGATCATCACTGATGTACTATGGACCATCCCTGATGTACTATAGACCATCCCTGATGTACTGTGGATCATCACTGATGTACCGTGAATCATCACTGATGTACTGAGGATCATCACTAATGTACTATAGATCATCACTGATGTACTATGGGCCATCACTGGTGTACTATGGATCATCACTGATGTACTATGGATCATCACTGATGTACTATGAGCCATCGCTGATGTACTATGGGCCATCACTGATGTACTATGGATCATCACTGATGTACTATGGATCATCACTGATATACTGTGGATCATCACTGGTGTACTATAGATCATCACTGATGTACTATGGATCATCACTGATGTACTGTGGATCATCACTGATGTACTGTGGATCATCACTGATGTACTATGGACCATCCCTGATGTATTGTGGATTATCACTGATGTACCGTGGATCATCACTGATGTACTGAGGATCATCACTGATGTACTGTGGATCATCACTGATGTACTGTGGATCATCACTGATGTACTGAGGATCATCACTGATGTACTATGGATCATCACTGATGTACTATGGATCATCACTGGTGTACTATGGATCATCACTGATGTACTGTGGATCATCACTGATGTACTATAGATCATCACTGATGTACTATGGATCATCACTGATGTACTATGGATCATCACTGATGTACTATGAGCCATCTCTGATGTACTATGGATCATCACTGATGTACTATGGATCATCACTGATGTACTATGGTTCATCACTGATGTACTATGGATCATCACTGATGTACTATGAGCCATCACTGATGTACTATGGATCATCACTGATGTACTATGGATCATCACTGATGTACTATGGATCATCACTGATGTACTATGAGCCATCTCTGATGTACTATGAGCCATCTCTGATGTACTATGAGCCATCTCTGATGTACTATGGATCATCACTGATGTACTATGGATCAACACTGATGTACTATGGATCATCACTGATGTACTATGGATCATCACTGATGTACTATGAGCCATCACTGATGTACTATGGATCATCACTGATGTACTATGGATCATCACTGATGTACTATGGATCATCACTGATGTACTATGGGCAATCACTGGTGTACTATGGATCATCACTGATGTACTGTGGACCATCACTGGTGTACTATGGATCATCACCAATGTACTATTGATCATCACTGATGTACTATGGATCATCACTGATGTACTGTGGATCATCACTGATGTACTGTGGATCATCACTGACGTACTGTGGATCATCACTGACGTACTGTGGATCATCACTGATGTACTATGGGCCATCACTGGTGTACTATGGATCATTACTGATGTACTATGGATCATCACTGATGTATTATGGATCATCACTGATGTACTTTGAGCCATCACTAATGTACTATGGATCATCACTGATGTACTATGAATCATCACTGATGTACTGTGGACCATCCCTGATGTACTGTGGATCATCACTGATGTACTGTGGATCATCACTCATGTACCGTGGATCATCACTGATGTACTGAGGATCATCACCGATGTAATGAGGATCATCACTGATGTACTATGGGCCATCACAGGTGTACTATGGATCATCCCTGGTGTACTATGGATCATCACTGATGTACTATGGACCATCCCTGATGTACTGTGGATCATCACTGATGTACTGTGGATCATCACTGATGTACTGTGGATCATCACTGGTGTACTATAGATCATCACTGATGTACTATGGGCCATCCCTGATGTACTGAGGATCATCACTGATGTACTATGGACCATCCCTGATGTACTATAGACCATCCCTGATGTACTGTGGATTATCACTGATGTACCGTGGATCATCACTGATGTACTGAGGATCATCACTGATGTACTGTGGATCATCACTGATTTACTGTGGATCATTACTAATGTACTGTGGATCATCACTGATGTACTGAGGATCATCACTGATGTACTATGGATCATCACTGATGTACTGTGGATCATCACTGATGTACTGTGGATCATCACTGATGTACCGTGGATCATCACTGATGTACTGAGGATCATCACTAATGTACTATAGATCATCACTGATGTACTATGGGCCATCACTGGTGTACTATGGATCATCACTGATGTACTATGGATCATCACTGATGTACTATGAGCCATCGCTGATGTACTATGGGCCATCACTGATGTACTGTGGATCATCACTGGTGTACTATGGATCATAACTGATGTACTATGGATCATCACTGGTGTACTATAGATCATCACTGATGTACTATGGATCATCACTGATGTACTGTGGATCATCACTGGTGTACTATAGATCATCACTGATGTACTATGGATCATCACTGATGTAGTGTAGATCATCACTGATGTACTGTGGATCATCACTGATGTACTATGGACCATCCCTGATGTACCGTGGATTATCACTGATGTACCGTGGATCATCACTGATGTACTGAGGATCATCACTGATGTACTGTGGATCATCACTGATGTACTGTGGATCATTACTGATGTACTGTGGATCATCACTGATGTACTATGGATCATCACTGATGTACTATGGATCATCACTGATGTACTATGGATCATCACTGGTGTACTATGGATCATCACTCATGTACTATGGATCATCACTGATGTACTATAGATCATCACTGATGTACTATGGATCATCACTGATGTACTATGGATCATCACTGATGTACTATGAGCCATCTCTGATGTACTATGGATCATCACTGATGTACTATGGATCATCACTGATGGACTATGGATCATCACTGATGTACTATGGATCATCACTGATGTACTATGAGCCATCTCTGATGTACTATGGATCATCACTGATGTACTATGGATCAACACTGATGTACTATGGATCATCACTGATGTACTATGGATCATCACTGATGTACTATGGATCATCACTGATGTACTATGAGCCATCTCTGATGTACTATGAGCCATCTCTGATGTACTATGGATCATCACTGATGTACTATGGATCAACACTGATGTACTATGGATCATCACTGATGTACTGTGGATCATCACTGATGTACCGTGGATCATCACTGATGTACCGTGGATCATCACTGATGTACTGATGATCATCACAGATGTACTGTGGATCATCACTGATGTACTATGGGCCATCACTGGTGTACTATGGATCATCACTGATGTAGTATGGATCATCACTGATGTATTATGGATCATCACTGATGTACTTTGAGCCATCACTGATGTACTATGGATCATCACTGATGTACTATGAATCATCACTGATGTACTGTGGACCATCCCTGATGTACTGTGGATCATCACTGATGTACTGTGGATCATCACTCATGTACCGTGGATCATCACTGATGTACTGAGGATCATCACCGATGTACTGAGATCTTTGGATGGTCTATGTGTACCACCGGGGTCATGGCTAGTAGCTATAGACGTTGAAGCCCTCTATAACTCTATCCCCCACACTAGGGGTATTAAAGTTATAGACAGCTTCCTTTCTGAGAGAGGACCTGGAGCCAGGCCCTACAACAATTTCATTTTGGAATTGTTGCTGTTCAAACTTACCAACAATATTTTTGTTTTCGACCGTTCCCACTACCTCCAGGTGCAGGGTGTTGCGATGGGGACCAAGTGTGCCCCGTCGTACGCCAACCTGTACCTGGGGGGTGGGAACGGGAGATTTTTTCTTTGGAATCATTTGAAATGTTTTTTGATAAAGTCTTGATATGGCGACGCTTTATCGATGACATTTTTGTTGTGTGGACTGGCTCCTTAGAGGAATTGACATCTTTTATGTCTTCATTAGCTGTAAATTCCTTTAATCTCAAATTTACGATGATTTGTGACCAGAATGTGATTAATTTTCTGGATATTTCTATTTACTTAAACTCTGATGGCACCTTGGGCTCTTCATTATATAGAAAGCCCTCTTCAGGCAATACCATCCTGCATGCCACAAGTTCTCATCCCAGGACTCTGGTACAAGAAATTGTAGTAAGGAAGTAGATTTCGAGACGGAGGCCTCTGCCCTCCAATCTCGACTAATTGCTAGAGGGTATAGTCGTTCAACCCTCAAAAAAGCTTATAAACGAGCAAAAAATAAAAACAGGAAAGATCTAATACATCCTAAGAAATCTCAAACTACTGACCAAACGGTACGATTAATTACCAGGTTCTCTGGTGAACATCAGAAAGTAAGAAAAATTATTGAAAAATTCTGGCCTTTGCTAGCAACAGATGAGATTATCTCCAAATATATTAAGCCATTTCCCCAAATTACCTATAGAAAATCTAGGTCTCTAAAAGATCAACTAGTTCATAGCCATCTCCAAATCAAGAGGGTTGAGAGTAGAAAGGGTTCGGCCCCATGTGGTCATTGTGAATTTTGCAGGTTTATATATGATTCTACTGAAATAGTTCTCCCTAATGGAGTTACGTATAGACCAAATTTCTTTAGCAATTGCCAGTCAATTGGCGTTATTTATTTGATGATCTGTGATTGTAAGGCCTTGTATGTTGGTAAAACGAAGAGGCCTTTCTTTCACAGAATGAGAGACCATGTATCTCTCATTCAAAAGGAAAAAAATGGAGACTCCTATTAGTAGACATAGTGGTCTTTTCCACTCCTTCGATCTGTCAAAGATTAAATTCTTTGCTTTAGAATACATACCTCTTAATGAAAGAGGTGGGGATGTGGACAAAAATCTCCTACAACGAGAAACCAGATGGATACATACCTTGAGAGCTACTATGTATCCCGGGTTAAATTAGTCCATCAGTTTCAAACCCTTTTTGTAGGATAAAAATCGTTATGCTGTATATGTAGACTCTGTTTAAAACAAATAAAATTTTGTTTTGTTATTTTATTTTTGTTTATTAAATTTGTCTTTATGTACAGGTGACTGAATGTACCATTTCTATATTCCATAGGGGCTCTCTTTAATCATTGATAAATCTACATTATATGTAATTGATTTCAATTGAGTTTACCACATTTTTTAGGGTGGCGTTTCCCTTTTCTTTTTTGGGGGGGATTTGGTGATCATATGGGCGCCCAGGGCGTTTCTCTTTGTTCTCCTTTGGGAGACAATCTGAGCGCCATCTGACTAAGCCCACCGGATATCCTGGCCCCATTTTTTTAACATCTAATGTGCCCTTTCTGCCGTGATTTTAAAAGGAAGTCTGCCCTTTTCTATACTTTAGGCATGTTTTCCCCTTCCGGATCCGTCTTATGGTGCGTCCAGCTCGTCAGGATGTTTTCTCCTGATGAGCGGGGTGGCGCTTCCGGCGGACGTCTCCGTTTTTTCAGTGGTGGAATTGTCACTTCCGGGTCGGATCTGACGATGGGCGGATGTCGGAACTGACGTGCCCGCTCCGCCCATTGATTTGGCGCCATTGTGCGTCCAATGGGAAGGGGGAGGGGGGGTATATAGTCCGGATCGCAGCCTTGTAAATCAGTAGCATGACCAACACTCTGGGGAGAAGACGTTCTTAGATATCAGTCAAAGGTAAATTACTTAGGCACTAGATCTCTTTATGGGCAACATTGGTTTTTATCCTGTTGTCTGGTTTACTTGGTCTTTAATCCAAAATGGTTTTTATATCTTATATATTTTTTCAGTAAACTGATCGGGTTTGTAAAACAAGTTTTTCGGCAGAGATGCCCTAATGTGGACACACTTTATCCAATTGGATTAACCAGGTATATATCAGCTAGCAAGTATATGGCTAAAAAATTAAAATTCTGATTACCAACTAGAGGGGATTATTATATATATTTATAGTAATTTCCACTATTTCTTTTTCCTTTAGAGTGGACACTGATTGGGATACTTTGGAGATACTGCCCCTTTTTTGCCTATTCTAATATATTTTTTACTATCAACAGCCATAAACAGGTAAATACTGATGGGGTATGTGCCGTATAACTAGATGGAGACGCCTTTACTCTTATACATAGATTGTTATTTGACTTCATTCGAATTTTCTTTGTAATTTCCCCCAGATGGCCCTCTGTTCCTGTGCTAGTAATATCCGGTGGTTATTTGTGCCAGTATTTCTCCCCCTCTATGATACACCATATGATCCCCTCCTTACGGGCGCCCCCGTGTGGGATAGCTCATTGGCTATCTGGTCATTCTTCATTTTAGATTGTACCATCAAAATTTACAGGTAATGTACTTACAACTGATACTAATAAGGTCATATACCTTGAATAAATAGATCTAATTTTGAGATGAACTTTTGAGCAACCATTGGGCTGGTTATGGTTTTCAGTTATCCTTTTTTTCTTAATAATATTCTGTTTTGTAATTTTGAGTTTGAAATTTGAGTAAATATTATTATGTATTTATTATTTTTCTTTTTTTGTTTCCAGTATTTGCATGACAAACTCCTGAGGAAGCCTACAAAATGGCGAAACATGTAGAGAATTTTGTCTGTATGCACTTTGGAAACTCTATTATGTTTATTTTGATGGTTCATGTATATTTGTACATATGAATTTTCATATTTTTTTTGTAATAAAATTATATTTTTTATATTGAATATTGTGTAGTTGTTGCACCTTAAAAGTCCCAATACCTTCATATTCCTATATAGCTGATATACTGTGGATCATCACTGGTGTACTATGGATCATCACTGATGTACTATGGATCATCACTGATGTACTATGGATCATCACTGGTGTACTATGGATCATCACTGATGTACTGTGGACAATCCCTGATGTACTGTGGATCATCACTGATGTACTGAGGATCATCACTGATGTACTGTGGATCATCATTGATGTACTATAGATCATCACTAATGTACTGTGGATCATCACTGATGTACTGTGGATCATCTCTGATGTACTGAGGATCATCACTGATGTACTGTGGATCATCACTGATGTACTGTGGATCATCACTGATGTACAATGGACCATCCCTAATGTACTATGGACCATCCCTGATGTACTATGGACCATCCCTGATGTACTATGGACCATCCCTGATGCACTGAGGATCATCACTGATGTACTGTGGATCATCACTGATGTACTGTGGATCATCACTGATGTACTATGGATCATCACTGATGTACTATGGACCATCCCTGATATACTATGGACCATCCCTGATGTACTATGGACCATCCCTGATGTACTGTGGATCATCACTGATGTACTGTGGATCATCACTGATGTACTGTGGATCATCACTGATGTACTATGGGCCATCACTGATGTACTGTGGATCATCACTGGTGTACTATAGATCATCACTGATGTACTATGGGCCATCCCTGATGTACTGAGGATCATCACTGATGTACTATGGACCATCCCTGATGTAATATAGACCATCCCTGATGTACTGTGGATTATCACTGATGTACCGTGGATCATCACTGATGTACTGAGGATCATCACTGATCTACTGTGGATCATCACTGATTTACTGTGGATCATTACTGATGTACTGTGGATCATCACTGATGTACTGAGGATCATCACTGATGTACTATGGATCATCACTGATGTACTGTGGATCATCACTGATGTACTGTGGATCATCACTGATGTACTGTGGATCCTCACTGATGTACTGAGGATCATCACTAATGTACTATAGATCATCAGTTATGTACTATGGGCCATCACTGGTGTACTATGGGTCATCACTGATGTACTATGGATCATCACTGCTGTACTATGAGCCATCGCTGATGTACTATGGGCCATCACTGATGTACTGTGGATCATCACTGGTGTACTATGGATCATCACTGATGTACTATGGATCATCACTGATGTACTATGGATCATCACTGATGTACTGTGGATCATCACTGGTGTACTATAGATTATCACTGATGTACTATGGATCATCACTGATGTACTGTGGATCATCACTGATGTACTGTGGACCATCCCTGATGTACTATGGACCATCCCTGATGTACTGTGGATTATCACTGATGTACCGTGGATCATCACTGATGTACTGAGGATCATCACTGATGTACTGTGGATCATCACTGATGTACTGTGGATCATCACTGATGTACTGAGGATCATCACTGATGTACTATGGATCATCACTGATGTACTATGGATCATCACTGATGTACTATGGATCATCACTGGTGTACTATGGATCATCACTGGTGTACTATGGATCATCACTGATGTACTGTGGATCATCACTGATGTACTATAGATCATCACTGATGTACTATGGATCATCACTGATGTACTATGGATCATCACTGATGTACTAGGAACCATCTCTGATGTACTATGGATCATCACTGATGTACTATGGATCATCACTGATGTACTATGGATCATCACTGATGTACTATGGATCATCACTGATGTACTATGAGCCATCACTAATGTACTATGGATCATCACTGATGTACTATGGATCATCACTGATGTACTATGAGCCATCTCTGATGTACTATGAGCCATCTCTGATGTACTATGGATCATCACTGATGTACTATGGATCAACACTGATGTACTATGGATCATCACTGATGTACTATGGATCATCACTGATGTACTATGAGCCATCACTGATGTACTATGGATCATCACTGATGTACTGTGGATCATCACTGATGTACCGTGGATCATCACTGATGTACCGTGGATCATCACTGATGTACTGAGGATCATCACTGATGTACTATAGATCATCACTGATGTACTATGGGCCATCACTGGTGTACTATGGATCATCACTGATGTACTATGAGCCATCGCTGATGTACTGTGGATCATCACTGGTGTACTATGGATCATCACTGATGTACTATGGATCATCACTGATGTACTATGGATCATCACTGGTGTACTATGGATTGAGCCATCGCTGATGTACTGTGGATCATCACTGGTGTACTATGGATCATCACTGATGTACTATGGATCATCACTGATGTACTATGGATCATCACTGGTGTACTATGGATCATCGCTGGTGTACTATGGATCATCACTGATGTACTGTGGACAATCCCTGATGTACTGTGGATCATCACTGATGTACTGAGGATCATCACTGATGTACTGTGGATCATCACTGATGTACTATAGATCATCACTAATGTACTGTGGATCATCACTGATGTACTGTGGATCATCACTGATGTACTGAGGATCATCACTGATGTACTGTGGATCATCACTGATGTACTGTGGATCATCACTGATGTACTATGGACCATCCCTGATGTACTATGGACCATCCCTGATGTACTATGGATCATCACTGATGTACTATGGGCCATCACTGATGTACTATGGATCATCACTGATATACTGTGGACTATCCCTGATGTACTGTGGATCATCACTGATGTACTATGGATCATCGCCGATGTACTATGGATCATCACTGATGTACAATGGATCATCACTGATGTACTATGGATCATCACTGATGTTCTGTAGATCATCACTGATGTACTATGGGCCATCACTGATGTACTATGGGCCATCACTGGTGTACTATGGATCATCACTGATGTACTGTGGACCATCACTGGTGTACTATGGATCATCACTGATGTATTATGGATCATCACTGATGTACTTTGAGCCATCACTGATGTACTATGGATCATCACTGGTGTACTATGGATCATCACTGATGTATTATGGATCATCACTGATGTACTTTGAGCCATCACTGATGTACTATGGATCATCACTGATGTACTGTGGACCATCCCTGATGTACTGTGGATCATCACTGATGTACTGTGGATCATCACTGATGTACCGTGGATCATCACTGATGTACTGAGGATCATCACCGATGTACTGAGGATCATCACTGATGTACTATGGGCCATCACAGGTGTACTATGGATCATCACTGGTGTACTATGAATCATCACTGATGTACTATGGACCATCCCTGATGTACTGTGGATCATCACTGATGTACTGTGGATCATCACTGATGTACTGTGGATCATCACTGGTGTACTATAGATCATCACCGATGTACTATGGGCCATCCCTGATGTACTGAGGATCATCACTGATGTACTATGGACCATCCCTGATGTACTATAGACCATCCCTGATGTACTGTGGATTATCACTGATGTACCATGGATCATCACTGATGTACTGAGGATCATCACTGATGTACTGTGGATCATCACTGATTTACTGTGGATCATTACTGATGTACTGTGGATCATCACTGATGTACTGAGGATCATCGCTGTTGTACTATGGATCATCACTGATGTACTGTGGATCATCACTGATGTACCGTGAATCATCACTGATGTACTGAGGATCATCACTAATGTACTATAGATCATCACTGATGTACTATGGGCCATCACTGGTGTACTATGGATCATCACTGATGTACTATGGATCATCACTGATGTACTATGAGCCATCGCTGATGTACTATGGGCCATCACTGATGTACTATGGATCATCACTGATGTACTATGGATCATCACTGATGTACTGTGGATCAACACTGGTGTACTATAGATCATCACTGATGTACTATGGATCATCACTGATGTACTGTGGATCATCACTGATGTACTATGGACCATCCCTGATGTATTGTGGATTATCACTGATGTACCGTGGATCATCACTGATGTACTGAGGATCATCACTGATGTACTGTGGATCATCACTGATGTACTGTGGATCATCACTGATGTACTGAGGATCATCACTGATGTACTGTGGATCATCACTGATGTACTGAGGATCATCACTGATGTACTGTGGATCATCACTGATGTACTGTGGATCATCACTGATGTACTATAGATCATCACTAATGTACTGTGGATCATCACTGATGTACTGTGGATCATCACTGATGTACTGAGGATCATCATTGATGTACTGTGGATCATCACTGATGTACTGTGGATCATCACTGATGTACTATGGACCATCCCTGATGTACTATGGACCATCCCTGATGTACTATGGATCATCACTGATGTACTATGGGCCATCACTGATGTACTATGGATCATCACTGATGTACTATGGGCCATCACTGATGTACTGTGGACTATCCCTGATGTACTGTGGATCATCACTGATGTACTATGGATCATTGCCGATGTACTATGGATCAACACTGATGTACTATGGATCATCACTGATGTACTATGGATCATCACTGATGTACTATGAGCCATCACTGATGTACTATGGATCATCACTGATGTACTATGGATCATCACTGATGTACTATGGATCATCACTGATGTACTATGGATCATCACTGATGTAGTGTAGATCATCACTGATGTACTGTGGATCATCACTGATGTACTATGGACCATCCCTGATGTACTGTGGATTATCACTGATGTACCGTGGATCATCACTGATGTACTGAGGATCATCACTGATGTACTGTGGATCATCACTGATGTACTGTGGATCATCACTGATTTACTGTGGATCACCACTGATGTACTGTGGATCATCACTGATGTACTATGGACCATCCCTGATGTATTGTGGATTATCACTGATGTACCGTGGATCATCACTGATGTACTGAGGATCATCACTGATGTACTGTGGATCATCAGTGATGTACTGTGGATCATCACTGATGTACTGAGGATCATCACTGATGTACTATGGATCATCACTGATGTACTATGGATCATCACTGATGTACTATGGATCATCACTGGTGTACTATGGATCATCACTGATGTACTGTGGATCATCACTGATGTACTATAGATCATCACTAATGTACTATGGATCATCACTGATGTACTATGGATCATCACTGATGTACTATGAGCCATCTCTGATGTACTATGGATCATCACTGATGTACTATGGATCATCACTGATGTACTATGGTTCATCACTGATGTACTATGGATCATCACTGATGTACTATGAGCCATCACCGATGTACTATGGATTATCACTGATGTACTATGGATCATCACTGATGTACTATTGGTCATCACTGATGTATTGTGAGCCATCTCTGATGTACTATGAGCCATCTCTGATGTACTATGAGCCATCTCTGATGTACTATGGATCAACACTGATGTACTATGGATCATCACTGATGTACTATGGATCATCACTGATGTACTATGAGCCATCACTGATGTACTATGGATCATCACTGATGTACTATGGATCATCACTGATGTACTATGGATCATCACTGATGTACTATGGATCATCACTGATGTAGTGTAGATCATCACTGATGTACTGTGGATCATCACTGATGTACTATGGACCATCCCTGATGTACTGTTGATTATCACTGATGTACCGTGGATCATCACTGATGTACTGAGGATCATCACTGATGTACTGTGGATCATCACTGATGTACTGTGGATCATTACTGATGTACTGTGGATCATCACTGATGTACTGAGGATCATCACTGATGTACTATGGATCATCACTGATGTACTATGGATCATCACTGGTGTACTATGGATCATCACTCATGTACTGTGGATCATCACTGATGTACTATAGATCATCACTGATGTACTATGGATCATCACTGATGTACTATGGATCATCACTGATGTACTATGAGCCATCTCGGATGTACTATGGATCATCACTGATGTACTATGGATCATCACTGATGTACTATGGATCATCACTGATGTACTATGGATCATCACTGATGTACTATGAGCCAGCTCTGATGTACTATGAGCCATCTCTGATGTACTATGGATCATCACTGATGTACTATGGATCAACACTGATGTACTATGGATCATCACTGATGTACTATGGATCATCACTGATGTACTATGAGCCATCACTGATGTACTATGGATCATCACTGATGTACTGTGGATCATCACTGATGTACCGTGGATCATCACTGATGTACCGTGGATCATCACTGATGTACTGAGGATCATCACAGATGTACTGTGGATCATCACTGATGTACTATGGGCCATCACGGGTGTACTATGGATCATCACTGGTGTACTATGGATCATCACTGATGTACTATGGACCATCCCTGATGTACTATGGACCACCCCTGATGTACTATGGACCATCCCTGATGTACTGAGGATCATCACTGATGTACTATAGATCATCACTGATGTACTATGGGCCATCACTGGTGTACTATGGATCATTACTGATGTACTATGAGCCATCGCTGATATACTGTGGATCGTCACTGGTGTACTATGGATCATCACTGATGTACTGTGGATCATTACTGATGTACTGTGGATCATCACTGATGTACTGTGGATCATTACTGATGTACTGTGGATCATCACTGATGTACTGAGGATCATCACTGATGTACTGTGGATTATCACTGATGTACCGTGGATCATCACTGATGTACTGAGGATCATCACTGATGTACTGTGGATCATCACTGATGTACTGTGGATCATTACTGATGTACTGTGGATCATCACTGATGTACTGAGGATCATCACTGATGTACTATGGATCATAACTAATGTACTATGGATCATCACTGATGTACTATGGATCATCACTGGTGTACTATGGATCATCACTGATGTACTGTGGATCATCACTGATGTACTATAGATCATCACTGATGTACTATGGATCATCACTGATGTACTATGGATCATCACTGATGTACTATGGATCATCACTGATGTACTATGAGCCATCACCGATGTACTATGGATCATCACTGATGTACTATGGATCATCACTGATGTACTATGGATCATCACTGATGTACTATGAGCCATCTCTGATGTACTATGAGCCATCTCTGATGTACTATGGATCATCACTGATGTACTATGGATCAACACTGATGTACTATGGATCATCACTGATGTACTATGGATCATCACTGATGTACTATGAGCCATCACTGATGTACTATGGATCATCACTGATGTACTATGGATCATCACTGATGTACTATGGATCATCACTGATGTACTATGGATCATCACTTATGTAGTGTAGATCATCACTGATGTACTGTGGATCATCACTGATGTACTATGGACCATCCCTGATGTACTGTGGATTATCACTGATGTACCGTGGATCATCACTGATGTACTGAGGATCATCACTGATGTACTGTGGATCATCACTGATGTACTGTGGATCATTACTGATGTACTGTGGATCATCACTGATGTACTGAGGATCATCACTGATGTACTATGGATCATCACTGATGTACTATGGATCATCACTGGTGTACTATGGATCATCACTCATGTACTGTGGATCATCACTGATGTACTATAGATCATCACTGATGTACTATGGATCATCACTGATGTATTATGGATCATCACTGATGTACTATGAGCCATCTCGGATGTACTATGGATCATCACTGATGTACTATGGATCATCACTGATGTACTATGGATCATCACTGATGTACTATGGATCATCACTGATGTACTATGAGCCAGCTCTGATGTACTATGAGCCATCTCTGATGTACTATGGATCATCACTGATGTACTATGGATCAACACTGATGTACTATGGATCATCACTGATGTACTATGGATCATCACTGATGTACTATGAGCCATCACTGATGTACTATGGATCATCACTGATGTACTGTGGATCATCACTGATGTACCGTGGATCATCACTGATGTACCGTGGATCATCACTGATGTACTGAGGATCATCACAGATGTACTGTGGATCATCACTGATGTACTATGGGCCATCACGGGTGTACTATGGATCATCACTGGTGTACTATGGATCATCACTGATGTACTATGGACCATCCCTGATGTACTATGGACCATCCCTGATGTACTATGGACCATCCCTGATGTACTGAGGATCATCACTGATGTACTATAGATCATCACTGATGTACTATGGGCCATCACTGGTGTACTATGGATCATCACTGATGTACTATGAGCCATAGCTGATATACTGTGGATCGTCACTGGTGTACTATGGATCATCACTGATGTACTGTGGATCATTACTGATGTACTGTGGATCATCACTGATGTACTGTGGATCATTACTGATGTACTGTGGATCATCACTGATGTACTGAGGATCATCACTGATGTACTGTGGATTATCACTGATGTACCGTGGATCATCACTGATGTACTGAGGATCATCACTGATGTACTGTGGATCATCACTGATGTACTGTGGATCATTACTGATGTACTGTGGATCATCACTGATGTACTGAGGATCATCACTGATGTACTATGGATCATCACTGATGTACTGTGGATCATCACTGGTGTACTATGGACCATCCCTGATGTACTGTGGATCATCACTGATGTACTGTGGATCATCACTGATGTACTATAGTTCATCACTGATGTACTATGGGCCATCACTGGTGTACTATGGATCATCACTGATGTACTATGGACCATCCCTGATGTACTGTGGATCATCACTGATGTACTATAGTTCATCACTGATGTACTATGGGCCATCACTGGTGTACTATGGATCATCACTGGTGTACTATGGATCATCACTGATGTACTATAGATCATCACTCATGTACTATAGCTCATCACTGATGTACTATGGACCATCACTGATGTACTATAGATCATCACTGATGTACTATGGACCATCACTGGTGTACTATGGATCATCACTGGTGTACTGTGGATCACCACTGGTGTACTTTGGATCATCACTGATGTACTGTGGATCATCACTGATGTACTATAGTTCATCACTGATGTACTATGGGCCATCACTGGTGTACTATGGATCATCACTGGTGTACTATGGATCATCACTGATGTACTATGGACCATCCCTGATGTACTGTGGATCATCACTGATATACTGTGGATCATCACTGATGTACTATGGATCATCACTGATGTACTGTGGATCATCACTGATGTACTATAGTTCATCACTGATGTACTATGGGCCATCACTGGTGTACTATGGATCATCACTGGTGTACTATGGATCATCACTGATGTACTATGGACCATCCCTGATATACTGTGGATCATCACTGATGTACTATAGTTCATCACTGATGTACTATGGGCCATCACTGGTGTACTATGGATCATCACTGGTGTACTATGGATCATCACTGATGTACTATGGACCATCCCTGATGTACTGTGGGTCATCACTGATGTACTGTGGATCATCACTGATGTACTATGGATCATCACTGATGTACTATGGGCCATCACTGGTGTACTATGGGCCATCACTGGTGTACTATAGATCATCACTGGTGTACTATGGACCATCACTGATGTACTATGGATCATCACTGATATACTGTGGACCATCCCTGATGTACTGTGGATCATCACTGATGTACTGTGGACCATCCCTGATGTACTGTGGATCATCACTGATGTACTGTGGATCATCACTGAAGTATTGTGGATCATCACTGATGTACTGTGGATCATCACTGATGTACTGTGTATCATAACTGATGTACTGTGGGCCATCACTGGTGTACTATGGATCATCACTGATGTATTATGGATCATCACTGATGTACTATGAGCCATCACTGGTGTACTATGGATCATCACTGGTGTACTATGGATCATCACTGATGTACTATAGATCATCACTCATGTACTATAGCTCATCACTGATGTACTATGGACCATCACTGATGTACTATAGATCATTACTGATGTACTATGGACCATCACTGGTGTACTATGGATCATCACTGGTGTACTGTGGATCATCACTGGTGTACTGTGGATCATCACTGATGTACTGTGGATCATCACTGATGTACTATAGTTCATCACTGATGTACTATGGGCCATCACTGGTGTACTATGGATCATCACTGGTGTACTATGGATCATCACTGATGTACTATGGACCATCCCTGATGTACTGTGGATCATCACTGATATACTGTGGATCATCACTGATGTACTATGGATCATCACTGATGTACTGTGGATCATCACTGATGTACTATAGTTCATCACTGATGTACTATGGGCCATCACTGGTGTACTATGGATCATCACTGGTGTACTATGGATCATCACTGATGTACTATGGACCATCCCTGATGTACTGTGGATCATCACTGATGTACTATAGTTCATCACTGATGTACTATGGGCCATCACTGGTGTACTATGGATCATCACTGGTGTACTATGGATCATCACTGATGTACTATGGACCATCCCTGATGTACTGTGGGTCATCACTGATGTACTGTGGATCATCACTGATGTACTATGGATCATCACTGATGTACTATGGGCCATCACTGGTGTACTATGGGCCATCACTGGTGTACTATAGATCATCACTGGTGTACTATGGACCATCACTGATGTACTATGGATCATCACTGATATACTGTGGACCATCCCTGATGTACTGTGGATCATCACTGATGTACTGTGGATCATCACTGAAGTATTGTGGATCATCACTGATGTACTGTGGATCATCACTGATGTACTGTGTATCATAACTGATGTACTGTGGATCATCACTGATGTACTATAGATCATCACTGATGTACTATGGACCATCACTGATGTACTATAGATCATCACTGGTGTACTATGGACCATCACTGGTGTACTATGGATCATCCCTGATGTACTGTGGATCATCACTGATGTACTGTGGATCATCACTGATGTACTATAGTTCATCACTGATGTACTATGGGCCATCACTGGTGTACTATGGATCATCACTGGTGTACTATGGATCATCACTGGTGTACTATGGATCATCACTGGTGTACTATGGATCATCACTGATGTACTATGGACCATCCCTGATGTACTGTGGATCATCACTGATGTACTGTGGATCATCACTGATGTACTATTGTTCATCACTGATGTACTATGGGCCATCACTGGTGTACTATGGATCATCACTGGTGTACTATGGATCATCACTGATGTACTATGGACCATCCCTGATGTACTGTGGATCATCACTGATGTACTATAGTTCATCACTGATGTACTATGGGCCATCACTGGTGTACTATGGGCCATCACTGGTGTACTATGGATCATCACTGGTGTACTATGGATCATCACTGGTGTACTATGGATCATCACTGATGTACTGTGGACCATCCCTGATGTACTATGGATCATCACTGATGTACTATGGGCCATCACTGATATACTATAGGCCATCACTGGTGTACTATGGGCCATCACTGGTGTACTATGGATCATCACTGGTGTACTATGGGCCATCACTGGTGTACTATGGACCATCACTGATGTACTATGGACCATCACTGATGTACTATGGATCATCACTGATATACTGTGGACCATTTCTGATGTACTGTGGATCATCACTGATGTACTGTGGATCATCACTGAAGTATTGTGGATCATCACTGATGTACTATGGATCATCACTAATGTACTGTGGATCATAACTGATGTACTGTAGATCATCACTGATGTACTATAGATCATCACTGGTGTACTATGTATATAGATCATCACTGATGTACTATGGACCATCACTGATGTACTATAGATCATCACTGATGTACTATGGACCATCACTGGTGTACTATGGATCATCACTGGTGTACTGTGGATCATCACTGGTGTACTATGGACCATCCCTGATGTACTGTGGATCATCACTGATGTACTGTGGATCATCACTGATGTACTATAGTTCATCACTGATGTACTATGGGCCATCACTGGTGTACTATGGATCATCACTGGTGTACTATGGATCATCACTGATGTACTATGGACCATCCCTGATGTACTGTGGATCATCACTGATGTACTATAGTTCATCACTGATGTACTATGGGCCATCACTGGTGTACTATGGATCATCACTGGTGTACTATGGATCATCACTGATGTACTATGGACCATCCCTGATGTACTGTGGATCATCACTGATGTACTGTGGATCATCATTGATGTACTATGGATCATCACTGATGTACTATGGGCCATCACTGGTGTACTACGGGCCATCACTGGTGTACTATGGATCATCACTGGTGTACTATGGATCATCACTGGTGTACTATGGACCATCACTGATGTACTGTGGACCACCACTGATGTACTGTGGATCATCACTGATGTACTGTGGATCATCCCTGGTGTACTATGGAACATTACTGGTGTACTATGGATCATCACTGGTGTACTATGGATCATCACTGATGTACTATGGGCCATCAATGATGTACTATGGATCATCACTGATATACTGTGGACCATCCCTGATGTACTGTGGATCATCACTGATGTACTGTGGATCATCACTGAAGTATTGTGGATCATCACTGATGTACTGTGAATCATCACTGATGTACTGTGGATCATAACTGATGTACTGTGGATCATCACTGGTGTACTATGGATCATCACTGATGTACTATGGATCATCACTGATGTACTATGGACCATCACTGATGTACTATGGGCCATCACTGGTGTACTATGGATCATCACTGATGTACTGTGGATCATCACTGATGTACTGTGGGCCATCACTGATGTACTATGGATCATCACTGATATACTGTGGACCATCCCTGATGTATTGTGGATCATCACTGATGTACTGTGGATCATCACTGATGTACTATTAATTATCACTGAAGTACTATGGGCCATCACTGGTGTACTATGGATCATCACTGGTGTACTATGGATCATCACTGATGTACTATGGATCATCACTGATGTACTATGGATCATGACTGGTGTACTATGGATCATCACTGATGTACTGTGGACCATCCCTGATGTACTGTGGATCATCACTGATGTACTGTGGATCATCACTGATGTACTGTGGATCATCACTGATGTACTGAGGATCATCACTGATGTACTATGGATCATCACTGATGTACCTTGGATCATCACTGATGTACTGTGGATCATCACTGATGTACTGTGGATCATCACTGATGTACTATAGATCATCACTGTAGTACTATGGGCCATGACTGGTGTACTATGGATCATCACTGATGTACTATGGATCATCACTGATGTATTATGGATCATCACTGATGTACTATGAGCCATCACTGATGTACTATGGATCATCACTGGTGTACTATGGATCATCACTGATGTACTAAGAGCCATCACTGATGTACTATGGATCATCACTGGTGTACTATGGATCATCACTGATGTACTATGTATCATCACTGATGTACTATGAGCCATCACTGATGTACTATGGGCCATCCCTGGTGTACTATGGATCATCACTGATGTACTGTGGATCATCACTGATGTACTATGGGCCATCACTGGTGTACTATGGATCATCACTGGTGTACTATGGATCATCACTGGTGTACTATGGATCATCACTGGTGTACTATGGATCATCACTGATGTACTATGGACCATCCCTGATGTACTGTGGATCATCACTGATGTACTGTGGATCATCACTGATGTACTATTGTTCATCACTGATGTACTATGGGCCATCACTGGTGTACTATGGATCATCACTGGTGTACTATGGATCATCACTGATGTACTATGGACCATCCCTGATGTACTGTGGATCATCACTGATGTACTATAGTTCATCACTGATGTACTATGGGCCATCACTGGTGTACTATGGGCCATCACTGGTGTACTATGGATCATCACTGGTGTACTATGGATCATCACTGGTGTACTATGGATCATCACTGATGTACTGTGGACCATCCCTGATGTACTATGGATCATCACTGATGTACTATGGGCCATCACTGATGTACTATAGGCCATCACTGGTGTACTATGGGCCATCACTGGTGTACTATGGATCATCACTGGTGTACTATGGGCCATCACTGGTGTACTATGGACCATCACTGATGTACTATGGACCATCACTGATGTACTATGGATCATCACTGATATACTGTGGACCATTTCTGATGTACTGTGGATCATCACTGATGTACTGTGGATCATCACTGAAGTATTGTGGATCATCACTGATGTACTATGGATCATCACTAATGTACTGTGGATCATAACTGATGTACTGTAGATCATCACTGATGTACTATAGATCATCACTGGTGTACTATGTATATAGATCATCACTGATGTACTATGGACCATCACTGATGTACTATAGATCATCACTGATGTACTATGGACCATCACTGGTGTACTATGGATCATCACTGGTGTACTGTGGATCATCACTGGTGTACTATGGACCATCCCTGATGTACTGTGGATCATCACTGATGTACTGTGGATCATCACTGATGTACTATAGTTCATCACTGATGTACTATGGGCCATCACTGGTGTACTATGGATCATCACTGGTGTACTATGGATCATCACTGATGTACTATGGACCATCCCTGATGTACTGTGGATCATCACTGATGTACTATAGTTCATCACTGATGTACTATGGGCCATCACTGGTGTACTATGGATCATCACTGGTGTACTATGGATCATCACTGATGTACTATGGACCATCCCTGATGTACTGTGGATCATCACTGATGTACTGTGGATCATCATTGATGTACTATGGATCATCACTGATGTACTATGGGCCATCACTGGTGTACTACGGGCCATCACTGGTGTACTATGGATCATCACTGGTGTACTATGGATCATCACTGGTGTACTATGGACCATCACTGATGTACTGTGGACCACCACTGATGTACTGTGGATCATCACTGATGTACTGTGGATCATCCCTGGTGTACTATGGAACATTACTGGTGTACTATGGATCATCACTGGTGTACTATGGATCATCACTGATGTACTATGGGCCATCAATGATGTACTATGGATCATCACTGATATACTGTGGACCATCCCTGATGTACTGTGGATCATCACTGATGTACTGTGGATCATCACTGAAGTATTGTGGATCATCACTGATGTACCGTGAATCATCACTGATGTACTGTGGATCATCATTGATGTACTATGGATCATCACTGATGTACTATGGATCATCACTGATGTACTATGGACCATCACTGATGTACTATGGGCCATCACTGGTGTACTATGGATCATCACTGATGTACTGTGGATCATCACTGATGTACTGTGGGCCATCACTGATGTACTATGGATCATCACTGATATACTGTGGACCATCCCTGATGTATTGTGGATCATCACTGATGTACTGTGGATCATCACTGATGTACTATTAATTATCACTGAAGTACTATGGGCCATCACTGGTGTACTATGGATCATCACTGGTGTACTATGGATCATCACTGATGTACTATGGATCATCACTGATGTACTATGGATCATGACTGGTGTACTATGGATCATCACTGATGTACTGTGGACCATCCCTGATGTACTGTGGATCATCACTGATGTACTGTGGATCATCACTGATGTACTGTGGATCATCACTGATGTACTGAGGATCATCACTGATGTACTATGGATCATCACTGATGTACCTTGGATCATCACTGATGTACTGTGGATCATCACTGATGTACTGTGGATCATCACTGATGTACTATAGATCATCACTGTAGTACTATGGGCCATGACTGGTGTACTATGGATCATCACTGATGTACTATGGATCATCACTGATGTATTATGGATCATCACTGATGTACTATGAGCCATCACTGATGTACTATGGATCATCACTGGTGTACTATGGATCATCACTGATGTACTAAGAGCCATCACTGATGTACTATGGATCATCACTGGTGTACTATGGATCATCACTGATGTACTATGTATCATCACTGATGTACTATGAGCCATCACTGATGTACTATGGGCCATCCCTGGTGTACTATGGATCATCACTGATGTACTGTGGATAATCACTGATGTACTATGGGACATCACTGGTGTACTATCGGCCATCACTGGTGTACTATGGATCATCACTGGTGTACTATGGACCATCACTGATGTACTATGGCTCATCACTGATATACTGTGGACCATCCCTGATATACTGTGGATCATCCCTGATGTACTGTGGATCATCACTGATCTACTGTGGGCCATCACAGGTGTACTGTGGGCCATCACAGGTGTACTATGGAGCATCACTGATGTACTATGGATCATCACTGGTGTACTATGGATCATCACTGATGTACTGTGGACCATCCCTGATGTACTATAGATCATCACTGATGTACTGTGGATCATCACTGATGTACTATGGGCCATCACTGGTGTACTATGGGCCATCACTGGTGTACTATGGATCATCACTGGATTACAATGGATCATCCCTGGTGTACTATGGACCATCACTGATGTGCTTTGGGCCATCACTGGTGTACTATGGATCATCACTGATGTACTGTGGACCATCCCTGATGTACTGTGGATCATCACTGATGTACTATGGATCATCACTGATGTACTATGGACCATCACTGGTGTACTATGGACCATCACTGGTGTACTATGGATCATCACTGATGTATTGTGGATCATCACTGATGTACTGTGGGCCATCACTGATGTACTATGGATCATCACTGATATACTGTGGACCATCCCTGATGTATTGTGGATCATCACTGATGTACTGTGGATCATCACTGATGTACTATAGATCATCACTGAAGTACTATGGGCCATCACTGGTGTACTATGGATCATCACTGGTGTACTATGGGCCATCACTGGTGTACTATGGATCATCACTGATGTACTATGGATCATCACTGATGTACTGTGGATCATCACTGATGTACTGTGGATCATCACTGATGTACTGTGGATCATCATTGATGTACTGAGGATCATCACTGATGTACTATGGATCATCACTGATGTACCGTGGATCATCACTGATGTACTGTGGATCATCACTGATGTACTGTGGATCATCACTGATGTACTGTGGATCATCATTGATGTACTGAGGATCATCACTGATGTACTATGGATCATCACTGATGTACCGTGGATCATCACTGATGTACTGTGGATCATCACTGATGTACTGTGGATCATCACTGATGTACTATAGATCATCACTGAAGTACTATGGGCCATCACTGGTGTACTATGGATCATCACTGATGTATTATGGATCATCACTGATGTACTATGAGCCATCACTGATGTACTATGGATCATCACTGGTGTACTATGGATCATCACTGATGTACTATGGATCATCACTGATGTACTATGAGCCATTACTGATGTACTATGGATCATCACTGGTGTACTATGGATCATCACTGATGTACTATGGATCATCACTGATGTACTATGAGCCATCACTGATGTACTATGGGCCATCCCTGGTGTACTATGGATCATCACTGATGTACTGTGGATCATCACTGATGTACTATGGGACATCACTGGTATACTATGGGCCATCTCTGGTGTACTATGGATCATCACTGGTGTACTATGGGCCATCACTGGTGAACTATGGATCATCACTGGTGTACTATGGACCATCACTGATTTACTATGGACCATCACTGATGTACTGTGGATCATCACTGATGTACTGTGGGTCATCCCTGGTGTACTATGGATCATCACTGGTGTAATATGGATCATCACTGATGTACTATGGGCCATCACTGATGTACTATGGATCATCACTGATGTACTGTGGACCATCCCTGATGTACTGTGGATCATCACTGATGTACTATAGTTCATCACTGATGTACTATGGGCCATCACTGGTGTACTATGGATCATCACTGGTGTACTATGGATCATCACTGATGTACTATGGACCATCCCTGATGTACTGTGGATCATCACTGATGTACTGTGGATCATCACTGATGTACTATGGATCATCACTGATGTACTATGGGCCATCACTGGTGTACTATGGGCCATCACTGGTGTACTATGGATCATCACTGGTGTACTATGAACCATCACTGATTTACTATGGACCATCACTGATGTACTGTGGATCATCACTGATGTACTGTGGGTCATCCCTGGTGTACTATGGATCATCACTGGTGTAATATGGATCATCACTGATGTACTATGGGCCATCACTGATGTACTATGGATCATCACTGATGTACTGTGGACCATCCCTGATGTACTGTGGATCATCACTGATGTACTATAGTTCATCACTGATGTACTATGGGCCATCACTGATGTACTATGGGCCATCACTGGTGTACTATGGATCATCACTGGTGTACTATGGATCATCACTGATGTACTATGGACCATCCCTGATGTACTGTGGATCATCACTGATGTACTGTGGATCATCACTGATGTACTATGGATCATCACTGATGTACTGTGGATCATCACTGATGTACTATAGTTCATCACTGATGTACTATGGGCCATCACTGATGTACTATGGATCATCACTGATATACTATGGATCATCACTGATGTACTATGGACCATCCCTGATGTACTGTGGATCATCACTGATGTACTATAGTTCATCACTGATGTACTATGGGCCATCACTGGTGTACTATGGGCCATCACTGGTGTACTATGGATCATCACTGGTGTACTATGGACCATCACTGATGTACTATGGACCATCACTGATGTACTATGGATCATCACTGATATACTGTGGACCATCCCTGATGTACTGTGGATCATCACTGATGTACTGTGGATCATCACTGATGTACTGTGTATCATAACTGATGTACTGTGGATCATCACTGATGTACTATAGATCATCACTGATGTACTATAGATCATCACTGATGTACTATGGACCATCACTGATGTGCTATAGATCATCACTGATGTACTATGGACCATCACTGGTGTACTATGGATCATCACTGGTGTACTGTGGATCATCACTGGTGTACTATGGACCATCCCTGATGTACTGTGGATCATCACTGATGTACTGTGGATCATCACTGATGTACTATAGTTCATCACTGATGTACTATGGGCCATCACTGGTGTACTATGGATCATCACTGGTGTACTATGGATCATCACTGATGTACTATGGACCATCCCTGATGTACTATGGACCATCACTGGTGTACTATGGATCATCACTGGTGTACTGTGGATCATCACTGGTGTACTATGGACCATCCCTGATGTACTGTGGATCATCACTGATGTACTGTGGATCATCACTGATGTACTATAGTTCATCACTGATGTACTATGGGCCATCACTGGTGTACTATGGATCATCACTGGTGTACTATGGATCATCACTGATGTACTATGGACCATCCCTGATGTACTGTGGATCATCACTGATGTACTGTGGATCATCACTGATGTACTATGGATCATCACTGATGTACTGTGGATCATCACTGATGTACTATAGTTCATCACTGATGTACTATGGGCCATCACTGGTGTACTATGGATCATCACTGGTGTACTATGGATCATCACTGATGTACTATGGACCATCCCTGATGTACTGTGGATCATCACTAATGTACCATAGTTCATCACTGATGTACTATGGGCCATCACTGGTGTACTATGGATCATCACTGGTGTACTATGGATCATCACTGATGTACTATGGACCATCCCTGATGTACTGTGGATCATCACTGATGTACTGTGGATCATCACTGATGTACTGTGGATCATCACTGATGTACTATGGGCCATCACTGGTGTACTATGGGCCATCACTGTTGTACTATGGATCATCACTGGTGTACTATGGATCATCACTGGTGTACTATGGATCATCACTGGTGTACTATGGACCATCACTGATGTACTATGGACCATCACTGATGTACTATGGATCATCACTGATATACTGTGGACCATCCCTGATGTACTGTGGATCATCACTGATGTACTGTGGATCATCACTGAAGTATTGTGGATCATCACTGATGTACTGTGGATCATCACTGATGTACTGTGTATCATAACTGATGTACTGTGGATCATCACTGATGTACTATAGATCATCACTGATGTACTATAGATCATCACTGATGTACTATGGACCATCACTGATGTACTATAGATCATCACTGATGTACTGTGGATCATCACTGGTGTACTATGGACCATCCCTGATGTACTGTGGATCATCACTGATGTACTGTGGATCATCACTGATGTACTATAGTTCATCACTGATGTACTATGGGCCATCGCTGGTGTACTATGGATCATCACTGGTGTACTATGGATCATCACTGATGTACTATGGACCATCCCTGATGTACTGTGGATCATCACTGATGTACTGTGGATCATCATTGATGTACTATGGATCATCACTGATGTACTGTGGATCATCACTGATGTACTATGGGCCATCACTGGTGTACTATGGGCCATCACTGGTGTACTCAGAATCATCACTGATCTACTATGGATCATCACTGATGTACTATGGACCATCACTGATGTACTATGGGCCATCACTGGTGTACTATGGATCATCACCGATGTACTGTGGACCATCCCTGATGTACTGTGGACCATCACTGATGTACTGTGGGTCATCACTGATGTACTATGGATCATCACTGATGTACTATAGATCATCACTGATGTACTATAGATCATCACTGATGTACTATGGACCATCACTGATGTACTATAGATCATCACTGATGTACTATGGACCATCACTGGTGTACTATGGATCATCACTGGTGTACTGTGGATCATCACTGGTGTACTATGGACCATCCCTGATGTACTGTGGATCATCACTGATGTACTGTGGATCATCACTGATGTACTATAGTTCATCACTGATGTACTATGGGCCATCACTGGTGTACTATGGATCATCACTGGTGTACTATGGATCATCACTGATGTACTATGGACCATCCCTGATGTACTGTGGATCATCACTGATGTACTGTGGATCATCACTGATGTACTATGGATCATCACTGATGTACTGTGGATCATCACTGATGTACTGTGGATCATCACTGATGTACTATGGATCATCACTGATGTACTGTGGATCATCACTGATGTACTATAGTTCATCACTGATGTACTATGGGCCATCACTGGTGTACTATGGATCATCACTGATGTACTATGGATCATCACTGATGTACTATGGACCATCCCTGATGTACTGTGGATCATCACTGATGTACTATAGTTCATCACTGATGTACTATGGGCCATCACTGGTGTACTATGGATCATCACTGGTGTACTATGGATCATCACTGATGTACTATAGATCATCACTGATGTACTATAGCTCATCACTGATGTACTATGGACCATCACTGATGTACTATAGATCATCACTGATGTACTATGGACCATCACTGGTGTACTATGGATCATCACTGGTGTACTGTGGATCATCACTGGTGTACTATGGACCATCCCTGATGTACTGTGGATCATCACTGATGTACTGTGGATCATCACTGATGTACTATAGTTCATCACTGATGTACTATGGGCCATCACTGGTGTACTATGGATCATCACTGGTGTACTATGGATCATCACTGATGTACTATGGACCATCCCTGATGTACTGTGGATCATCACTGATATACTGTGGATCATCACTGATGTACTATGGATCATCACTGATGTACAGTGGATCATCACTGATGTACTATAGTTAATCACTGATGTACTATGGGCCATCACTGGTGTACTATGGATCATCACTGGTGTACTGTGGATCATCACTGGTGTACTATGGACCATCCCTGATGTACTGTGGATCATCACTGATGTACTGTTGATCATCACTGATGTACTATAGTTCATCACTGATGTACTATGGGCCATCACTGGTGTACTATGGATCATCACTGATGTACTATGGACCATCCCTGATGTACTGTGGATCATCACTGATGTACTATAGTTCATCACTGATGTACTATGGGCCATCACTGGTGTACTATGGATCATCACTGGTGTACTATGGATCATCACTGATGTACTATAGATCATCACTCATGTACTATAGCTCATCACTGATGTACTATGGACCATCACTGATGTACTATAGATCATCACTGATGTACTATGGACCATCACTGGTGTACTATGGATCATCACTGGTGTACTGTGGATCATCACTGGTGTACTGTGGATCATCACTGATGTACTGTGGATCATCACTGATGTACTATAGTTCATCACTGATGTACTATGGGCCATCACTGGTGTACTATGGATCATCACTGGTGTACTATGGATCATCACTGATGTACTATGGACCATCCCTGATGTACTGTGGATCATCACTGATATACTGTGGATCATCACTGATGTACTATGGATCATCACTGATGTACTATGGATCATCACTGATGTACTGTGGATCATCACTGATGTACTATAGTTCATCACTGATGTACTATGGGCCATCACTGGTGTACTATGGATCATCACTGGTGTACTATGGATCATTACTGATGTACTATGGACCATCCCTGATGTACTGTGGATCATCACTGATGTACTATAGTTCATCACTGATGTACTATGGGCCATCACTGGTGTACTATGGATCATCACTGGTGTACTATGGATCATCACTGATGTACTATGGACCATCCCTGATGTACTGTGGATCATCACTGATGTACTGTGGATCATCACTGATGTACTATGGATCATCACTGATGTACTATGGGCCATCACTGGTGTACTATGGGCCATCACTGGTGTACTATAGATCATCACTGGTGTACTATGGACCATCACTGATGTACTATGGATCATCACTGATATACTGTGGACCATCCCTGATGTACTGTGGATCATCACTGATGTACTGTGGATCATCACTGAAGTATTGTGGATCATCACTGATGTACTGTGGATCATCACTGATGTACTGTGTATCATAACTGATGTACTGTGGATCATCACTGATGTATAATAGATCATCACTGATGTACTATGGATCATCACTGATGTACTGTGGATCATCACTGATGTACTATAGTTCATCACTGATGTACTATGGGCCATCACTGGTGTACTATGGATCATCACTGATGTACTATGGATCATCACTGATGTACTATGGACCATCCCTGATGTACTGTGGATCATCACTGATGTACTATAGTTCATCACTGATGTACTATGGGCCATCACTGGTGTACTATGGATCATCACTGGTGTACTATGGATCATCACTGATGTACTATAGATCATCACTGATGTACTATAGCTCATCACTGATGTACTATGGACCATCACTGATGTACTATAGATCATCACTGATGTACTATGGACCATCACTGGTGTACTATGGATCATCACTGGTGTACTGTGGATCATCACTGGTGTACTATGGACCATCCCTGATGTACTGTGGATCATCACTGATGTACTGTGGATCATCACTGATGTACTATAGTTCATCACTGATGTACTATGGGCCATCACTGGTGTACTATGGATCATCACTGGTGTACTATGGATCATCACTGATGTACTATGGACCATCCCTGATGTACTGTGGATCATCACTGATATACTGTGGATCATCACTGATGTACTATGGATCATCACTGATGTACTGTGGATCATCACTGATGTACTATAGTTAATCACTGAGTTACTATTGGCCATCACTGGTGTACTATGGATCATCACTGGTGTACTGTGGATCATCACTGGTGTACTATGGACCATCCCTGATGTACTGTGGATCATCACTGATGTACTGTGGATCATCACTGATGTACTATAGTTCATCACTGATGTACTATGGGCCATCACTGGTGTACTATGGATCATCACTGATGTACTATGGACCATCCCTGATGTACTGTGGATCATCACTGATGTACTATAGTTCATCACTGATGTACTATGGGCCATCACTGGTGTACTATGGATCATCACTGGTGTACTATGGATCATCACTGATGTACTATAGATCATCACTCATGTACTATAGCTCATCACTAGGGATGAGCTTCGAGTTCGAGTCGAACTCATGTTCGACTCGAACATTGCCTGTTCGCCCGTTCGCCGAACAGCGAACAAATTGGGGTGTTCGCGGCAAATTCGAAAAATCTATGGGAGAAATCTAAAGTGCTAATTATAAAGGCTAATATGCAAGTTATTGTCCTAAAAAGTGTTTGGGGACCCGGGTCCTGCCCCAGGGGACATGTATCAATGCAAAAAGAAGTTTTAAAAACGGCCGTTTTTTCGGGAGCAGTGATTTTAATAATGCTTAAAATGAAAAAATAAAAGTGAAATATTCCTTTAAATTTCGTACCCGGGGGGTGTGTATGATATGCATGTAAAGTGGCGCACGTTTCCCGTGCTTAGAACTGTCCCTGCAAAAAATGTCATTTTTGAAAGAAAAAAATGCATTTAAAACTGACTCGCGGCTATTAATGAATTGTCGGCTCCCGGCAATACATACAAAAGTCATTGATAAAAAAAAAAAAAAAGCGTGGGGGTTCCCCAGAATTCAATTACCAGGCCCTTCAGGTCTGGAATGGATATTAAGGGGAACCCCGCCGCAAATAAAAAAAAATTGACGTGGGGTTCCCCCAAATATCCATTCCAGGCCCTTCAGATCTGGCATGGATTTTAAGGGGAACTCCACCCCAAATTAAAAAAAAAAATGGCGTGGAGTCCCCCTAAAAATCCATACCAGACCTCTTATCCGAGCACGCAACCTGGCCGGCCGCAGGGGAAAAGGGGGGGACGAGAAAGCGGCCCCCCCTCCCTCCTGAACCGTACCAAGCCACATGCCCTCAACATGGGGAGGATGTCCCCATGTTGATGGGGACAAGGGCCTCATCCCCACAACCCTTGCCCGGTGGTTGTGGGGGTCTGCGGGCGGGGGGCTTATCGGAATCTGGAAGACCCCTTTAACAAAGAGGACCCCCAGATCCCGCCCCCCCCCTATGTGAATTGGTAAGGGGTACATTGTACCCCTACCATTTCACGAAGAAAGCGTAAAAAAATGTTTAAAAAAACACACAAACACGTTGAAAAAGTCCTTTATTAAAAAAAAAAACATTCCAGCGGTGAAATCCAGTGTCCCGCAGCGATCCCGATGTCCAGCGCTGTCCTTCATTGGTTGTGCCCGAGCGGACCTGATGGGGAACTCCCTCTCAGTATTTTAAATGTATAGACCCGCCCCTTCTAAAGTTCCCCATCAGGTCCGCTCAGCGGACCAGATGCGGAACATGAGAAGGGGCGGGTCTATACATGTATTGCCAAAGTGAGAGCAGTTCCCCATCAGGTCCGCCTCCTCGGTATGTCGGACCCGCCTACGTCATTGGCTTGAGCGGGGAACTTCCTTCACTGTGTAATTTAAATTTACATAGTGAAGGAAGTTCCCCGCTCAAGCCAATGACGTAGGCTGGTCCGACATACCGAGGGGGCGGACCTGATGGGGAACTGCTCTCACTTTGGTAATACATGTATAAACCCGCCCCTTCTCATGTTCTGCATCTCGCCCGCTGAGCGGACCTGATGGGGAACATTAGAAGGGGCGGGTCTATACATTTAAAATACTGAGAGGGAGTTCCCCATCAGGTCCGCTCAGGCACAACCAATGAAGGACAGCGCTGGACATCGGGATCGCCGCGGGACACTGGATTTCACCGCTGGAATGTTTATTTATTTATTTTTTTAAATAAAGGACTTTTTCAAGGTGTTTGTGTGTTTTTTTAAACATTTTTTTACGCTTTCTTCGTGAAATGGTAGGGGTACAATGTACCCCTTACCAATTCACATTGGGGGGGGGCCGGGATCTGGGGGTCCCCTTTGTTAAAGGGGTCTTCCAGATTCCGATAAGCCCCCCGCCCGCAGACCCCCACAACCACCGGGCAAGGGTTGTGGGGATGAGGCCCTTGTCCCCATCAACATGGGGACATCCTCCCCATGTTGAGGGCATGTGGCCTGGTACGGTTCAGGAGGGAGGGGGGGCCGCTCTCTCGTCCCCCCCTTTTCCCCTGCGGCCGGACAGGTTGCGTGCTCGGATAAGGGGTCTGGTATGGATTTTTAGGGGGACTCCACGCCATTTTTTTTTTAAACTTGGGGTGGAGTTCCCCTTAAAATCCATGCCAGATCTGAAGGGCCTGGTAATTGAATTCTGGGGAACCCCCACGCTTTTTTTTTTTTTTTATCACTGACTTTTGTATGTATTGCCGGGAGCCGACAATTCATTAATAGCCGCGAGTCAGTTTTAAATGCATTTTTTTTCTTTCAAAAATGACATTTTTTGCAGGGACAGTTCTAAGCACGGGAAACATGCGCCACTTCACATGCATATCATACACACCCCCCAGGTACGAAATTTAAAGGAATATTTCACTTTTATTTTTTCATTTTAAGCATTATTAAAATCACTGCTCCCGAAAAAACGGCCGTTTTTAAAACTTCTTTTTGCATTGATACATGTCCCCTGGGACAGGACCCGGGTCCCCAAACACTTTTTAGGACAATAACTTGCATATTAGCCTTTATAATTAACACTTTAGATTTCGAACGTTCGAGTCCATTGTATTTAATAGGGTTCTAAAGTTTACACGAACATTTTGTCTGTTCGCAGTGTGAGGGGGTTGGCTCGGCAGCGGGTGTGTGTGATCCCCGAGATGGGCTCCCCACACAAAAACAGGCCCAGCAAACGGAGGTTGTAGTTTTCAAAATCAAAAAGGTGCGGTTTATTTTCTATTTACAGTGACAAAACACAGCAAAGAAAAAGAAACATAAACAAAATAAATCCTGGTCAACTTGACCTCTGACTAAACATACAGGTTTCCTAACTAACAACTGGGATCAGCCTAGTGCTGTCCTAGTCCCTAAGTCCCTGGTTTTAAATGTCCAAGCAAATAGCCACACAGGCTTTGTCTCACCGCACAGGGGTTCACTCTCCCTAGACAGTCCACACAGGTCTGGGTCCAGGCATGAGCTAACATCTAATGAAGCTGGGAGTTCTTATAGAGGCCTAAATGAGCTGACAAGCTTCAGCTGGTCTCATCAACTCCCTGTCTGCTCGACGCCCCACACTCTCCCTAGAGGTATGAGTCATCCATGAGCCCACTAGCCTTATACAACTCTCCACCTAGTTGTATAAGTCGGCGTAAAGCCTGAATCTGGGCGAAATATATCTACCCCCCTGGATGCAACCAGGTGACTTTACCTTCCTGCTGTCACATACCCCCCCCTCTTGTTTTAACCTCGGGGTTGGAACACCAGCAATCAGGCATTCATGTACTCGAGACAAAGCATCCACATTCCCCATTTGAACGCCAGGGCGATGCTTTACTGTGAAGTTGAATTCCTGGAGGGCCAGGAACCACCTATTCACTCTTCTATTTGTTTCCTTGTTTTGAGCCATCCACTTTAACGGAGCGTGATCCGTAACCAAGTCAAAGTGCCTACCTAGCAGGTAGTACCGAAGGGAATCTAGAGCCCACTTCACCGCTAAACACTCCTTTTCAACGGTGGCGTAATTTACCTCATGGGACTTCAACTTCCTGCTGAGGTAAATGACTGGGTGCTCTTCCCCGTTCCAGACCTGGGACAATACTGCTCCTAACCCCACATCTGACGCATCACTTTGTACGACAAAGTCTTTGGAGAAGTCGGGTGAGTACAACACTGGCTGGCTACATAAGGCTTGTTTCAAGAATTGGAATGCTGCCTCAGCCTCGGGGGTCCATTTAATCATGATTGACCCTTTCCCCTTTGTCAGGTTGGTTGGGGGCACAGCCTTAGAAGCAAAGTGGGGAATGAATCGCCGATAATACCCAGCGATTCCCAGAAAGGCTCGTACCTGCTTCTTGCTGTTGGGACGTGGCCAACTCTGGATGGCCTCGACTTTGTTGAGTTGGGGTTTTATTACTCCCCTCCCAATGGTGTACCCAAGATATTTGGCCTCCTCCTGCCCAATGGTACACTTCTTGGGGTTAGCCGTAAACCCCGCTTCCCGAACAGAGTCCAGGACTGCTTGCACTTTTGGCAGATGTGAGGCCCAATCTGTGCTATGGACAATTACGTCATCCAGGTAAGCCGCAGCATACTTCCGATGGGGCCTCAGCATCTGGTCCATTTTCCGCTGGAATGTGGCCGGCGCATTCTGTAACCCGAACGGCATTCTTTTATATTGGAACGCCCCGTCTGGGGTTACAAATGCGGTTTTCTCTTTGGCCGACTTGGCCAGGGGGATTTGCCAATACCCTTTTGTGAGGTCAAGAGTCGTCATGTATCGGGCTGTTCCCAGCCGGTCGATCAACTCATCTATACGTGGCATGGGGTAGGTGTCAAATTTTGTAACTTTGTTCAACTGACGAAAATCGTTACAAAATCGCCAGCTCCCATCCGGTTTAGGCACCAACACAATGGGACTAGACCAATCACTCTGGGACTCCTCTATCACCCCTAAGTTCAGCATTTTCTGTACTTCCTCCCGTATTGCCTCCCGTCGGGCCTCTGGGATCCGATAGGGTTTTAACTTCACCCTTTCACCGGGCGGGGTAATGATGTCATGCTCTACCCCAGATGTTTGTCCCGGCAGCTCAGAGAATACCTCCTTGTTGCGAAGCATAAACTCCTTAACCTCCTGTTGTTGGGGTTGTGACAAGGTGGCTGCTATTCCAACCTCAGGAATCACGCAACCAGTTTGAGCTGGTGACCAAGTGTCTGCGACTAGGGACTCTCTATCCCTCCAGGCTTTCAACAGATTAACGTGATAGATCTGTTCGGGCTTTCGCCTTCCTGGTTGTCTGACCTTGTAATTCACTTCGCTCACTTTTTCCATTATCTCGTAGGGGCCTTGCCATTTGGCAAGGAATTTACTTTCAACCGTAGGGACAAGTACCAGTATCCTATCCCCCGGGGAAAAGGTACGGGTCTTGGCTCCACGGTTGTACACTCTCTGCTGTGCTAACTGCGCTTGGGCCAAATGTTCCTTCACGATGGGCATTACCGGTGCAATTCGGTCTTGCATCAGGGCGACATGCTCAATCACACTCCTGTGGGGAGAACTCTCACTTTCCCAAGTTTCCTTGGCAATATCCAACAGCCCTCTTGGGTGTCTCCCATACAGTAACTCAAAGGGGGAGAATCCCGTAGAGGATTGGGGCACCTCCCTAATAGCAAACATCAGATAAGGAAGTAGACAGTCCCAATCCTTTCCATCTCTATCCACCACTTTCTTCAACATTTGTTTTAGGGTTTTGTTGAATCTTTCAACCAGCCCATCGGTTTGGGGGTGATACACAGATGTACGTAATTGCGTCACTTTGAACAATTTACACAGCTCCTTCATAACCCGGGACATAAAGGGTGTACCTTGGTCCGTAAGCAGTTCTTTACAAATACCCACCCGGCTAAACACAAGAGATAGCTCTTTGGCTATGGTTTTGGCCGAGGTATTTCGGAGAGGGATCGCTTCTGGATAACGGGTGGCATAGTCCATTATAACTAATATGTACTGGTGCCCCCTAGCGGACTTGATTATAGGACCTACCAAATCCATGGCGATCCTCTCAAATGGGACCTCAATGATGGGTAGAGGGACCAGCGGGCTACGGAAATGTGGCATCGGGGCCGACCTCTGACACACAGGGCAGGAGGAACAATAATTTTCTATGTCCTTCATCACCCCCGGCCAATAGAATCTCTGTAATACCCTCTCTCGGGTTTTCTCTGTCCCCAGATGACCTCCAAGAATGTGCCCATGGGCCAACTCCAACACCAACTTCCTGTAAGGTTTGGGCACCACAAGCTGCTCAACGGTTTCTTCTGCCCTTTTTGCCACCCGATACAGTAGGTCCTTCTCTACGCTGAAGTATGGGTAAGTGCAGGTATTATCTGGGTTCACTAACTCGCCATCTATTTTCACTACGTTTTCCCGTGCCTTTATTAGGGCGGGGTCTTTCAACTGTTCTGTGGCAAAGTTTTCCCTGTGAACCTCAAGATCAGAAAACTCCACAGACGGTAGGTTTTCGTCTGAGGAGGTGGGCTCCTCTCCAGTTTCTTGAGTCTCCCCTGCCAATACTGATAAGGGAAATTCCGGAGAGTCCTCACCACTCTCAGGGGAGTTCTGGCTATCACATTCCTGGTACATAGGGGCACCAGTGGGGGGCTCAGGATCATCCCACAGTTCCCAGAACTTCGGAAAATCCCTTCCCACAATGGCGTCATGCGGTAACTGAGATACTAAGCCCACTGGATGAGAGAGGGTACCTTTGGGGGTCTCGAAACACACTGTAGTCACTGGATACTCTCGGGTGTCCCCATGCACACAAATAACAGCTACCTTGCTATTCCCAGAGACCTCTGTTTTAACTAACTCAGCCTTTATCAGGGTCACAAGGCTACCTGAATCCAGCAATACCACAACATTTCTACCATTAACACACATTTTGCATAAATGTTTCTCAGTTCCTCGAATGGCAGTGCATGCGACTGTCGCACACAGCGACTGACGTCTGCCCGTCAGAAAGTCACACTGCATGGGTTCCTCCACAACCGGGCAATTGGCTGCAATATGTCCCGCTTGCCGGCAGCGGTAGCAAACGATCCTTCTTGCGGCCTCTTGAGCCGCTGATTTCCCAGGCTGTTCTCGCCAAACTTGGGGTAGAGCTCCCACCCTCTCACTCTCTCCACCCTCACCCCTTGGAATCCTCTTATCCGCCCCTGGGGATGGTCTGGTCTTAGGGTGGAAAGTCCGAGTGTCTCTGGAAGAGGCCGTCAGGTTCTCTGTAGCCAAGTATTTCTCCACACGATCCACAAGACCATCGGCCGTCTCTGGGTCTCCATGGCTTACCCACTTTTGGATGGCAGTAGGAAGAGCTCTCAAAAACCGATCCATTACAACACGTTCCACAATCTTTGGTGCGGACAAAGTCTCTGGCTGTAGCCACTTTCTGCTCAGGTGAATGAGATCATACATTTGAGACCTGGGGGGTTTTCCAAGCTGGAAAGTCCAGTTATGCACACGCTGAGCCCGGACAGCCTGGGTGACACCCAGCCTTGCCAATATTTCAGCTTTTAGCATCACATAGTCTTTTGCTTGGTTAGGCTCTAGGTCATAGTAAGCTTTCTGCGATTCACCAGTTAACAGAGGAGCCACCAGTCCAGCCCACTGCTCCTCAGGCCACTTTTCTCTTTCAGCGGTCCTTTCAAATGTGGTCAAAAATACCTCTGGATCATCCTCTCCAGTCATTTTTGTCAATAAACGACTCACCCCAAAGGACGCGGTATTAGTGGGACGGCTTTCCTCACTGGTCTGCGGACGTTGCTGCATTACTGCTTCCATCTGTTGTTGTAGTCTCTGCTCTTGCTTCTGCAACAGGTCTATGAAGCGGGCCTCAGATTGCTGCTGGGCTTGTTGCTGAGCCTCCAGACTCTGTTGCAAAGTTGCGTTTGTCTGCTGCTGGGCTGCAAGGCTCTGTTGATGAGCTTGCTGCTGGGCTGCGAAGTTCTTTTGCAAACCTGCATTTGTCTGCTGTTGATTGGCATTTGCTAGAGCCAGCTGCTTCAGTATCTCCTCCATGCTGGCTTAAAAAAAAACTGCCACTGGTTCTCCACCAACTGTGAGGGGGTTGGCTCGGCAGCGGGTGTGTGTGATCCCCGAGATGGGCTCCCCACACAAAAACAGGCCCAGCAAACGGAGGTTGTAGTTTTCAAAATCAAAAAGGTGCGGTTTATTTTCTATTTACAGTGACAAAACACAGCAAAGAAAAAGAAACATAAACAAAATAAATCCTGGTCAACTTGACCTCTGACTAAACATACAGGTTTCCTAACTAACAACTGGGATCAGCCTAGTGCTGTCCTAGTCCCTAAGTCCCTGGTTTTAAATGTCCAAGCAAATAGCCACACAGGCTTTGTCTCACCGCACAGGGGTTCACTCTCCCTAGACAGTCCACACAGGTCTGGGTCCAGGCATGAGCTAACATCTAATGAAGCTGGGAGTTCTTATAGAGGCCTAAATGAGCTGACAAGCTTCAGCTGGTCTCATCAACTCCCTGTCTGCTCGACGCCCCACACTCTCCCTAGAGGTATGAGTCATCCATGAGCCCACTAGCCTTATACAACTCTCCACCTAGTTGTATAAGTCGGCGTAAAGCCTGAATCTGGGCGAAATATATCTACCCCCCTGGATGCAACCAGGTGACTTTACCTTCCTGCTGTCACAGCAGGTTCTGGTGCGAACCGAACAGGGGGGTGTTCGGCTCATCCCTGCTCATCACTGATGTACTATGGACCATCACTGATGTACTATAGATCATCACTGATGTACTATGGACCATCACTGGTGTACTATGGATCATCACTGGTGTACTGTGGATCATCACTGGTGTACTGTGGATCATCACTGATGTACTGTGGATCATCACTGATGTACTATAGTTCATCACTGATGTACTATGGGCCATCACTGGTGTACTATGGATCATCACTGGTGTACTATGGATCATCACTGATGTACTATGGACCATCCCCGATGTACTGTGGATCATCACTGATATACTGTGGATCATCACTGATGTACTATGGATCATCACTGATGTACTGTGGATCATCACTGATGTACTATAGTTCATCACTGATGTACTATGGGCCATCACTGGTGTACTATGGATCATCACTGGTGTACTATGGATCATCACTGATGTACTATGGACCATCCCTGATGTACTGTGGATCATCACTGATGTACTGTGGATCATCACTGATGTACTATGGATCATCACTGATGTACTGTGGGTCATCACTGATGTACTATGGATCATCACTGATGTACTATAGATCATCACTGATGTACTATAGATCATCACTGATGTACTATGGACCATCACTGATGTACTATAGATCATCACTGATGTACTATGGACCATCACTGGTGTACTATGGATCATCACTGGTGTACTGTGGATCATCACTGGTGTACTATGGACCATCCCTGATGTACTGTGGATCATCACTGATGTACTGTGGATCATCACTGATGTACTATAGTTCATCACTGATGTACTATGGGCCATCACTGGTGTACTATGGATCATCACTGGTGTACTATGGATCATCACTGATGTACTATGGACCATCCCTGATGTACTGTGGATCATCACTGATGTACTGTGGATCATCACTGATGTACTATGGATCATCACTGATGTACTGTGGATCATCACTGATGTACTATAGTTCATCACTGATGTACTATGGGCCATCACTGGTGTACTATGGATCATCACTGATGTACTATGGATCATCACTGATGTACTATGGACCATCCCTGATGTACTGTGGATCATCACTGATGTACTATAGTTCATCACTGATGTACTATGGGCCATCACTGGTGTACTATGGATCATCACTGGTGTACTATGGATCATCACTGATGTACTATAGATCATCACTGATGTACTATAGCTCATCACTGATGTACTATGGACCATCACTGATGTACTATAGATCATCACTGATGTACTATGGACCATCACTGGTGTACTATGGATCATCACTGGTGTACTGTGGATCATCACTGGTGTACTATGGACCATCCCTGATGTACTGTGGATCATCACTGATGTACTGTGGATCATCACTGATGTACTATAGTTCATCACTGATGTACTATGGGCCATCACTGGTGTACTATGGATCATCACTGGTGTACTATGGATCATCACTGATGTACTATGGACCATCCCTGATGTACTGTGGATCATCACTGATATACTGTGGATCATCACTGATGTACTATGGATCATCACTGATGTACTGTGGATCATCACTGATGTACTATAGTTAATCACTGATGTACTATGGGCCATCACTGGTGTACTATGGATCATCACTGGTGTACTGTGGATCATCACTGGTGTACTATGGACCATCCCTGATGTACTGTGGATCATCACTGATGTACTGTTGATCATCACTGATGTACTATAGTTCATCACTGATGTACTATGGGCCATCACTGGTGTACTATGGATCATCACTGATGTACTATGGACCATCCCTGATGTACTGTGGATCATCACTGATGTACTATAGTTCATCACTGATGTACTATGGGCCATCACTGGTGTACTATGGATCATCACTGGTGTACTATGGATCATCACTGATGTACTATAGATCATCACTCATGTACTATAGCTCATCACTGATGTACTATGGACCATCACTGATGTACTATAGATCATCACTGATGTACTATGGACCATCACTGGTGTACTATGGATCATCACTGGTGTACTGTGGATCATCACTGGTGTACTGTGGATCATCACTGATGTACTGTGGATCATCACTGATGTACTATAGTTCATCACTGATGTACTATGGGCCATCACTGGTGTACTATGGATCATCACTGGTGTACTATGGATCATCACTGATGTACTATGGACCATCCCTGATGTACTGTGGATCATCACTGATATACTGTGGATCATCACTGATGTACTATGGATCATCATTGATGTACTATGGATCATCACTGATGTACTGTGGATCATCACTGATGTACTATAGTTCATCACTGATGTACTATGGGCCATCACTGGTGTACTATGGATCATCACTGGTGTACTATGGATCATCACTGATGTACTATGGACCATCCCTGATGTACTGTGGATCATCACTGATGTACTATAGTTCATCACTGATGTACTATGGGCCATCACTGGTGTACTATGGATCATCACTGGTGTACTATGGATCATCACTGATGTACTATGGACCATCCCTGATGTACTGTGGATCATCACTGATGTACTGTGGATCATCACTGATGTACTATGGATCATCACTGATGTACTATGGGCCATCACTGGTGTACTATGGGCCATCACTGGTGTACTATAGATCATCACTGGTGTACTATGGACCATCACTGATGTACTATGGATCATCACTGATATACTGTGGACCATCCCTGATGTACTGTGGATCATCACTGATGTACTGTGGATCATCACTGAAGTATTGTGGATCATCACTGATGTACTGTGGATCATCACTGATGTACTGTGTATCATAACTGATGTACTGTGGATCATCACTGATGTACTATAGATCATCACTGATGTACTATGGATCATCACTGATGTACTGTGGATCATCACTGATGTACTATAGTTCATCACTGATGTACTATGGGCCATCACTGGTGTACTATGGATCATCACTGATGTACTATGGATCATCACTGATGTACTATGGACCATCCCTGATGTACTGTGGATCATCACTGATGTACTATAGTTCATCACTGATGTACTATGGGCCATCACTGGTGTACTATGGATCATCACTGGTGTACTATGGATCATCACTGATGTACTATAGATCATCACTGATGTACTATAGCTCATCACTGATGTACTATGGACCATCACTGATGTACTATAGATCATCACTGATGTACTATGGACCATCACTGGTGTACTATGGATCATCACTGGTGTACTGTGGATCATCACTGGTGTACTATGGACCATCCCTGATGTACTGTGGATCATCACTGATGTACTGTGGATCATCACTGATGTACTATAGTTCATCACTGATGTACTATGGGCCATCACTGGTGTACTATGGATCATCACTGGTGTACTATGGATCATCACTGATGTACTATGGACCATCCCTGATGTACTGTGGATCATCACTGATATACTGTGGATCATCACTGATGTACTATGGATCATCACTGATGTACTGTGGATCATCACTGATGTACTATAGTTAATCACTGATTTACTATTGGCCATCACTGGTGTACTATGGATCATCACTGGTGTACTGTGGATCATCACTGGTGTACTATGGACCATCCCTGATGTACTGTGGATCATCACTGATGTACTGTTGATCATCACTGATGTACTATAGTTCATCACTGATGTACTATGGGCCATCACTGGTGTACTATGGATCATCACTGATGTACTATGGACCATCCCTGATGTACTGTGGATCATCACTGATGTACTATAGTTCATCACTGATGTACTATGGGCCATCACTGGTGTACTATGGATCATCACTGGTGTACTATGGATCATCACTGATGTACTATAGATCATCACTCATGTACTATAGCTCATCACTGATGTACTATGGACCATCACTGATGTACTATAGATCATCACTGATGTACTATGGACCATCACTGGTGTACTATGGATCATCACTGGTGTACTGTGGATCATCACTGGTGTACTGTGGATCATCACTGATGTACTGTGGATCATCACTGATGTACTATAGTTCATCACTGATGTACTATGGGCCATCACTGGTGTACTATGGATCATCACTGGTGTACTATGGATCATCACTGATGTACTATGGACCATCCCTGATGTACTGTGGATCATCACTGATATACTGTGGATCATCACTGATGTACTATGGATCATCATTGATGTACTATGGATCATCACTGATGTACTGTGGATCATCACTGATGTACTATAGTTCATCACTGATGTACTATGGGCCATCACTGGTGTACTATGGATCATCACTGGTGTACTATGGATCATCACTGATGTACTATGGACCATCCCTGATGTACTGTGGATCATCACTGATGTACTATAGTTCATCACTGATGTACTATGGGCCATCACTGGTGTACTATGGATCATCACTGGTGTACTATGGATCATCACTGATGTACTATGGACCATCCCTGATGTACTGTGGATCATCACTGATGTACTGTGGATCATCACTGATGTACTATGGATCATCACTGATGTACTATGGGCCATCACTGGTGTACTATGGGCCATCTCTGGTGTACTATAGATCATCACTGGTGTACTATGGACCATCACTGATGTACTATGGATCATCACTGATATACTGTGGACCATCCCTGATGTACTGTGGATCATCACTGATGTACTGTGGATCATCACTGAAGTATTGTGGATCATCACTGATGTACTGTGGATCATCACTGATGTACTGTGTATCATAACTGATGTACTGTGGATCATCACTGATGTACTATAGATCATCACTGATGTACTATGGATCATCACTGATGTACTGTGGATCATCACTGATGTACTATAGTTCATCACTGATGTACTATGGGCCATCACTGGTGTACTATGGATCATCACTGATGTACTATGGATCATCACTGATGTACTATGGACCATCCCTGATGTACTGTGGATCATCACTGATGTACTATAGTTCATCACTGATGTACTATGGGCCATCACTGGTGTACTATGGATCATCACTGGTGTACTATGGATCATCACTGATGTACTATAGATCATCACTGATGTACTATAGCTCATCACTGATGTACTATGGACCATCACTGATGTACTATAGATCATCACTGATGTACTATGGACCATCACTGGTGTACTATGGATCATCACTGGTGTACTGTGGATCATCACTGGTGTACTATGGACCATCCCTGATGTACTGTGGATCATCACTGATGTACTGTGGATCATCACTGATGTACTATAGTTCATCACTGATGTACTATGGGCCATCACTGGTGTACTATGGATCATCACTGGTGTACTATGGATCATCACTGATGTACTATGGACCATCCCTGATGTACTGTGGATCATCACTGATATACTGTGGATCATCACTGATGTACTATGGATCATCACTGATGTACTGTGGATCATCACTGATGTACTATAGTTAATCACTGATTTACTATTGGCCATCACTGGTGTACTATGGATCATCACTGGTGTACTGTGGATCATCACTGGTGTACTATGGACCATCCCTGATGTACTGTGGATCATCACTGATGTACTGTGGATCATCACTGATGTACTATAGTTCATCACTGATGTACTATGGGCCATCACTGGTGTACTATGGATCATCACTGATGTACTATGGACCATCCCTGATGTACTGTGGATCATCACTGATGTACTGTGGATCATCACTGATGTACTATAGTTCATCACTGATGTACTATGGGCCATCACTGGTGTACTATGGATCATCACTGGTGTACTATGGATCATCACTGATGTACTATGGACCATCCCTGATGTACTGTGGATCATCACTGATATACTGTGGATCATCACTGATGTACTATGGATCATCACTGATGTACTGTGGATCATCACTGATGTACTATAGTTAATCACTGATTTACTATTGGCCATCACTGGTGTACTATGGATCATCACTGGTGTACTGTGGATCATCACTGGTGTACTATGGACCATCCCTGATGTACTGTGGATCATCACTGATGTACTGTTGATCATCACTGATGTACTATAGTTCATCACTGATGTACTATGGGCCATCACTGGTGTACTATGGATCATCACTGATGTACTATGGACCATCCCTGATGTACTGTGGATCATCACTGATGTACTATAGTTCATCACTGATGTACTATGGGCCATCACTGGTGTACTATGGATCATCACTGGTGTACTATGGATCATCACTGATGTACTATAGATCATCACTCATGTACTATAGCTCATCACTGATGTACTATGGACCATCACTGATGTACTATAGATCATCACTGATGTACTATGGACCATCACTGGTGTACTATGGATCATCACTGGTGTACTGTGGATCATCACTGGTGTACTGTGGATCATCACTGATGTACTGTGGATCATCACTGATGTACTATAGTTCATCACTGATGTACTATGGGCCATCACTGGTGTACTATGGATCATCACTGGTGTACTATGGATCATCACTGATGTACTATGGACCATCCCTGATGTACTGTGGATCATCACTGATATACTGTGGATCATCACTGATGTACTATGGATCATCATTGATGTACTATGGATCATCACTGATGTACTGTGGATCATCACTGATGTACTATAGTTCATCACTGATGTACTATGGGCCATCACTGGTGTACTATGGATCATCACTGGTGTACTATGGATCATCACTGATGTACTATGGACCATCCCTGATGTACTGTGGATCATCACTGATGTACTATAGTTCATCACTGATGTACTATGGGCCATCACTGGTGTACTATGGATCATCACTGGTGTACTATGGATCATCACTGATGTACTATGGACCATCCCTGATGTACTGTGGATCATCACTGATGTACTGTGGATCATCACTGATGTACTATGGATCATCACTGATGTACTATGGGCCATCACTGGTGTACTATGGGCCATCACTGGTGTACTATAGATCATCACTGGTGTACTATGGACCATCACTGATGTACTATGGATCATCACTGATATACTGTGGACCATCCCTGATGTACTGTGGATCATCACTGATGTACTGTGGATCATCACTGAAGTATTGTGGATCATCACTGATGTACTGTGGATCATCACTGATGTACTGTGTATCATAACTGATGTACTGTGGATCATCACTGATGTACTATAGATCATCACTGATGTACTATGGATCATCACTGATGTACTGTGGATCATCACTGATGTACTATAGTTCATCACTGATGTACTATGGGCCATCACTGGTGTACTATGGATCATCACTGATGTACTATGGATCATCACTGATGTACTATGGACCATCCCTGATGTACTGTGGATCATCACTGATGTACTATAGTTCATCACTGATGTACTATGGGCCATCACTGGTGTACTATGGATCATCACTGGTGTACTATGGATCATCACTGATGTACTATAGATCATCACTGATGTACTATAGCTCATCACTGATGTACTATGGACCATCACTGATGTACTATAGATCATCACTGATGTACTATGGACCATCACTGGTGTACTATGGATCATCACTGGTGTACTGTGGATCATCACTGGTGTACTATGGACCATCCCTGATGTACTGTGGATCATCACTGATGTACTGTGGATCATCACTGATGTACTATAGTTCATCACTGATGTACTATGGGCCATCACTGGTGTACTATGGATCATCACTGGTGTACTATGGATCATCACTGATGTACTATGGACCATCCCTGATGTACTGTGGATCATCACTGATATACTGTGGATCATCACTGATGTACTATGGATCATCACTGATGTACTGTGGATCATCACTGATGTACTATAGTTAATCACTGATTTACTATTGGCCATCACTGGTGTACTATGGATCATCACTGGTGTACTGTGGATCATCACTGGTGTACTATGGACCATCCCTGATGTACTGTGGATCATCACTGATGTACTGTGGATCATCACTGATGTACTATAGTTCATCACTGATGTACTATGGGCCATCACTGGTGTACTATGGATCATCACTGATGTACTATGGACCATCCCTGATGTACTGTGGATCATCACTGATGTACTGTGGATCATCACTGATGTACTATAGTTCATCACTGATGTACTATGGGCCATCACTGGTGTACTATGGATCATCACTGGTGTACTATGGATCATCACTGATGTACTATGGACCATCCCTGATGTACTGTGGATCATCACTGATATACTGTGGATCATCACTGATGTACTATGGATCATCACTGATGTACTGTGGATCATCACTGATGTACTATAGTTAATCACTGATTTACTATTGGCCATCACTGGTGTACTATGGATCATCACTGGTGTACTGTGGATCATCACTGGTGTACTATGGACCATCCCTGATGTACTGTGGATCATCACTGATGTACTGTGGATCATCACTGATGTACTATAGTTCATCACTGATGTACTATGGGCCATCACTGGTGTACTATGGATCATCACTGGTGTACTATGGATCATCACTGATGTACTATAGATCATCACTCATGTACTATAGCTCATCACTGATGTACTATGGACCATCACTGATGTACTATAGATCATCACTGATGTACTATGGACCATCACTGGTGTACTATGGATCATCACTGGTGTACTGTGGATCATCACTGGTGTACTGTGGATCATCACTGATGTACTGTGGATCATCACTGATGTACTATAGTTCATCACTGATGTACTATGGGCCATCACTGGTGTACTATGGATCATCACTGGTGTACTGTGGATCATCACTGATGTACTATGGACCATCCCTGATGTACTGTGGATCATCACTGATGTACTATAGTTCATCACTGATGTACTATGGGCCATCACTGGTGTACTATGGATCATCACTGGTGTACTATGGATCATCACTGATGTACTATGGACCATCCCTGATGTACTATGGACCATCCCTGATGTACTGTGGATCATCACTGATGTACTGTGGATCATCACTGATGTACTATGGATCATCACTGATGTACTATGGGCCATCACTGGTGTACTTTGGGCCATCACTGGTGTACTATAGATCATCACTGGTGTACTATGGACCATCACTGATGTACTATGGATCATCACTGATATACTGTGGACCATCCCTGATGTACTGTGGATCATCACTGATGTACTGTGGATCATCACTGAAGTATTGTGGATCATCACTGATGTACTGTGGATCATCACTGATGTACTGTGTATCATAACTGATGTACTGTGGATCATCACTGATGTACTATAGATCATCACTGATGTACTATGGACCATCACTGATGTACTATAGATCATCACTGATGTACTATGGACCATCACTGGTGTACTATGGATCATCACTGGTGTACTGTGGATCATCACTGGTGTACTATGGACCATCCCTGATGTACTGTGGATCATCACTGATGTACTGTGGATCATCACTGATGTACTATAGTTCATCACTGATGTACTATGGGCCATCACTGGTGTACTATGGATCATCACTGGTGTACTATGGATCATCACTGATGTACTGTGGATCATCACTGATGTACTATTGTTCATCACTGATGTACTATGGGCCATCACTGGTGTACTATGGATCATCACTGGTGTACTATGGATCATCACTGATGTACTATGGACCATCCCTGATGTACTGTGGATCATCACTGATGTACTATAGTTCATCACTGATGTACTATGGGCCATCACTGGTGTACTATGGATCATCACTGGTGTACTATGGATCATCACTGATGTACTATGGACCATCCCTGATGTACTGTGGATCATCACTGATGTACTGTGGATCATCACTGATGTACTATGGATCATCACTGATGTACTATGGGCCATCACTGGTGTACTATGGGCCATCACTGGTGTACTATGGATCATCACTGGTGTACTATGGATCATCACTGGTGTACTATGGACCATCACTGATGTACTATGGGCCATCACTGATGTACTATGGATCATCACTGATATACTGTGGACCATCCCTGATGTACTGTGGATCATCACTGATGTACTGTGGATCATCACTTAAGTATTGTGGATCATCACTGATGTACTGTGGATCATCACTAATGTACTGTGGATCATAACTGATGTACTGTAGATCATCACTGATGTACTATAGATCATCACTGGTGTACTATGTATATAGATCATCACTGATGTACTATGGACCATCACTGATGTACTATAGATCATCACTGATGTACTATGGACCATCACTGGTGTACTATGGATCATCACTGGTGTACTGTGGATCATCACTGGTGTACTATGGACCATCCCTGATGTACTGTGGATCATCACTGATGTACTGTGGATCATCACTGATGTACTATAGTTCATCACTGATGTACTATGGGCCATCACTGGTGTACTATGGATCATCACTGGTGTACTATGGATCATCACTGATGTACTATGGACCATCCCTGATGTACTGTGGATCATCACTGATGTACTATAGTTCATCACTGATGTACTATGGGCCATCACTGGTGTACTATGGATCATCACTGGTGTACTATGGATCATCACTGATGTACTATGGACCATCCCTGATGTACTGTGGATCATCACTGATGTACTGTGGATCATCATTGATGTACTATGGATCATCACTGATGTACTATGGGCCATCACTGGTGTACTACGGGCCATCACTGGTGTACTATGGATCATCACTGGTGTACTATGGATCATCACTGGTGTACTATGGACCATCACTGATGTACTGTGGACCACCACTGATGTACTGTGGATCATCACTGATGTACTGTGGATCATCCCTGGTGTACTATGGAACATTACTGGTGTACTATGGATCATCACTGGTGTACTATGGATCATCACTGATGTACTATGGGCCATCACTGATGTACTATGGATCATCACTGTTATACTGTGGACCATCCCTGATGTACTGTGGATCATCACTGATGTACTGTGGATCATCACTGAAGTATTGTGGATCATCACTGATGTACTGTGGATCATCACTGATGTACTGTGGATCATAACTGATGTACTGTGGATCATCACTGGTGTACTATGGATCATCACTGATGTACTATGGACCATCACTGATGTACTATGGGCCATCACTGGTGTACTATGGATCATCACTGATGTACTGTGGATCATCACTGATGTACTGTGGGCCATCACTGATGTACTATGGATCATCACTGATATACTGTGGACCATCCCTGATGTATTGTGGATCATCACTGATGTACTGTGGATCATCACTGATGTACTATTAATTATCACTGAAGTACTATGGGCCATCACTGGTGTACTATGGATCATCACTGGTGTACTATGGATCATCACTGATGTACTATGGATCATCACTGATGTACTATGGATCATGACTGGTGTACTATGGATCATCACTGATGTACTGTGGACCATCCCTGATGTACTGTGGATCATCACTGATGTACTGTGGATCATCACTGATGTACTGTGGATCATCACTGATGTACTGAGGATCATCACTGATGTACTATGGATCATCACTGATGTACATTGGATCATCACTGATGTACTGTGGATCATCACTGATGTACTGTGGATCATCACTGATGTACTATAGATCATCACTGTAGTACTATGGGCCATGACTGGTGTACTATGGATCATCACTGATGTACTATGGATCATCACTGATGTATTATGGATCATCACTGATGTACTATGAGCCATCACTGATGTACTATGGATCATCACTGGTGTACTATGGATCATCACTGATGTACTAAGAGCCATCACTGATGTACTATGGATCATCCCTGGTGTACTATGGAACATTACTGGTGTACTATGGATCATCACTGGTGTACTATGGATCATCACTGATGTACTATGGGCCATCACTGATGTACTATGGATCATCACTGTTATACTGTGGACCATCCCTGATGTACTGTGGATCATCACTGATGTACTGTGGATCATCACTGAAGTATTGTGGATCATCACTGATGTACTGTGGATCATCACTGATGTACTGTGGATCATAACTGATGTACTGTGGATCATCACTGGTGTACTATGGATCATCACTGATGTACTATGGACCATCACTGATGTACTATGGGCCATCACTGGTGTACTATGGATCATCACTGATGTACTGTGGATCATCACTGATGTACTGTGGGCCATCACTGATGTACTATGGATCATCACTGATATACTGTGGACCATCCCTGATGTATTGTGGATCATCACTGATGTACTGTGGATCATCACTGATGTACTATTAATTATCACTGAAGTACTATGGGCCATCACTGGTGTACTATGGATCATCACTGGTGTACTATGGATCATCACTGATGTACTATGGATCATCACTGATGTACTATGGATCATGACTGGTGTACTATGGATCATCACTGATGTACTGTGGACCATCCCTGATGTACTGTGGATCATCACTGATGTACTGTGGATCATCACTGATGTACTGTGGATCATCACTGATGTACTGAGGATCATCACTGATGTACTATGGATCATCACTGATGTACATTGGATCATCACTGATGTACTGTGGATCATCACTGATGTACTGTGGATCATCACTGATGTACTATAGATCATCACTGTAGTACTATGGGCCATGACTGGTGTACTATGGATCATCACTGATGTACTATGGATCATCACTGATGTATTATGGATCATCACTGATGTACTATGAGCCATCACTGATGTACTATGGATCATCACTGGTGTACTATGGATCATCACTGATGTACTAAGAGCCATCACTGATGTACTATGGATCATCACTGGTGTACTATGGATCATCACTGATGTACTATGGATCATCACTGATGTACTATGAGCCATCACTGATGTACTATGGGCCATCCCTGGTGTACTATGGATCATCACTGATGTACTGTGGATCATCACTGATGTACTATGGGACATCACTGGTGTACTATGGGCCATCACTGGTGTACTATGGATCATCACTGGTGTACTATGGGCCATCACTGGTGTACTATCGGCCATCACTGGTGTACTATGGATCATCACTGGTGTACTATGGACCATCACTGATGTACTATGGCTCATCACTGATATACTGTGGACCATCCCTGATATACTGTGGATCATCCCTGATGTACTGTGTATCATCACTGATCTACTGTGGGCCATCACAGGTGTACTGTGGGCCATCACAGGTGTACTATGGAGCATCACTGATGTACTATGGATCATCACTGGTGTACTATGGATCATCACTGATATACTGTGGACCATCCCTGATGTACTGTGGATCATCACTGATGTACTGTGGATCATCACTTAAGTATTGTGGATCATCACTGATGTACTGTGGATCATCACTAATGTACTGTGGATCATAACTGATGTACTGTAGATCATCACTGATGTACTATAGATCATCACTGGTGTACTATGTATATAGATCATCACTGATGTACTATGGACCATCACTGATGTACTATAGATCATCACTGATGTACTATGGACCATCACTGGTGTACTATGGATCATCACTGGTGTACTGTGGATCATCACTGGTGTACTATGGACCATCCCTGATGTACTGTGGATCATCACTGATGTACTGTGGATCATCACTGATGTACTATAGTTCATCACTGATGTACTATGGGCCATCACTGGTGTACTATGGATCATCACTGGTGTACTATGGATCATCACTGATGTACTATGGACCATCCCTGATGTACTGTGGATCATCACTGATGTACTATAGTTCATCACTGATGTACTATGGGCCATCACTGGTGTACTATGGATCATCACTGGTGTACTATGGATCATCACTGATGTACTATGGACCATCCCTGATGTACTGTGGATCATCACTGATGTACTGTGGATCATCATTGATGTACTATGGATCATCACTGATGTACTATGGGCCATCACTGGTGTACTACGGGCCATCACTGGTGTACTATGGATCATCACTGGTGTACTATGGATCATCACTGGTGTACTATGGACCATCACTGGTGTACTTTGAACCATCACTGATGTACTGTGGACCACCACTGATGTACTGTGGATCATCACTGATGTACTGTGGATCATCCCTGGTGTACTATGGAACATTACTGGTGTACTATGGATCATCACTGGTGTACTATGGATCATCACTGATGTACTATGGGCCATCACTGATGTACTATGGATCATCACTGATATACTGTGGACCATCCCTGATGTACTGTGGATCATCACTGATGTACTGTGGATCATCACTGAAGTATTGTGGATCATCACTGATGTACTGTGGATCATCACTGATGTACTGTGGATCATAACTGATGTACTGTGGATCATCACTGGTGTACTATGGATCATCACTGATGTACTATGGATCATCATTGATGTACTATGAACCATCACTGATGTACTATGGGCCATCACTGGTGTACTATGGATCATCACTGATGTACTGTGGATCATCACTGATGTACTGTGGGCCATCACTGATGTACTATGGATCATCACTGATATACTGTGGACCATCCCTGATGTATTGTGGATCATCACTGATGTACTGTGGATCATCACTGATGTACTATTAATTATCACTGAAGTACTATGGGCCATCACTGGTGTACTATGGATCATCACTGGTGTACTATGGATCATCACTGATGTACTATGGATCATCACTGATGTACTATGGATCATGACTGGTGTACTATGGATCATCACTGATGTACTGTGGACCATCCCTGATGTACTGTGGATCATCACTGATGTACTGTGGATCATCACTGATGTACTGTGGATCATCACTGATGTACTGAGGATCATCACTGATGTACTATGGATCATCACTGATGTACCTGGGATCATCACTGATGTACTGTGGATCATCACTGATGTACTGTGGATCATCACTGATGTACTATAGATCATCACTGTAGTACTATGGGCCATGACTGGTGTACTATGGATCATCACTGATGTACTATGGATCATCACTGATGTATTATGGATCATCACTGATGTACTATGAGCCATCACTGATGTACTATGGATCATCACTGGTGTACTATGGATCATCACTGATGTACTAAGAGCCATCACTGATGTACTATGGATCATCACTGGTGTACTATGGATCATCACTGATGTACTATGGATCATCACTGATGTACTATGAGCCATCACTGATGTACTATGGGCCATCCCTGGTGTACTATGGATCATCACTGATGTACTGTGGATCATCACTGATGTACTATGGGACATCACTGGTGTACTATGGGCCATCACTGGTGTACTATGGATCATCACTGGTGTACTATGGGCCATCACTGGTGTACTATCGGCCATCACTGGTGTACTATGGATCATCACTGGTGTACTATGGGCCATCACTGGTGTACTATCGGCCATCACTGGTGTACTATGGATCATCACTGGTGTACTATGGACCATCACTGATGTACTATGGCTCATCACTGATATACTGTGGACCATCCCTGATATACTGTGGATCATCCCTGATGTACTGTGTATCATCACTGATCTACTGTGGGCCATCACAGGTGTACTGTGGGCCATCACAGGTGTACTATGGAGCATCACTGATGTACTATGGATCATCACTGGTGTACTATGGATCATCACTGATATACTGTGGACCATCCCTGATGTACTGTGGATCATCACTGATGTACTGTGGATCATCACTTAAATATTGTGGATCATCACTGATGTACTGTGGATCATCACTAATGTACTGTGGATCATAACTGATGTACTGTAGATCATCACTGATGTACTATAGATCATCACTGGTGTACTATGTGTATAGATCATCACTGATGTACTATGGACCATCACTGATGTACTATAGATCATCACTGATGTACTATGGACCATCACTGGTGTACTATGGATCATCACTGGTGTACTGTGGATCATCACTGGTGTACTATGGACCATCCCTGATGTACTGTGGATCATCACTGATGTACTGTGGATCATCACTGATGTACTATAGTTCATCACTGATGTACTATGGGCCATCACTGGTGTACTATGGATCATCACTGGTGTACTATGGATCATCACTGATGTACTATGGACCATCCCTGATGTACTGTGGATCATCACTGATGTACTGTGGATCATCCCTGGTGTACTATGGAACATTACTGGTGTACTATGGATCATCACTGGTGTACTATGGATCATCACTGATGTACTATGGACCATCCCTGATGTACTGTGGATCATCACTGATGTACTGTGGATCATCATTGATGTACTATGGATCATCACTGATGTACTATGGGCCATCACTGGTGTACTACGGGCCATCACTGGTGTACTATGGATCATCACTGGTGTACTATGGATCATCACTGGTGTACTATGGACCATCACTGATGTACTGTGGACCACCACTGATGTACTGTGGATCATCACTGATGTACTGTGGATCATCCCTGGTGTACTATGGAACATTACTGGTGTACTATGGATCATCACTGGTGTACTATGGATCATCACTGATGTACTATGGGCCATCACTGATGTACTATGGATCATCACTGATATACTGTGGACCATCCCTGATGTACTGTGGATCATCACTGATGTACTGTGGATCATCACTGAAGTATTGTGGATCATCACTGATGTACTGTGGATCATCACTGATGTACTGTGGATCATAACTGATGTACTGTGGATCATCACTGGTGTACTATGGATCATCACTGATGTACTATGGATCATCACTGATGTACTATGGACCATCACTGATGTACTATGGGCCATCACTGGTGTACTATGGATCATCACTGATGTACTTTGGATCATCACTGATGTACTGTGGGCCATCACTGATGTACTATGGATCATCACTGATATACTGTGGACCATCCCTGATGTATTGTGGATCATCACTGATGTACTGTGGATCATCACTGATGTACTATTAATTATCACTGAAGTACTATGGGCCATCACTGGTGTACTATGGATCATCACTGGTGTACTATGGATCATCACTGATGTACTATGGATCATGACTGGTGTACTATGGATCATCACTGATGTACTGTGGATCATCACTGATGTACTGTGGATCATCACTGATGTACTGTGGATCATCACTGATGTACTGAGGATCATCACTGATGTACTATGGATCATCACTGATGTACCTTGGATCATCACTGATGTACTGTGGATCATCACTGATGTACTGTGGATCATCACTGATGTACTATAGATCATCACTGTAGTACTATGGGCCATGACTGGTGTACTATGGATCATCACTGATGTACTATGGATCATCACTGATGTACTATGGATCATCACTGATGTACTGTGGACCATCCCTGATGTACTGTGGATCATCACTGATGTACTATAGTTCATCACTGATGTACTATGGGCCATCACTGGTGTACTATGGATCATCACTGGTGTACTATGGATCATCACTGATGTACTATGGACCATCCCTGATGTACTGTGGATCATCACTGATGTACTGTGGATCATCACTGATGTACTATGGATCATCACTGCTGTACTATGGGCCATTACTGGTGTACTATGGGCCATCACTGGTGTACTATGGATCATCACTGGTGTACTATGGACCATCACTGATGTACTATGGTCCATCACTGATGTACTATGGATCATCACTGATAGTGATGAGCCGAACACCCCCGGGTTCGGTTCGCACCAGAAACCGCGAACGGACCGAAAGTTCGTACGAACATTAGAACCCTATTAAATACAATGGATGCGAACGTTCGAATTCTAAAGTGCTAATTATAACAACTATTATGCATGTTATTGTCCTAAAAAGGGTTTGGGAACCCGGGTTGTGCACCAGGGGACATGTATCAATGCAAACAGAAGTTTTAAAAACGGTCGTTTTTCGGGAGCAGTCATTTTAATGATGCATAAAGTGAAAAAAAAAGTCAAATATTCCTTTAAATATCGTACCTGGGGGGTGTCTAAAGTATGCCTGTGAAGTGCCACGTGTTTCCCGTGTTTAGAACTGTCCCTGCACAAAATGACACTTCTAAAGGAAAAAAAAGCCATTTAAAACTGCTTGCGGCTTTAATGTAATGTCTGGTCCCGGTAATATGGATGAAAATCTTTAAGAAAAATGGCATAGCTACCCCATGACCCCCCCCTACCCCAGCCCATTACCAGTCCCTTTGGGTCTTATATGGATATTAAGGGGAACCCCGCACATAAAATAAAAAAGGCCCTATATACTCTGAACAGCCGTATACAGGCGGTGCATACAAGACAGGGACTGTAGGTTTGTTCTTATGTAGAATGTGTTTGTAATTTTGAATAGGTACATTGTTTAAGTGTAGCTCCAGCCCAAAAATCTATTTTTAAACTTTTTGGAAAACATAGGTAAGGGTTATTACCCCTGTAACATTTGTTTTGCTGTCTGTGCCCCTGTTCAGAACATTTCACCTCACTTTCCGTCCCAATGACAACTGTTTTTGAAATGTGGTGTTTTTCTTGAAACAAGGATTGGTGATAAAGCATCAGTACAGAGGAGACACCTTTCTCCCATATTAATTCTTACAGGAGAGAATTTTCCTTCCTAGGGGTAGATTTCCTCTCACTTCCTGTTGTCTTCTTGCGTTTGCAAGTAGGAGTCGTTTGTAAGTTGGATTTTTGAAAGTAGGGACCTGCTGTATATACTCTGCAGAAATAGGCCCCTTAGTTGTTGGTGTTGGCACAACACTGTAAGCACTCACAGTTACTCTTGGTTGGTGCTGGAACGCCCTGCTGTCAACTATTATATCAGGAATTTTAATTACATATAATTGTTGAACAGTGGTAGTAAAAATTGGGCCTTTGATGGTGGTGCTGGTGCCACAACACTGTAAGCCCTGACAGTTACTCTTGGTGGGTGCAGCAATGGGCCCTGCTGTGAATTATTAGATCAAGAATTGTAATTGCATGCCCCTGTTGAACAGGGGCTGAAAAATTGGGCCTTTCGTGGTGGTGGTGGTGGTGGTGGTGTTGCAACAACACTGTAAGCCCTCAGAGTTACTCTTGGTGGGTGCAGGAATGGGCCCTGCTGTGAATAATTAGATCAAGAATAGTAATTACATGCCCCTTTTGAACAGGGGCTGAAAAATTGGGCCTTTCGTGGTGGTGGTGGTGGTGGCGTTGCCACAACACTGTAAGCCCTCAGAGTTACTCTTGGTGGGTGCAGGAATGGGCCCTGCTGTGAATTATTAGATCAAGAATTGTAATTACATGCCCCTTTTGAACAGGGGCTGACAAATTGGGCCTTTCGTGGTGGTGGTGGTGGTGGTGTTGCCACAACACTGTAAGCCCTCAGAGTTACTCTTGGTGGGTGCAGCAATGGGCCCTGCTGTGAATTATTAGATCAAGAATTGTAATTGCATGCCCCTGTTGAACAGGGGCTGAAAAATTGGGCCTTAGGCACTGGTGGCACAACACTACAACCCCTCACAGATACTGTACTTGGAGCACAGCAATGAGCCCTGTTGCAAAGTATTGCTTCAAAAATTGTAATGACACGCCCCTGTTAAACAGGGGCTGAAAAATTGGGCCTTAGGCACTGGTGCCACAACACTCCAACCCCTCACAGATACTGTACTTGGAGCACAGCAATGAGCCCTATGGCAAATTATTGCTAACAAAATTGTAATTACACGCCCCTGTTAAACAGGGGCTGAAAAATTGGGCCTTAGGCACTGGTGCCACAACACTCCAACCCCTCACAGATACTGTACTTGGAGCACAGCAATGAGCCCTATGGCAAATTATTGCTAACAAAATTGTAATTACACGCCCCTGTAAAACAGGGGCTGAAAAATTGGGCCTTAGCCACTGGTGGCGGCACCCATAAACAAAAATGATCTTCCAAGCTATCATCATCAATTGTATCATTGAGGACTCAGAGGAGGAGGATAGCCAGTCAACATAACAGCACAGGCACTCAGCATCAGCAACAGTCTTGAAGGGATGTGACATGTTAAAATCAATTAGTCTGTTATATCAGCATCAGGTGTGTGGTAGCTGGTGGTGATCCAAGACTGGTTCATCTTGATGAAAGTCAGTCGATCAACCGAGTCGGTGGACAGGCGCACCCTGTGATCCGTGACAAATCCTCCAGCAGCACTGAATGTGCGTTCCGAAAGAACGCTGGATGCAGGACAGGCCAGTAGCTCAATTGCATACTGTGCAAGCTCTGGCCAGTGATCCATCCTCAAGACCCAGTAAGCCAGAGGATTTTCGGTGGGGAAGGTGTCCAAGTCTGACCTTGCCCCTAGATATTCCTGCACCATGTTTATCAGACGCTGGCGATGGTTGCTGGAACCGATCATACTTTGGGGCTGCGGACTAAAGAATTGTCTGAACGCATCGGTCAGACGGCCACCTTCCCCACCGCTCCTTCTTTGACTGGCCGAAGCCTCAGCAACTCGTTGTCCAGGACCAGGAGTTTGTAACCTCCCAGTCTCTGGGAACGCGTTGCACAGACCTTTCTGCAAGGCCTCCCGGAGTTGTCTCATCCTCTGCTCCCTCTGCGATGGTAACATAAGGTCCGCAACCTTACCCTTGTACCGTGGATCAAGGAGAGTGGCCAGCCAGTAATGGTCCCTCTCCTTGATCCGAAGAATACGAGGATCCTTCCGCAGACTTTGCAGGATCAGGGAGGCCATGCAGCGTAGGTTTGCTGAGGCATTCGCTCCGGAGTCCTCTGGGTCACTAAGGACGACATGATCCGCAGCCACCTCCTCCCAGCCACGTACAAGTCCACTGGTTTCTTGGGACTGTAAATCATCCCTAAAAGACTGCTGCTGATGATGCTGAGTGCCAGCCTCCACCTCCATGCTGACACAATCCTCCTCCTCCTCCTCCTCCTCCTCGTCCCCTTCCTGTGCGATGGGTGGGACAGAAGGAACACTGTCTGGGTAAAGGGGGCCTTGAGAGGCAAGGAAGTCCTCCTCTTCCTGCCTCTGTTCTGCCTCAAGTGCCCTGTCCATTATTCCACGCAGCGTGTGCTCCAACAGGTGGACAAGAGGTACAGTGTCACTGATGCATGCACTGTCACTGCTCACCATCCTCGTGGCCTCCTCAAATTGTGCCAGGACAGTGCATGCATCCCTGATCATGCCCCACTGGCGTGGAGAAAAAAAACCAAGCTCCCCTGACCCTGTCCTGGTGCCGTAGTCGCACAGGTACTCATTGATGGCCCTCTGCTGCGTGTGCAGCCGCTGCAGCATGGCCAACGTTGAGTTCCACCTGGTGGGCATGTCACATATAAGGCGGTTCTTGGGCAGGTTCAACTCCTTTTGCAGCTCAGCCAGGCGAGCACTGCCATTATAAGATCTGCGGAAATGCACACAGACTTTCCTGGCCTGCCTCAGGACATCCTGTAAGCCCGGGTACCTGCCCAAGAACCGCTGCACCACCAGGTTAAGGACGTGAGCCACACAGGGCACATGGGTCAGTTGTCCCTGTCGGAGGGCGGAGAGGAGGTTGGTGCCATTGTCGCAAACCACCATTCCTGGCTTAAGCTGGCGTGGCGTCAACCACCTCTCGGCCTGGCCCTGCAGAGCAGACAGGACCTCTGCCCCAGTGTGGCTTCTGTCCCCCAAACACACCAGCGCAAGCACGGCATGGCATCTTTTTGCCTGCGTACTTGCGTAGCCCCTTGAACGGCTACGGAGCACCGCTGGTTCATAGGACAAACCACAGGAAGAGGCCATGGAGGAAGAAGAAGAGGAGGGGTGGAGGAGAGAGGTGTGTCACAACCAGTAGTAGCATTTTGGAGGCGTGGCGGTGGAACAACCTCCAACACTACTGCACCTTGTCCTGCATCCTTCCCAGCTGCCAAAAGAGTGACCCAATGGGCCGTGAAAGAAAGGTAACGTCCCTGTTCATGCCTGCTGGACCATGAGTCAGCGGTAATATGCACCTTACCGCTGACCGCCCTGTCCAGCGAGGCCAAGACATTGCCTTCCACATGCCGGTAGAGAGCCGGAATGGCCTTCCGTGAGAAAAAGTGGCGTTTGGGAACCTGCCACTGAGGAACCGCACATTGCACAAACTCACGGAAGGGGGCCGAGTCTACCAACTGAAAAGGCAGCAGTTGAAGCGCTAGCAATTTAGCCAAGCTAGCATTCAACCGCTAGGCATGTGGATGGCTGGGAGTGAACTTCTTTCGACGGTCCAGCAGCTGGGGCAGGGAAATTTGCCTGCTAGAATCGGACGTCGGTGTACTGCTAGCAGAGTGGCCGCAAGTACTTGGCTGTGACACACCTAATTCTACACCTTCATTCCTCTCAGTGCATGTTTCAGAGAGGACTGAAGTTATAGTGGGGTTGGAGATCCCAGCTGATGCGGTGCAAGGAGAGGTCCGCTTTGTTCTTTGGTGTGGGTCTTTGAGGTAGGCTTGCCAACGAGCTGCATGGCAGGTCAACATATGTCTGGTCAGGCATGTGGTACCCAAGCGGCTGATGTTTTGGCCACGCGATATACGCTTGAGACATATGTTGCAAACAGCAGCTGTGCGATCTGATGCACTAGCCTCAAAAAAGGCCCACACCAAAGAACTTTTTGAATGACGGGCAGAGGCAGCGCCCTGCACAGGCGGAGCTCTGCGGTGTGATTCCGTCGGTGTACTGCCCTTACGCTGGCCACCAAAGGGCATCCTGCCTCGTTGGAGATGTGCCTCCTCCTCATCCTCCTCCTCCTCCTCTCTCCTATTAGGCACCCACGTGGAGTCAGTGACCTCATCATCCCCTCCCTCCTCATCACTGGAGCCAATCTGGCAGTATGCTGCAGCTGCTGGAACATGACTGCCAGATTGGTGTCCTTCTTGAGCATCCCCTCTGTCTGCTCTCACGCTACTGCCTTCCTGTAGCTGGGTTTCATCATCAGACCCTTCGAAACGCTGGGCATCCTCCTGGAGCATGTACCCAACACTGTGCTCAAACATTTCGGGGGACTCCTCAGGAGGAGGACATGGTGGGTCTAGGGAAGGAGTGACTGATGATGAGTCTGACATTGATACCAGGGAAGAGGACGCTTTGGCAGCTGCTTTGCCAGTACCCTGAGCCTGGGTGAGAGAGGATGAGGAGGAGGAGGAGGGCTTGGTCATCCACTCTACCAAGTCTTCGGCATGATGTGGCTCAACATGTCCAGCTGCCGAAAAGAAGGACAAGCGTGTCCCATGGCCATGTGCTGATGACAATGCACCGCGTCCACGACCAGCACTGTTGCCCCCAGACACAGAGCCTGCTTGCCCTCTTTTATTGCCTCCTGACTGTCTGCCTCTCCTTGTTTGCCTTCCAGACATTCTAATAGATGGCCTGCAGGGAGATGGGAAAAAAGCAATAAGGGCTACCTTCAGGTGTCCTTCTCTGTCCCTTTACTTAAGGATTTCTAAATATGGTTGAGGATGATTGCTTTTGCACAGAATAGTACAACGACAATTTCCCTGACTGTCCAAAAAACAAGGATTTCAAAGATGGTTGATGAGGAATGCTTTAGCACACTATAGCACAAGGAGAATTTCCCTCACTGTCCTTCCCTGTCCCTAGAAACAAGGATTCGCACAGTAAAACACACTGACACTCTCCCTACCTATAGTTTTCTGTCCCTAGAAAAAATGTTTTTTTAAAGCACACTATAGCACAAGGAGAATTCCCTCACTGTCCTTCCCTGTCCCTAGAAACAAGGATTCGCACAGTAAAACACACTGACACTCTCCCTACCTATAGTTTTCTGTCCCTAGAAAAAATGTTTTTTTAAAGCACACTATAGCACAAGGGGAAATCCTTCACTGTCCTTCCCTGTCCCTAGAAACAAGGATTCGCACAGTAAAACACACTGACACTCTCCCTACCTATAGTTTTCTGTCCCTAGAAAAAATGTTTTTTTAAAGCACACTATAGCACAAGGAGAATTTCCCTCACTGTCCTTCCCTGTCCCTAGAAACAAGGATTCACACAGTAAAACACACTGACACTCTCCCTACCTATAGTTTTCTGTCCCTAGAAAAATATTTTTTTAAAGCACATGTGACAGCAGGAAGGTAAAGTCACCTGGTTGCATCCAGGGGGGTAGATATATTTCGCCCAGATTCAGGCTTTACGCCGACTTATACAACTAGGTGGAGAGTTGTATAAGCCCAGCTAAGGCTAGTGGGCTCATGGATGACTCATACCTCTAGGGAGAGTGTGGGGCGTCGTACAGACAGGGAGTTGATGAGACCAGCTGAAACTTGTCAGCTCATTTAGGCCTCTATAAGAACTCCCAGCTTCATTAGATGTTAGCTCATGCCTGGAACCAGACCTGTGTGGACTGTCTTGGGAGAGTGAACCCCTGTGCGGTGAGAAAAAGCCTGTGTGGCTATTTGCTTAGACATTTAAAACCAGGGACTTAGGGACTAGGACAGCACTAGGCTGATCCCAGTTGTTAGTTAGGAAACCTGTATGTTTAGTCAGAGGTCAACTTGACCAGGATTTATTTTGGTTATGTTTCTTTTGCCTTGCTGTGTTTTTGTCACTGTAAATAGAAAATAAACCGCACCTTTTTGATTTTTTTGAAAACCACAACCTCCGTCTGCTGGGCCTGTTTTTGTGTGGGGAGCCCATCCCGGGGGTCACACACACCCGCTGCCGAGCTAACCCCCTCACAGTTGGTGGAGAACCAGTGGCAGTTTTTTTAGGCCAGCATGGAGGAGATACTGAAACAGCTGGCTCTAGCAAATGCCAATCAACAGCAGACAAATGCAGGTTTGCAAAAGAGCCTTGCAGCTCAACAACAGAGCCTTGCAGCCCAGCAGCAGACAAACGCAACTTTGCAACGGAGTCTGGAGGCTCAGCAACAAGCCCAGCAGCAATCTGAGGCCCGCTTCATAGACCTATTGCAGAGGCAAGAGCAGAGACTACAACAACAGATGGAAGCAGTAATGCAGCAACGTCCGCAGACCAGTGAGGAAAGCCGTCCCACTAATACCGCGTCCTTTGGGGTGAGTCGTTTATTGACAAAAATGACTGGAGAGGATGATCCAGAGGTATTTTTGACCACATTTGAAAGGACTGCTGAAAGAGAAAAGTGGCCTGAGGAGCAGTGGGCTGGACTGGTGGCTCCTCTGTTAACTGGTGAATCGCAGAAAGCTTACTATGACCTGGAGCCTGACCAAGCAAAAAACTATGTGATGCTAAAAGCTGAAATATTGGCAAGGCTGGGTGTCACCCTGGCTGTCCGGGCTCAGCGTGTGCATAACTGGACTTTCCAGCTTGGAAAACCCCCCAGGTCTCAAATGTATGATCTCATTCACCTGAGCAGAAAGTGGCTACAGCCAGAGACTTTGTCCGCACCAAAGATTGTGGAACGTGTTGTAATGGATCGGTTTTTGAGAGCTCTTCCTACTGCCATCCAAAAGTGGGTAAGCCATGGAGACCCAGAGACGGCCGATGGTCTTGTGGATCGTGTGGAGAAATACTTGGCTACAGAGAACCTGACGGCCTCTTCCAGAGACACTCGGACTTTCCACCCTAAGACCAGACCATCCCCAGGGGCGGATAAGATGATTCCAAGGGGTAAGGGTGGAGAGAGTGAGAGGGTGGGAGCTCTACCCCAAGTTTGGCGAGAACAGCCTGGGAAATCAGCAGCTCAAGAGGCGGCAAGAAGGATCGTTTGCTACCGCTGCCGGCAAGCGGGACATATTGCAGCAAATTGCCCGGTTGTGGAGGAACCCATGCAGTGTGACTTTCTGACGGGCAGACGTCAGTCGCTGTGTGCGACAGTCGCATGCACTGCCATTCGAGGAACTGAGAAAAATTTATGCAAAATGTGTGTTAATGGTAGAAATGTTGTGGTATTGCTGGATTCAGGTAGCCTTGTGACCCTGATAAAGGCTGAGTTAGTTAAAACAGAGGTCTCTGGGAATAGCAAGGTAGCTGTTATTTGTGTGCATGGGGACACCCGAGAATATCCAGTGACTACAGTGTGTTTCGAGACCCCCAAAGGTACCCTCTCTCATCCAGTGGGCTTAGTATCTCAGTTACCGCATGACGCCATTGTCGGAAGGGATTTTCCGAAGTTCTGGGAACTGTGGGATGATCCTGAGCCCCCCACTGGTGCCCCTATGTACCAGGAATGTGATAGCCAGAACTCCCCTGAGAGTGGTGAGGACTCTCCGGAATTTCCCTTGTCAGTATTGGCAGGGGAGACTCAAGAAACTGGAGAGGAGCCCACCTCCTCAGACGAAAACCTACCGTCTGTGGAGTTTTCTGATCTTGAGGTTCACAGGGAAAACTTTGCCACAGAACAGTTGAAAGACCCCGCCCTAATAAAGGCACGGGAAAACGTAGTGAAAATAGATGGCGAGTTAGTGAACCCAGATAATACCTGCACTTACCCATACTTCAGCGTAGAGAAGGACCTACTGTATCGGGTGGCAACAAGGGCAGAAGAAACCGTTGAACAACTTGTGGTGCCCAAACCTTACAGGAAGTTGGTGTTGGAGTTGGCCCATGGGCACATTCTTGGAGGTCATCTGGGGACAGAGAAAACCCGAGAGAGGGTATTACAGAGATTCTATTGGCCGGGGGTGATGAAGGACATAGAAAATTATTGTTCCTCCTGCCCTGTGTGTCAGAGGTCGGCCCCGATGCCACATTTCCGTAGCCCGCTGGTCCCTCTACCCATCATTGAGGTCCCGTTTGAGAGGATCGCCATGGATTTGGTAGGTCCTATAATCAAGTCCGCTAGGGGGCACCAGTACATATTAGTTATAATGGACTATGCCACCCGTTATCCAGAAGCGATCCCTCTCCGAAATACCTCGGCCAAAACCATAGCCAAAGAGCTATCTCTTGTGTTTAGCCGGGTGGGTATTTGTAAAGAACTGCTTACGGACCAAGGTACACCCTTTATGTCCCGGGTTACGAAGGAGCTGTGTAAATTGTTCAAAGTGACGCAATTACGTACATCTGTGTATCACCCCCAAACCGATGGGCTGGTTGAAAGATTCAACAAAACCCTAAAACAAATGTTGAAGAAAGTGGTGGATAGAGATGGAAAGGATTGGGACTGTCTACTTCCTTATCTGATGTTTGCTATTAGGGAGGTGCCCCAATCCTCTACGGGATTCTCCCCCTTTGAGTTACTGTATGGGAGACACCCAAGAGGGCTGTTGGATATTGCCAAGGAAACTTGGGAAAGTGAGAGTTCTCCCCACAGGAGTGTGATTGAGCATGTCGCCCTGATGCAAGACCGAATTGCACAGGTAATGCCCATTGTGAAGGAACATTTGGCCCAAGCGCAGTTAGCACAGCAGAGAGTGTACAACCGTGGAGCCAAGACCCGTACCTTTTCCCCGGGGGATAGGATACTGGTACTTGTCCCTACGGTTGAAAGTAAATTCCTTGCCAAATGGCAAGGCCCCTACGAGATAATGGAAAAAGTGAGCGAAGTGAATTACAAGGTCAGACAACCAGGAAGGCGAAAGCCCGAACAGATCTATCATGTTAATCTGTTGAAAGCCTGGAGGGATAGAGAGTCCCTAGTCGCAGACACTTGGTCACCAGCTCAAACTGGTTGCGTGATTCCTGAGGTTGGAATCGCAGCCACCTTGTCACAACCCCAACAACAGGAGGTTAAGGAGTTTGTGCTTCGTAACAAGGAGGTATTCTCTGAGCTGCCGGGACAAACATCTGGGGTAGAGCATGACATTATTACCCCGCCCGGTGAAAGGGTGAAGTTAAAACCCTATCGGATCCCAGAGGCCCGACGGGAGGCAATACGGGAGGAAGTACAGAAAATGCTGAACTTAGGGGTGATAGAGGAGTCCCAAAGTGATTGGTCTAGTCCCATTGTGTTGGTGCCTAAACCGGATGGGAGCTGGCGATTTTGTAACGATTTTCGTCAGTTGAACAAAGTTACAAAATTTGACACCTACCCCATGCCACGTATAGATGAGTTGATCGACCGGCTGGGAACAGCCCGATACATGACGACTCTTGACCTCACAAAAGGGTATTGGCAAATCCCCCTGGCCAAGTCGGCCAAAGAGAAAACCGCATTTGTAACCCCAGACGGGGCATTCCAATATAAAAGAATGCCGTTCGGGTTACAGAATGCGCCGGCCACATTCCAGCGGAAAATGGACCAGATGCTGAGGCCCCATCGGAAGTATGCTGCGGCTTACCTGGATGACGTAATTGTCCATAGCACAGATTGGGCCTCACATCTGCCAAAAGTGCAAGCAGTCCTGGACTCTGTTCGGGAAGCGGGGTTTACGGCTAACCCCAAGAAGTGTACCATTGGGCAGGAGGAGGCCAAATATCTTGGGTACACCATTGGGAGGGGAGTAATAAAACCCCAACTCAACAAAGTCGAGGCCATCCAGAGTTGGCCACGTCCCAACAGCAAGAAGCAGGTACGAGCCTTTCTGGGAATCGCTGGGTATTATCGGCGATTCATTCCCCACTTTGCTTCTAAGGCTGTGCCCCTAACCAACCTGACGAAAGGGAAAGGGTCGGTCATGATTAAATGGACCCCCGAGGCTGAGGCAGCATTCCAATTCTTGAAACAAGCCTTATGTAGCCAGCCAGTGTTGTACTCACCCGACTTCTCTAAAGACTTTGTCGTACAAAGTGATGCGTCAGATGTGGGGTTAGGAGCAGTATTGTCCCAGGTCTGGAACGGGGAAGAGCACCCAGTCATTTACCTCAGCAGGAAGTTGAAGTCCCATGAGGTAAATTACGCCACCGTTGAAAAGGAGTGTTTAGCGGTGAAGTGGGCTCTAGATTCCCTTCGGTACTATCTGCTAGGTAGGCACTTTGACATGGTTACGGATCACGCTCCGTTAAAGTGGATGGCTCAAAACAAGGAGACAAATAGAAGAGTGAATAGGTGGTTCCTGGCCCTACAGGAATTCAACTTCACAGTAAAGCATCGCCCTGGCGTTCAAATGGGGAATGTGGATGCTTTGTCTCGAGTACATGAATGCCTGATTGCTGGTGTTCCAACCCCGAGGTTAAAACAAGAGGGGGGGTATGTGACAGCAGGAAGGTAAAGTCACCTGGTTGCATCCAGGGGGGTAGATATATTTCGCCCAGATTCAGGCTTTACGCCGACTTATACAACTAGGTGGAGAGTTGTATAAGCCCAGCTAAGGCTAGTGGGCTCATGGATGACTCATACCTCTAGGGAGAGTGTGGGGCGTCGTACAGACAGGGAGTTGATGAGACCAGCTGAAACTTGTCAGCTCATTTAGGCCTCTATAAGAACTCCCAGCTTCATTAGATGTTAGCTCATGCCTGGAACCAGACCTGTGTGGACTGTCTTGGGAGAGTGAACCCCTGTGCGGTGAGAAAAAGCCTGTGTGGCTATTTGCTTAGACATTTAAAACCAGGGACTTAGGGACTAGGACAGCACTAGGCTGATCCCAGTTGTTAGTTAGGAAACCTGTATGTTTAGTCAGAGGTCAACTTGACCAGGATTTATTTTGGTTATGTTTCTTTTGCCTTGCTGTGTTTTTGTCACTGTAAATAGAAAATAAACCGCACCTTTTTGATTTTTTTGAAAACCACAACCTCCGTCTGCTGGGCCTGTTTTTGTGTGGGGAGCCCATCCCGGGGGTCACACACACCCGCTGCCGAGCTAACCCCCTCACACACACTATAGCACAAGGAGAATTTCCCTCACTGTCCTTCCCTGTCCCTAGAAACAAGGATTCGCACAGTAAAACACACTGACACTCTCCCTACCTATAGTTTTCTGTCCCTAGAAAAAATGTTTTTTTAAAGCACACTATAGCACAAGGAGAATTTCCCTCACTGTCCTTCCCTGTCCCTAGAAACAAGGATTCACACAGTAAAACACACTGACACTCTCCCTACCTATAGTTTTCTGTCCCTAGAAAAAATGTTTTTTTAAAGCAGACTATAGCACAAGGAGAATTCCTTCACTGTCCTTCCCTGTCCCTAGAAACAAGGATTCGCACAGTAAAACACACTGACACTCTCCCTACCTATAGTTTTCTGTCCCTAGAAAAAATGTTTTTTTAAAGCACACTATAGCACAAGGAGAATTTCCCTCACTGTCCTTCCCTGTCCCTAGAAACAAGGATTCGCACAGTAAAACACACTGACACTCTCCCTACCTATAGTTTTCTGTCCCTAGAAAAATGTTTTTTTAAAGCACACTATAGCACAAGGAGAATTTCCCTCACTGTCCTTCCCTGTCCCTAGAAACAAGGATTCGCACAGTAAAACACACTGACACTCTCCCTACCTATAGTTTTCTGTCCCTAGAAAAAATGTTTTTTTAAAGCACACTATAGCACAAGGAGAATTTCCCTCACTGTCCTTCCCTGTCCCTAGAAACAAGGATTCGCACAGTAAAACACACTGACACTCTCCCTACCTATAGTTTTCTGTCCCTAGAAAAAATGTTTTTTTAAAGCAGACTATAGCACAAGGAGAATTCCTTCACTGTCCTTCCCTGTCCCTAGAAACAAGGATTCGCACAGTAAAACACACTGACACTCTCCCTACCTATAGTTTTCTGTCCCTAGAAAAAATGTTTTTTTAAAGCACACTATAGCACAAGGAGAATTCCCTCACTGTCCTTCCCTGTCCCTAGAAACAAGGATTCGCACAGTAAAACACACTGACACTCTCCCTACCTATCCTTCTCTTTCCCTAAACTAAAGGAATCCAGGTTAAGCAAGAAAAAATAAATGTCACTGTCCCTGCCTATGCTTCTCTTTCCCTGCTCCGGAACACACTACACTAGGCCGCCGTGCTGGAGGCCTTTTATAGTGTGGGGCGTGTACTAAACACCCTCAGCAATAATTGGCCACAGGCATCCTGCCTGTGGCCAATCATTGCTCTCCTCGCTGCCGGCGCTGTGATTGGCCAAGCATGCGGGGTCATAGTGCATGCTTGGCCAATCACAGCGCCTGGATGACACTGTGATGGCGTAGTGCATTGTGGGCCGTTCGCATCACTCGAATTTGGCGCGAACGGCCCAAATCGTTCGATCTTCGTCGAACGATCGAACAGCCGATGTTCGAGTCGAACGTATGTTCGACTCGAACACGAAGCTCATCCCTAATCACTGATATACTGTGGACCATCCCTGATGTACTGTGGATCATCACTGATGTACTGTGGATCATCACTGAAGTATTGTGGATCATCACTGATGTACTTTGGATCATCACTGATGTACTGTGTATCATAACTGATGTACTGTGGATCATCACTGATGTACTATAGATCATCACTGATGTACTATAGATCATCACTGATGTACTATGGACCATCACTGGTGTACTGTGGATCATCACTGGTGTACTATGGACCATCCCTGATGTACTGTGGATCATCACTGATGTACTGTGGATCATCACTGATGTACTATAGTTCATCACTGATGTACTATGGGCCATCACTGGTGTACTATGGATCATCACTGGTGTACTATGGATCATCACTGATGTACTGTGGATCATCACTGATGTACTATGGATCATCACTGATGTACTGTGGATCATCACTGATGTACTATAGTTCATCACTGATGTACTATGGGCCATCACTGGTGTACTATGGATCATCACTGGTGTACTATGGATCATGACTGATGTACTATGGACCATCCCTGATGTACTGTGGATCATCTCTGATGTACTATAGTTCATCACTGATGTACTATGGGCCATCACTGGTGTACTATGGATCATCACTGGTGTACTATGGATCATCACTGATGTACTATGGACCATCCCTGATGTACTGTGGATCATCACTGATGTACTGTGGATCATCACTGATGTACTATGGATCATCACTGATGTACTATGGGCCATCACTGGTGTACTATGGGCCATCACTGGTGTACTATGGATCATCACTGGTGTACTATGGACCATCACTGATGTACTATGGACCATCACTGATGTACTATGGATCATCACTGATATACTGTGGACCATCACTGATGTACTGTGGACCATCCCTGATGTACTGTGGATCATCACTGAAGTATTGTGGATCATCACTGATGTACTGTGGATCATCACTGATGTACTGTGGATCATCACTAATGTACTGTGGATCATACCTGTTGTACTGTGGATCATCACTGGTGTACTATGGACCATCCCTGATGTACTGTGGATCATCACTGATGTACTGTGGATCATCACTGATGTACTATAGTTCATCACTGATGTACTATGGGCCATCACTGGTGTACTATGGATCATCACTGGTGTACTATGGATCATCACTGATGTACTATGGACCATCCCTGATGTACTGTGGATCATCACTGATGTACTGTGGATCATCACTGATGTACTATGGATCATCACTGATGTACTATGGGCCATCACTGGTGTACTATGGATCATCACTGATGTACTATGGATCATCACTGATGTACTATGGACCATCACTGATGTACTATGGGCCATCACTGGTGTACTATGGATCATCACCGATGTACTGTGGACCATCCCTGATGTACTGTGGACCATCACTGATGTACTGTGGATCATCACTGATGTACTATGGATCATCACTGATGTTCTATAGATCATCACTGATGTACTATAGATCATCACTGATGTACTATGGACCATCACTGATGTACTATAGATCATCACTGATGTACTATGGACCATCACTGGTGTACTATGGATCATCACTGGTGTACTGTGGATCATCACTGGTGTACTATGGACCATCCCTGATGTACTGTGGATCATCACTGATGTACTGTGGATCATCACTGATGTACTATAGTTCATCACTGATATACTGTGGGCCATCACTGGTGTACTATGGATCATCACTGGTGTACTATGGATCATCACTGATGTACTATGGACCATCCCTGATGTACTGTGGATCATCACTGATGTACTGTGGACCATCACTGATGTACTATGGATCATCACTGATGTACTGTGGACCATCACTGATGTACTATAGTTCATCACTGATGTACTATGGGCCATCACTGGTGTACTATGGATCATCACTGGTGTACTATGGATCATCACTGATGTACTATGGGCCATCACTGGTGTACTATGGATCATCACTGATGTACTATAGCTCATCACTGATGTACTATGGACCATCACTGGTGTACTATGGATCATCACTGGTGTACTGTGGATCATCACTGGTGTACTATGGACCATCCCTGATGTACTGTGGATCATCACTGATGTACTGTGGATCATCACTGATGTACTATAGTTCATCACTGATGTACTATGGGCCATCACTGGTGTACTATGGATCATCACTGGTGTACTATGGATCATCACTGATGTACTATGGACCATCCCTGATGTACTGTGGATCATCACTGATGTACTGTGGATCATCACTGATGTACTATGGATCATCACTGATGTACTGTGGATCATCACTGATGTACTATAGTTCATCACTGATGTACTATGGGCCATCACTGGTGTACTATGGATCATCACTGGTGTACTATGGATCATCACTGATGTACTATGGACCATCCCTGATGTACTGTGGATCATCACTGATGTACTATAGTTCATCACTGATGTACTATGGGCCATCACTGGTGTACTATGGGCCATCACTGGTGTACTATGGATCATCACTGGTGTACTATGGACCATCACTGATGTACTATGGACCATCACTGATGTACTATGGATCATCACTGATATACTGTGGACCATCCCTGATGTACTGTGGATCATCACTGATGTACTGTGGATCATCACTGAAGTATTGTGGATCATCACTGATGTACTGTGGATCATCACTAATGTACTGTGTATCATAACTGATGTACTGTGGATCATCACTGATGTACTATAGATCATCACTGATGTACTATAGATCATCACTGATGTACTATGGACCATCACTGATGTACTATAGATCATCACTGATGTACTATTGACCATCACTGGTGTACTATGGATCATCACTGGTGTACTGTGGATCATCACTGGTGTACTATGGACCATCCCTGATGTACTGTGGATCATCACTGATGTACTGTGGATCATCACTGATGTACTATAGTTCATCACTGATGTACTATGGACCATCACTGGTGTACTATGGATCATCACTGGTGTACTGTGGATCATCACTGGTGTACTATGGACCATCCCTGATGTACTGTGGATCATCACTGATGTACTGTGGATCATCACTGATGTACTATAGTTCATCACTGATGTACTATGGGCCATCACTGGTGTACTATGGATCATCACTGGTGTACTATGGACCATCCCTGATGTACTGTGGATCATCACTGATGTACTGTGGATCATCACTGATGTACTATGGATCATCACTGATGTACTGTGGATAATCACTGATGTACTATAGTTCATCACTGATGTACTATGGGCCATCACTGGTGTACTATGGATCATCACTGGTGTACTATGGATCATCACTGATGTACTATGGACCATCCCTGATGTACTGTGGATCATCACTGATGTACTGTGGATCATCACTGATGTACTATAGTTCATCACTGATATACTGTGGGCCATCACTGGTGTACAATGGATCATCACTGGTGTACTATGGATCATCACTGATGTACTATGGACCATCCCTGATGTACTGTGGATCATCACTGATGTACTGTGGATCATCACTGATGTACTATGGATCATCACTGATGTACTGTGGATCATCACTGATGAACTATAGTTCATCACTGATGTACTATGGGCCATCACTGGTGTACTATGGATCATCACTGGTGTACTATGGATCATCACTGATGTACTATGGGCCATCACTGGTGTACTATGGATCATCACTGATGTACTGTAGCTCATCACTGATGTACTATGGACCATCACTGATGTACTATAGATCATCACTGATGTACTATGGACCATCACTGGTGTACTATGGATCATCACTGGTGTACTGTGGATCATCACTGGTGTACTATGGACCATCCCTGATGTACTGTGGATCATCACTGATGTACTGTGGATCATCACTGATGTACTATAGTTCATCACTGATGTACTATGGGCCATCACTGGTGTACTATGGATCATCACTGGTGTACTATGGATCATCACTGATGTACTATGGACCATCCCTGATGTACTGTGGATCATCACTGATGTACTGTGGATCATCACTGATGTACTATGGATCATCACTGATGTACTGTGGATCATCACTGATGTACTATAGTTCATCACTGATGTACTATGGGCCATCACTGGTGTACTATGGATCATCACTGGTGTACTATGGATCATCACTGATGTACTATGGACCATCCCTGATGTACTGTGGATCATCACTGATGTACTATAGTTCATCACTGATGTACTATGGGCCATCACTGGTGTACTATGGGCCATCACTGGTGTACTATGGATCATCACTGGTGTACTATGGACCATCACTGATGTACTATGGACCATCACTGATTTACTATGGATCATCACTGATATACTGTGGACCATCCCTGATGTACTGTGGATCATCACTGATGTACTGTGGATCATCACTGAAGTATTGTGGATCATCACTGATGTACTGTGGATCATCACTGATGTACTGTGTATCATAACTGATGTACTGTGGATCATCACTGATGTACTATAGATCATCACTGATGTACTATAGATTATCACTGATGTACTATGGACCATCACTGATGTACTATAGATCATCACTGATGTACTATGGACCATCACTGGTGTACTATGGATCATCACTGGTGTACTGTGGATCATCACTGGTGTACTATGGACCATCCCTGATGTACTGTGGATCATCACTGATGTACTGTGGATCATCACTGATGTACTATAGTTCATCACTGATGTACTATGGGCCATCACTGGTGTACTATGGATCATCACTGGTGTACTATGGATCATCACTGATGTACTATGGACCATCCCTGATGTACTATGGACCATCACTGGTGTACTATGGATCATCACTGGTGTACTGTGGATCATCACTGGTGTACTATGGACCATCCCTGATGTACTGTGGATCATCACTGATGTACTGTGGATCATCAGTTATGTACTATAGTTCATCACTGATGTACTATGGGCCATCACTGGTGTACTATGGATCATCACTGGTGTACTATGGATCATCACTGATGTACTATGGACCATCCCTGATGTACTGTGGATCATCACTGATGTACTGTGGATCATCACTGATGTACTATGGATCATCACTGATGTACTGTGGATCATCACTGATGTACTATAGTTCATCACTGATGTACTATGGGCCATCACTGGTGTACTATGGATCATCACTGGTGTACTATGGATCATCACTGATGTACTATGGACCATCCCTGATGTACTGTGGATCATCACTGATGTACTATAGTTCATCACTGATGTACTATGGGCCATCACTGGTGTACTATGGATCATCACTGGTGTACTATGGATCATCACTGATGTACTATGGGCCATCACTGGTGTACTATGGATCATCACTGATGTACTATAGCTCATCACTGATGTACTATGGACCATCACTGATGTACTATAGATCATCACTGATGTACTATGGACCATCACTGGTGTACTATGGATCATCACTGGTGTACTGTGGATCATCACTGGTGTACTATGGACCATCCCTGATGTACTGTGGATCATCACTGATGTACTGTGGATCATCACTGATGTACTATAGTTCATCACTGATGTACTATGGGCCATCACTGGTGTACTATGGATCATCACTGGTGTACTATGGATCATCACTGATGTACTATGGACCATCCCTGATGTACTGTGGATCATCACTGATGTACTGTGGATCATCACTGATGTACTATGGATCATCACTGATGTACTGTGGATCATCACTGATGTACTATAGTTCATCACTGATGTACTATGGGCCATCACTGGTGTACTATGGATCATCACTGGTGTACTATGGATCATCACTGATGTACTATGGACCATCCCTGATGTACTGTGGATCATCACTGATGTACTATAGTTCATCACTGATGTACTATGGGCCATCACTGGTGTACTATGGGCCATCACTGGTGTACTATGGATCATCACTGGTGTACTATGGACCATCACTGATGTACTATGGACCATCACTGATTTACTATGGATCATCACTGATATACTGTGGACCATCACTGATGTACTGTGGATCATCACTGATGTACTGTGGATCATCACTGAAGTATTGTGGATCATCACTGATGTACTGTGGATCATCACTGATGTACTGTGTATCATAACTGATGTACTGTGGATCATCACTGATGTACTATAGATCATCACTGATGTACTATAGATCATCACTGATGTACTATGGACCATCACTGATGTACTATAGATCATCACTGATGTACTATGGACCATCACTGGTGTACTATGGATCATCACTGGTGTACTGTGGATCATCACTGGTGTACTATGGACCATCCCTGATGTACTGTGGATCATCACTGATGTACTGTGGATCATCACTGATGTACTATAGTTCATCACTGATGTACTATGGGCCATCACTGGTGTACTATGGATCATCACTGGTGTACTATGGATCATCACTGATGTACTATGGACCATCCCTGATGTACTATGGACCATCACTGGTGTACTATGGATCATCACTGGTGTACTGTGGATCATCACTGGTGTACTATGGACCATCCCTGATGTACTGTGGATCATCACTGATGTACTGTGGATCATCAGTTATGTACTATAGTTCATCACTGATGTACTATGGGCCATCACTGGTGTACTATGGATCATCACTGGTGTACTATGGATCATCACTGATGTACTATGGACCATCCCTGATGTACTGTGGATCATCACTGATGTACTGTGGATCATCACTGATGTACTATGGATCATCACTGATGTACTGTGGATCATCACTGATGTACTATAGTTCATCACTGATGTACTATGGGCCATCACTGGTGTACTATGGATCATCACTGGTGTACTATGGATCATCACTGATGTACTATGGACCATCCCTGATGTACTGTGGATCATCACTGATGTACTATAGTTCATCACTGATGTACTATGGGCCATCACTGGTGTACTATGGATCATCACTGGTGTACTATGGATCATCACTGATGTACTATGGACCATCCCTGATGTACTGTGGATCATCACTGATGTACTGTGGATCATCACTGATGTACTGTGGATCATCACTGATGTACTATGGGCCATCACTGGTGTACTATGGGCCATCACTGGTGTACTATGGATCATTACTGGTGTACTATGGATCATCACTGATGTACTGTGGATCATCACTGATGTACTATAGTTCATCACTGATGTACTATGGGCCATCACTGGTGTACTATGGATCATCACTGGTGTACTATGGATCATGACTGATGTACTATGGACCATCCCTGATGTACTGTGGATCATCTCTGATGTACTATAGTTCATCACTGATGTACTATGGGCCATCACTGGTGTACTATGGATCATCACTGGTGTACTATGAATCATCACTGATGTACTATGGACCATCCCTGATGTACTGTGGATCATCACTGATGTACTGTGGATCATCACTGATGTACTATGGATCATCACTGATGTACTATGGGCCATCACTGGTGTACTATGGGCCATCACTGGTGTACTATGGATCATCACTGGTGTACTATAAACCATCACTGATGTACTATGGACCATCACTGATGTACTATGGATCATCACTGATATACTGTGGACCATCACTGATGTACTGTGGACCATCCCTGATGTACTGTGGATCATCACTGAAGTATTGTGGATCATCACTGATGTACTGTGGATCATCACTGATGTACTGTGGATCATCACTAATGTACTGTGGATCATAACTGATGTACTGTGGATCATCACTGGTGTACTATGGACCATCCCTGATGTACTGTGGATCATCACTGATGTACTGTGGATCATCACTGATGTACTATAGTTCATCACTGATGTACTATGGGCCATCACTGGTGTACTATGGATCATCACTGGTGTACTATGGATCATCACTGATGTACTATGGACCATCCCTGATGTACTGTGGATCATCACTGATGTACTGTGGATCATCACTGATGTACTATGGATCATCACTGATGTACTATGGGCCATCACTGGTGTTCTATGGATCATCACTGATGTACTATGGATCATCACTGATGTACTATGGAACATCACTGATGTACTATGGGCCATCACTGGTGTACTATGGATCATCACCGATGTACTGTGGACCATCCCTGATGTACTGTGTACCATCACTGATGTACTGTGGATCATCACTGATGTACTATGGATCATCACTGATGTACTATAGATCATCACTGATGTACTATAGATCATCACTGATGTACTATGGACCATCACTGGTGTACTATGGATCATCACTGGTGTACTGTGGATCATCACTGGTGTACTATGGACTAGACTTGTGCACAACGGAAAAATTTGTTCCGTTTCGGTTCGTTTCTTTCCGGTCCTGTTGATTCGTAATCATTCGTAATTTTGCTAGACGGGATTTTTCGTGTTCGGACTCATTCGTATTTTTGCAAGCGACATTTTTCGTTGAATTTTTTGTTGCTTTATAATTCGTACTTTCGGTAGAGTACGTTGTTTTTCGTTGATTCTGGACACAACTCCTACTTTCGTAACTTTTTTTGGGTTCGTTGATTCGTAATTTTCCGTGTCTCTCTCACAACGACGCTGCCTATTATGCCTAATGTGCTTCGAATGGATTTGTACTTTTCTAAATACATAGCGGTTATTTGTAACGATTCGAAATCTCGTATTTTACTTTCGTTTTTTACATGCGGCTATAGGCTCCGCCCCTGTACACCATTTTGAGAGGGTTCAGCACGGTGAGGGAGAAGCAGAGAGCAGAGCAGAGTGAGTGTTATTGTGCTTCGAATGGATTTGAAATCTCGTATTTTACTTTCGTTTTTTCATGCGGCTATAGCCTCCGCCCCTGTACACCATTTTGAGAGGGAGTTCAGCATGGTGAGGGAGAAGCAGAGAGCAGAGTGAGTGTTATTGTGCTTCGAATGGATTCGTACATTCGTAACTTTTTTCATAACGAATTATGCCGAAGACCTTCGGGCATTCGCTATTTTGCGGTATAATTTATTTCGGATTCGGTTTTATTCGTAATTCCTCTGTTCGGAAATTCGAATGCTTCCGAATGTCCGAAAGCTGCTAAATTCGGACGAATTTTGATTCGTTACGAAACGAATTGCACAAGCCTACTATGGACCATCCCTGATGTACTGTGGATCATCACTGATGTACTGTGGATCATCACTGATGTACTATAGTTCATCACTGATATACTGTGGGCCATCACTGGTGTACTATGGATCATCACTGGTGTACTATGGATCATCACTGATGTAATATGGACCATCCCTGATGTACTGTGGATCATCACTGATGTACTGTGGACCATCACTGATGTACTATGGATCATCACTGATGTACTGTGGATCATCACTGATGTACTATAGTTCATCACTGATGTACTATGGGCCATCACTGGTGTACTATGGATCATCACTGGTGTACTATGGATCATCACTGATGTACTATGGGCCATCACTGGTGTACTATGGATCATCACTGATGTACTATAGCTCATCACTGATGTACTATGGACCATCACTGATGTACTATAGATCATCACTGATGTACTATGGACCATCACTGGTGTACTATGGATCATCACTGGTGTACTGTGGATCATCACTGGTGTACTATGGACCATTCCTGATGTACTGTGGATCATCACTGATGTACTGTGGATCATCACTGATGTACTATAGTTCATCACTGATGTACTATGGGCCATCACTGGTGTACTATGGATCATCACTGGTGTACTATGGATCATCACTGATGTACTATGGACCATCCCTGATGTACTGTGGATCATCACTGATGTACTGTGGATCATCACTGATGTACTATGGATCATCACTGATGTACTATGGACCATCCCTGATGTACTGTGGATCATCACTGATGTACTGTGGATCATCACTGATGTACTATGGATCATCACTGATGTACTGTGGATCATCACTGATGTACTATAGTTCATCACTGATGTACTATGGGCCATCACTGGTGTACTATGGATCATCACTGGTGTACTATGGATCATCACTGATGTACTATGGACCATCCCTGATGTACTGTGGATCATCACTGATGTACTATAGTTCATCACTGATGTACTATGGGCCATCACTGGTGTACTATGGGCCATCACTGGTGTACTATGGATCATCACTGGTGTACTATGGATCATCACTGATGTACAATGGACCATCCCTGATGTACTGTGGATCATCACTGATGTACTATAGTTCATCACTGATGTACTATGGGCCATCACTGGTGTACTATGGATCATCACTGGTGTACTATGGATCATCACTGATGTACTATGGACCATCCCTGATGTACTGTGGATCATCACTGATGTACTGTGGATCATCACTGATGTACTGTGGATCATCACTGATGTACTATGGGCCATCACTGGTGTACTATGGGCCATCACTGGTGTACTATGGATCATCACTGGTGTACTATGGATCATCACTGATGTACTGTGGATCATCACTGATGTACTATAGTTCATCACTGATGTACTATGGGCCATCACTGGTGTACTATGGATCATCACTGGTGTACTATGGATCATGACTGATGTACTATGGACCATCCCTGATGTACTGTGGATCATCTCTGATGTACTATAGTTCATCAGTGATGTACTATGGGCCATCACTGGTGTACTATGGATCATCACTGGTGTACTATGGATCATCACTGATGTACTATGGACCATCCCTGATGTACTGTGGATCATCAGTGATGTACTGTGGATCATCACTGATGTACTATGGATCATCACTGATGTACTATGGGCCATCACTGGTGTACTATGGGCCATCACTGGTGTACTATGGATCATCACTGGTGTACTATAAACCATCACTGATGTACTATGGACCATCACTGATGTACTATGGATCATCACTGATATACTGTGGACCATCACTGATGTACTGTGGACCATTCCTGATGTACTGTGGATCATCACTGAAGTATTGTGGATCATCACTGATGTACTGTGGATCATCACTGATGTACTGTGGATCATCACTAATGTACTGTGGATCATAACTGATGTACTGTGGATCATCACTGGTGTACTATGGACCATCCCTGATGTACTGTGGATCATCACTGATGTACTGTGGATCATCACTGATGTACTATAGTTCATCACTGATGTACTATGGGCCATCACTGGTGTACTATGGATCATCACTGGTGTACTATGGATCATCACTGATGTACTATGGACCATCCCTGATGTACTGTGGATCATCACTGATGTACTGTGGATCATCACTGATGTACTATGGATCATCACTGATGTACTATGGGCCATCACTGGTGTACTATGGATCATCACTGATGTACTATGGATCATCACTGATGTACTATGGACCATCACTGATGTACTATGGGCCATCACTGGTGTACTATGGATCATCACCGATGTACTGTGGACCATCCCTGATGTACTGTGGACCATCACTGATGTACTGTGGATCATCACTGATGTACTATGGATCATCACTGATGTACTATAGATCATCACTGATGTACTATAGATCATCACTGATGTACTATGGACCATCACTGGTGTACTATGGATCATCACTGGTGTACTGTGGATCATCACTGGTGTACTATGGACCATCCCTGATGTACTGTGGATCATCACTGATGTACTGTGGATCATCACTGATGTACTATAGTTCATCACTGATATACTGTGGGCCATCACTGGTGTACTATGGATCATCACTGGTGTACTATGGATCATCACTGATGTAATATGGACCATCCCTGATGTACTGTGGATCATCACTGATGTACTGTGGACCATCACTGATGTACTATGGATCATCACTGATGTACTGTGGATCATCACTGATGTACTATAGTTCATCACTGATGTACTATGGGCCATCACTGGTGTACTATGGATCATCACTGGTGTACTATGGATCATCACTGATGTACTATGGGCCATCACTGGTGTACTATGGATCATCACTGATGTACTATAGCTCATCACTGATGTACTATGGACCATCACTGATGTACTATAGATCATCACTGATGTACTATGGACCATCACTGGTGTACTATGGATCATCACTGGTGTACTGTGGATCATCACTGGTGTACTATGGACCATCCCTGATGTACTGTGGATCATCACTGATGTACTGTGGATCATCACTGATGTACTATAGTTCATCACTGATGTACTATGGGCCATCACTGGTGTACTATGGATCATCACTGGTGTACTATGGATCATCACTGATGTACTATGGACCATCCCTGATGTACTGTGGATCATCACTGATGTACTGTGGATCATCACTGATGTACTATGGATCATCACTGATGTACTATGGACCATCCCTGATGTACTGTGGATCATCACTGATGTACTATGGATCATCACTGATGTACTGTGGATCATCACTGATGTACTATAGTTCATCACTGATGTACAATGGGCCATCACTGGTGTACTATGGATCATCACTGGTGTACTATGGATCATCACTGATGTACTATGGACCATCCCTGATGTACTGTGGATCATCACTGATGTACTATAGTTCATCACTGATGTACTATGGGCCATCACTGGTGTAATATGGGCCATCACTGGTGTACTATGGATCATCACTGGTGTACTATGGACCATCACTGATGTACTATGGACCATCACTGATGTACTATGGATCATCACTGATATACTGTGGACCATCCCTGATGTACTGTGGATCATCACTGGTGTACTGTGGATCATCACTGAAGTATTGTGGATCATCACTGATGTACTGTGGATCATCACTGATGTACTGTGTATCATAACTGATGTACTGTGGATCATCACTGATGTACTATAGATCATCACTGATGTACTATAGATCATCACTGATGTACTATGGACCATCACTGATGTACTATAGATCATCACTGATGTACTATTGACCATCACTGGTGTACTATGGATCATCACTGGTGTACTGTGGATCATCACTGGTGTACTATGGACCATCCCTGATGTACTGTGGATCATCACTGATGTACTGTGGATCATCACTGATGTACTATAGTTCATCACTGATGTACTATGGGCCATCACTGGTGTACTATGGATCATCACTGGTGTACTATGGATCATCACTGATGTACTATGGACCATCCCTGATGTACTATGGACCATCACTGGTGTACTATGGATCATCACTGGTGTACTGTGGATCATCACTGGTGTACTATGGACCATCCCTGATGTACTGTGGATCATCACTGATGTACTGTGGATCATCACTGATGTACTATAGTTCATCACTGATGTACTATGGGCCATCACTGGTGTACTATGGATCATCACTGGTGTACTATGGATCATCACTGATGTACTATGGACCATCCCTGATGTACTGTGGATCATCACTGATGTACTGTGGATCATCACTGATGTACTATGGATCATCACTGATGTACTGTGGATCATCACTGATGTACTATAGTTCATCACTGATGTACTATGGGCCATCACTGGTGTACTATGGATCATCACTGGTGTACTATGGATCATCACTGATGTACTATGGACCATCCCTGATGTACTGTGGATCATCACTGATGTACTGTGGATCATCACTGATGTACTATAGTTCATCACTGATATACTGTGGGCCATCACTGGTGTACTATGGATCATCACTGGTGTACTATGGATCATCACTGATGTACTATGGACCATCCCTGATGTACTGTGGATCATCACTGATGTACTGTGGATCATCACTGATGTACTATGGATCATCACTGATGTACTGTGGATCATCACTGATGTACTATAGTTCATCACTGATGTACTATGGGCCATCACTGGTGTACTATGGATCATCACTGGTGTACTATGGATCATCACTGATGTACTATGGGCCATCACTGGTGTACTATGGATCATCACTGATGTACTATAGCTCATCACTGATGTACTATGGACCATCACTGATGTACTATAGATCATCACTGAGGTACTATGGACCATCACTGGTGTACTATGGATCATCACTGGTGTACTGTGGATCATCACTGGTGTACTATGGACCATCCCTGATGTACTGTGGATCATCACTGATGTACTGTGGATCATCACTGATGTACTATAGTTCATCACTGATGTACTATGGGCCATCACTGGTGTACTATGGATCATCACTGGTGTACTATGGATCATCACTGATGTACTATGGACCATCCCTGATGTACTGTGGATCATCACTGACGTACTGTGGATCATCACTGATGTACTATGGATCATCACTGATGTACTGTGGATCATCACTGATGTACTATAGTTCATCACTGATGTACTATGGGCCATCACTGGTGTACTATGGATCATCACTGGTGTACTATGGATCATCACTGATGTACTATGGACCATCCCTGATGTACTGTGGATCATCACTGATGTACTATAGTTCATCACTGATGTACTATGGGCCATCACTGGTGTACTATGGGCCATCACTGGTGTACTATGGATCATCACTGGTGTACTATGGACCATCACTGATGTACTATGGACCATCACTGATGTACTATGGATCATCACTGATATACTGTGGACCATCCCTGATGTACTGTGGATCATCACTGATGTACTGTGGATCATCACTGAAGTATTGTGGATCATCACTGATGTACTGTGGATCATCACTGATGTACTGTGTATCATAACTGATGTACTGTGGATCATCACTGATGTACTAGAGATCATCACTGATGTACTATAGATCATCACTGATGTACTATGGACCATCACTGATGTACTATAGATCATCACTGATGTACTATGGACCATCACTGGTGTACTATGGATCATCACTGGTGTACTGTGGATCATCACTGGTGTACTATGGACCATCCCTGATGTACTGTGGATCATCACTGATGTACTGTGGATCATCACTGATGTACTATAGTTCATCACTGATGTACTATGGGCCATCACTGGTGTACTATGGATCATCAGTGGTGTACTATGGATCATCACTGATGTACTATGGACCATCCCTGATGTACTATGGACCATCACTGGTGTACTATGGATCATCACTGGTGTACTGTGGATCATCACTGGTGTACTATGGACCATCCCTGATGTACTGTGGATCATCACTGATGTACTGTGGATCATCACTGATGTACTATAGTTCATCACTGATGTACTATGGGCCATCACTGGTGTACTATGGATCATCACTGGTGTACTGTGGATCATCACTGATGTACTGTGGATCATCACTGATATACTGTGGACCATCCCTGATGTACTGTGGATCATCACTGATGTACTGTGGATCATCAATGAAGTATTGTGGATCATCACTGATGTACTGTGGACCATCCCTGATGTACTGTGGATCATCACTGATGTACTGTGGATCATCACTGATGTACTATAGTTCATCACTGATGTACTATGGGCCATCACTGGTGTACTATGGATCATCACTGGTGTACTATGGATCATCACTGATGTACTATGGACCATCCCTGATGTACTGTGGATCATCACTGATGTACTGTGGATCATCACTGATGTACTATGGATCATCACTGATGTACTGTGGATCATCACTGATGTACTATAGTTCATCACTGATGTACTATGGGCCATCACTGGTGTACTATGGATCATCACTGGTGTACTATGGATCATCACTGATGTACTATGGACCATCCCTGATGTACTGTGGATCATCACTGATGTACTATAGTTCATCACTGATGTACTATGGGCCATCACTGGTGTACTATGGATCATCACTGGTGTACTATGGATCATCACTGATGTACTATGGACCATCCCTGATGTACTGTGGATCATCACTGATGTACTGTGGATCATCACTGATGTACTGTGGATCATCACTGATGTACTATGGGCCATCACTGGTGTACTATGGATCATCACTGGTGTACTATGGATCATCACTGGTGTACTATGGATCATCACTGGTGTACTATGGACCATCACTGATGTACTATGGACAATCACTGATGTACTATGGATCATCACTGATATACTGTGGACCATCCCTGATGTACTGTGGATCATCACTGATGTACTGTGGATCATCACTGCAGTATTGTGGATCATCACTGATGTACTGTGGATCATCACTGATGTACTGTGTATCATAACTGATGTACTGTGGATCATCACTGATGTACTATAGATCATCACTGATGTACTATAGATCATCACTGATGTACTATGGACCATCACTGATGTACTATAGATCATCACTGATGTACTGTGGATCATCACTGGTGTACTATGGACCATCCCTGATGTACTGTGGATCATCACTGATGTACTGTGGATCATCACTGATGTACTATAGTTCATCACTGATGTACTATGGGCCATCGCTGGTGTACTATGGATCATCACTGGTGTACTATGGATCATCACTGATGTACTATGGACCATCCCTGATGTACTGTGGATCATCACTGATGTACTGTGGATCATCACTGATGTACTATGGATCATCACTGATGTACTGTGGATCATCACTGATGTACTATGGGCCATCACTGGTGTACTATGGGCCATCACTGGTGTACTCAGAATCATCACTGATCTACTATGGATCATCACTGATGTACTATGGACCATCACTGATGTACTATGGGCCATCACTGGTGTACTATGGATCATCACCGATGTACTGTGGACCATCCCTGATGTACTGTGGACCATCACTGATGTACTGTGGGTCATCACTGATGTACTGTGGGTCATCACTGATGTACTATGGATCATCACTGATGTACTATAGATCATCACTGATGTACTATAGATCATCACTGATGTACTATGGACCATCACTGATGTACTATAGATCATCACTGATGTACTATGGACCATCACTGGTGTACTATGGATCATCACTGGTGTACTGTGGATCATCACTGGTGTACTATGGATCATCCCTGATGTACTGTGGATCATCACTGATGTACTGTGGATCATCACTGATGTACTATAGTTCATCACTGATGTACTATGGGCCATCACTGGTGTACTATGGATCATCACTGGTGTACTATGGATCATCACTGATGTACTATGGACCATCCCTGATGTACTGTGGATCATCACTGATGTACTGTGGATCATCACTGATGTACTATGGATCATCACTGATGTACTGTGGATCATCACTGATGTACTATAGTTCATCACTGATGTACTATGGGCCATCACTGGTGTACTATGGATCATCACTGATGTACTATGGATCATCACTGATGTACTATGGACCATCCCTGATGTACTGTGGATCATCACTGATGTACTATAGTTCATCACTGATGTACTATGGGCCATCACTGGTGTACTATGGATCATCACTGGTGTACTATGGATCATCACTGATGTACTATAGATCATCACTGATGTACTATAGCTCATCACTGATGTACTATGGACCATCACTGATGTACTATAGATCATCACTGATGTACTATGGACCATCACTGGTGTACTATGGATCATCACTGGTGTACTGTGGATCATCACTGGTGTACTATGGACCATCCCTGATGTACTGTGGATCATCACTGATGTACTGTGGATCATCACTGATGTACTATAGTTCATCACTGATGTACTATGGGCCATCACTGGTGTACTATGGATCATCACTGGTGTACTATGGATCATCACTGATGTACTATGGACCATCCCTGATGTACTGTGGATCATCACTGATATACTGTGGATCATCACTGATGTACTATGGATCATCACTGATGTACTGTGGATCATCACTGATGTACTATAGTTCATCACTGATGTACTATGGGCCATCACTGGTGTACTATGGATCATCACTGGTGTACTGTGGATCATCACTGGTGTACTATGGACCATCCCTGATGTACTGTGGATCATCACTGATGTACTGTGGATCATCACTGATGTACTATAGTTCATCACTGATGTACTATGGGCCATCACTGGTGTACTATGGATCATCACTGATGTACTATGGACCATCCCTGATGTACTGTGGATCATCACTGATGTACTATAGTTCATCACTGATGTACTATGGGCCATCACTGGTGTACTATGGATCATCACTGGTGTACTATGGATCATCACTGATGTACTATAGATCATCACTCATGTACTATAGCTCATCACTGATGTACTATGGACCATCACTGATGTACTATAGATCATCACTGATGTACTATGGACCATCACTGGTGTACTATGGATCATCACTGGTGTACTGTGGATCATCACTGGTGTACTGTGGATCATCACTGATGTACTGTGGATCATCACTGATGTACTATAGTTCATCACTGATGTACTATGGGCCATCACTGGTGTACTATGGATCATCACTAGTGTACTATGGATCATCACTGATGTACTATGGACCATCCCTGATGTACTGTGGATCATCACTGATATACTGTGGATCATCACTGATGTACTATGGATCATCACTGATGTACTGTGGATCATCACTGATGTACTATTGTTCATCACTGGTGTACTATGGATCATCACTGGTGTACTATGGATCATCACTGATGTACTATGGACCATCCCTGATGTACTGTGGATCATCACTGATGTACGATAGTTCATCACTGATGTACTATGGGCCATCACTGGTGTACTATGGATCATCACTGGTGTACTATGGATCATCACTGATGTACTATGGACCATCCCTGATGTACTGTGGATCATCACTGATGTACTGTGGATCATCACTGATGTACTATGGATCATCACTGATGTACTATGGGCCATCACTGGTGTACTATGGGCCATCACTGGTGTATTATAGATCATCACTGGTGTACTATGGACCATCACTGATGTACTATGGATCATCACTGATATACTGTGGACCATCCCTGATGTACTGTGGATCATCACTGATGTACTGTGGATCATCACTGAAGTATTGTGGATCATCACTGATGTACTGTGGATCATCACTGATGTACTGTGTATCATAACTGATGTACTGTGGATCATCACTGATGTACTATAGATCATCACTGATGTACTATGGACCATCACTGATGTACTATAGATCATCACTGATGTACTATGGACCATCACTGGTGTACTATGGATCATCACTGGTGTACTGTGGATCATCACTGGTGTACTATGGACCATCCCTGATGTACTGTGGATCATCACTGATGTACTGTGGATCATCACTGATGTACTATAGTTCATCACTGATGTACTATGGGCCATCACTGGTGTACTATGGATCATCACTGGTGTACTATGGATCATCACTGATGTACTATGGACCATCCCTGATGTACTGTGGATCATCACTGATGTACTGTGGATCATCACTGATGTACTATGGATCATCACTGATGTACTGTGGATCATCACTGATGTACTATTGTTCATCACTGATGTACTATGGGCCATCACTGGTGTACTATGGATCATCACTGGTGTACTATGGATCATCACTGATGTACTATGGACCATCCCTGATGTACTGTGGATCATCACTGATGTACTATAGTTCATCACTGATGTACTATGGGCCATCACTGGTGTACTATGGATCATCACTGGTGTACTATGGATCATCACTGATGTACTATGGACCATCCCTGATGTACTGTGGATCATCACTGATGTACTGTGGATCATCACTGATGTACTATGGATCATCACTGATGTACTATGGGCCATCACTGGTGTACTATGGGCCATCACTGGTGTACTATGGATCATCACTGGTGTTCTATGGATCATCACTGGTGTACTATGGACCATCACTGATGTACTATGGACCATCACTGATGTACTATGGATCATCACTGATATACTGTGGACCATCCCTGATGTACTGTGGATCATCACTGATGTACTGTGGATCATCACTGAAGTATTGTGGATCATCACTGATGTACTGTGGATCATCACTTATGTACTGTGGATCATAACTGATGTACTGTAGATCATCACTGATGTACTATAGATCATCACTGGTGTACTATGTATATAGATCATCACTGATGTACTATGGACCATCACTGATGTACTATAGATCATCACTGATGTACTATGGACCATCACTGGTGTACTATGGATCATCACTGGTGTACTGTGGATCATCACTGGTGTACTATGGACCATCCCTGATGTACTGTGGATCATCACTGATGTACTGTGGATCATCACTGATGTACTATAGTTCATTACTGATGTACTATGGGCCATCACTGGTGTACTATGGATCATCACTGGTGTACTATGGATCATCACTGATGTACTATGGACCATCCCTGATGTACTGTGGATCATCACTGATGTACTATAGTTCATCACTGATGTACTATGGGCCATCACTGGTGTACTATGGATCATCACTGGTGTACTATGGATCATCACTGATGTACTATGGACCATCCCTGATGTACTGTGGATCATCACTGATGTACTGTGGATCATCATTGATGTACTATGGATCATCACTGATGTACTATGGGCCATCACTGGTGTACTACGGGCCATCACTGGTGTACTATGGATCATCACTGGTGTACTATGGACCATCACTGATGTACTGTGGACCACCACTGATGTACTGTGGATCATCACTGATGTACTGTGGATCATCCCTGGTGTACTATGGAACATTACTGGTGTACTATGGATCATCACTGGTGTACTATGGATCATCACTGATGTACTATGGGCCATCACTGATGTACTATGGATCATCACTGATATACTGTGGACCATCCCTGATGTACTGTGGATCATCACTGATGTACTGTGGATCATCACTGAAGTATTGTGGATCATCACTGATGTACTGTGGATCATCACTGATGTACTGTGGATCATAACTGATGTACTGTGGATCATCACTGGTGTACTATGGATCATCACTGATGTACTATAGATCATCACTGATGTACTATGGACCATCACTGATGTACTATGGGCCATCACTGGTGTGCTATGGATCATCACTGATGTACTGTGGATCATCACTGATGTACTGTGGGCCATCACTGATGTACTATGGATCATCACTGATATACTGTGGACCATCCCTGATGTATTGTGGATCATCACTGATGTACTGTGGATCATCACTGATGTACTATTAATTATCACTGAAGTACTATGGGCCATCACTGGTGTACTATGGATCATCACTGGTGTACTATGGATCATCACTGATGTACTATGGATCATCACTGATGTACTATGGATCATGACTGGTGTACTATGGATCATCACTGATGTACTGTGGACCATCCCTGATGTACTGTGGATCATCACTGATGTACTGTGGATCATCACTGATGTACTGTGGATCATCACTGATGTACTGAGGATCATCACTGATGTACTATGGATCATCACTGATGTACCTTGGATCATCACTGATGTACTGTGGATCATCACTGATGTACTGTGGATCATCACTGATGTACTATAGATCATCACTGTAGTACTATGGGCCATGACTGGTGTACTATGGATCATCACTGATGTACTATGGATCATCACTGATGTATTATGGATCATCACTGATGTACTATGAGCCATCACTGATGTACTATGGATCATCACTGGTGTACTATGGATCATCACTGATGTACTAAGAGCCAACACTGATGTACTATGGATCATCACTGGTGTACTATGGATCATCACTGATGTACTATGGATCATCACTGATGTACTATGAGCCATCACTGATGTACTATGGGCCATCCCTGGTGTACTATGGATCATCACTGATGTACTGTGGATCATCACTGATGTACTATGGGACATCACTGGTGTACTATGGGCCATCACTGGTGTACTATGGATCATCACTGGTGTACTATGGGCCATCACTGGTGTACTATGGGCCATCACTGGTGTACTATGGATCATCACTGGTGTACTATGGACCATCACTGATGTACTATGGCTCATCACTGATATACTGTGGACCATCCCTGATATACTGTGGATCATCCCTGATGTACTGTGGATCATCACTGATCTACTGTGGGCCATCACATGTGTACTGTGGGCCATCACAGGTGTACTATGGAGCATCACTGATGTACTATGGATCATCACTGGTGTACTATGGATCATCACTGATGTACTGTGGACCATCCCTGATGTACTATAGATCATCACTGATGTACTGTGGATCATCACTGATGTACTATGGGCCATCACTGGTGTACTATGGACCATCACTGATGTACTATGGATCATCACTGGATTACAATGGATCATCCCTGGTGTACTATGGACCATCACTGATGTGCTTTGGGCCATCACTGGTGTACTATGGATCATCACTGATGTACTGTGGACCATCCCTGATGTACTGTGGATCATCACTGATGTACTATGGATCATCACTGATGTACTATGGACCATCACTGGTGTACTATGGACCATCACTGGTGTACTATGGATCATCACTGATGTACTGTGGATCATCACTGATGTACTGTGGGCCATCACTGATGTACTATGGATCATCACTGATATACTGTGGACCATCCCTGATGTATTGTGGATCATCACTGATGTACTGTGGATCATCACTGATGTACTATAGATCATCACTGAAGTACTATGGGCCATCACTGGTGTACTATGGATCATCACTGGTGTACTATGGGCCATCACTGGTGTACTATGGATCATCACTGATGTACTATGGATCATCACTGATGTACTATGGATCATGACTGGTTTACTATGGATCATCACTGATGTACTGTGGACCATCCCTGATGTCCTGTGGATCATCACTGATGTACTGTGGATCATCACTGATGTACTGTGGATCATCACTGATGTACTGTGGATCATCATTGATGTACTGAGGATCATCACTGATGTACTATGGATCATCACTGATGTACCGTGGATCATCACTGATGTACTGTGGATCATCACTGATGTACTGTGGATCATCACTGATGTACTATAGATCATTACTGAAGTACTATGGACCATCACTGGTGTACTATGGATCATCACTGATGTATTATGGATCATCACTGATGTACTATGAGCCATTACTGATGTACTATGGATCATCACTGGTGTACTATGGATCATCACTGATGTACTATGGATCATCACTGATGTACTATGAGCCATCACTGATGTACTATGGATCATCACTGGTGTACTATGGATCATCACTGATGTACTATGGATCATCACTGATGTACTATGAGCCATCACTGATGTACTATGGGCTATCCCTGGTGTACTATGGATCATCACTGATGTACTGTGGATCATCACTGATGTACTATGGGACATCACTGGTATACTATGGGCCATCTCTGGTGTACTATGGATCATCACTGGTGTACTATGGGCCATCACTGGTGAACTATGGATCATCACTGGTGTACTATGGACCATCACTGATTTACTATGGACCATCACTGATGTACTGTGGATCATCACTGATGTACTGTGGGTCATCCCTGGTGTACTATGGATCATCACTGGTGTAATATGGATCATCACTGATGTACTGTGGGCCATCACTGATGTACTATGGATCATCACTGATATACTGTGGACCATCCCTGATGTATTGTGGATCATCACTGATGTACTGTGGATCATCACTGATGTACTATTAATTATCACTGAAGTACTATGAGCCATCACTGGTGTACTATGGATCATCACTGGTGTACTATGGATCATCACTGATGTACTATGGGCCATCACTGGTGTACTATGGATCATGACTGGTTTACTATGGATCATCACTGATGTACTGTGGACCATCCCTGATGTCCTGTGGATCATCACTGATGTACTGTGGATCATCACTGATGTACTGTGGATCATCACTGATGTACTGTGGATCATCATTGATGTACTGAGGATCATCACTGATGTACTATGGATCATCACTGATGTACCGTGGATCATCACTGATGTACTGTGGATCATCACTGATGTACTGTGGATCATCACTGATGTACTATAGATCATTACTGAAGTACTATGGACCATCACTGGTGTACTATGGATCATCACTGATGTATTATGGATCATCACTGATGTACTATGAGCCATCACTGATGTACTATGGATCATCACTGGTGTACTATGGATCATCACTGATGTACTATGGATCATCACTGATGTACTATGAGCCATCACTGATGTACTATGGATCATCACTGGTGTACTATGGATCATCACTGATGTACTATGGATCATCACTGATGTACTATGAGCCATCACTGATGTACTATGGGCTATCCCTGGTGTACTATGGATCATCACTGATGTACTGTGGATCATCACTGATGTACTATGGGACATCACTGGTATACTATGGGCCATCTCTGGTGTACTATGGATCATCACTGGTGTACTATGGGCCATCACTGGTGAACTATGGATCATCACTGGTTTACTATGGACCATCACTGATTTACTATGGACCATCACTGATGTACTGTGGATCATCACTGATGTACTGTGGGTCATCCCTGGTGTACTATGGATCATCACTGGTGTAATATGGATCATCACTGATGTACTATGGGCCATCACTGATGTACTATGGACCATCCCTGATGTACTGTGAATCATCACTGGTGTACTGTGGATCATCACTGATGTACTATAGATCATCACTGATGTACTGTGGATCATCACTGATGTACTATGGGCCATCACTGGTGTACTATGGGCCATCACTGGTGTACTATGGATCATCACTGATGTACTGTGGATCATCCCTGATGTACTGTGGGCCATCACTGATGTACTATGGATCATCACTGATGTACTATGGATCATGACTGGTGTACTATGGATCATCACTGATGTACTGTGGACCATCCCTGATGTACTGTGGATCATCACTGATGTACTGTGGATCATCACTGATGTACTGTGGATCATCACTGATGTACTATGGATCATCCCTGATGTACTATGGACCATCCCTGATGTACTGTGGATCATCACTGATGTACTATAGATCATCACTGATGTACTATGGGCCATCACTGGTGTACTATGGGCCATCACTGGAGTACTATGGATCATCACTGGTGTACTATGGACCATCACTAATTTACTATGGACCATCACTGATGTACTATAGTTCATCACTGATGTACTATGGGCCATCACTGGTGTACTATGGATCATCACTGGTGTACTATGGATCATCACTGGTGTACTGTGGATCATCACTGGTGTACTATGGACCATCCCTGATGTACTGTGTATCATCACTGATGTACTGTGGATCATCACTGATGTACTATAGTTCATCACTGATGTACTATGGGCCATCACTGGTGTACTATGGATCATCACTGGTGTACTATGGATCATCACTGATGTACTATGGACCATCCCTGATGTACTGTGGATCATCAGTGATGTACTGTGGATCATCACTGATGTACTATGGATCATCACTGATGTACTGTGGATCATCACTAATGTACTATGGATCATCACTGATGTACTATGGACCATCACTGGTGTACTATGGACCATCACTGGTGTACTATGGATCATCACTGATGTACTGTGGATCATCACTGATGTACTGTGGGCCATCACTGATGTACTATGGATCATCACTGATATACTGTGGACCATCCCTGATGTATTGTGGATCATCACTGATGTACTGTGGATCATCACTGATGTACTATAGATCATCACTGAAGTACTATGGGCCATCACTGGTGTACTATGGATCATCACTGGTGTACTATGGGCCATCACTGGTGTACTATGGATCATCACTGATGTACTATGGATCATCACTGATGTACTATGGATCATGACTGGTTTACTATGGATCATCACTGATGTACTGTGGACCATCCCTGATGTCCTGTGGATCATCACTGATGTACTGTGGATCATCACTGATGTACTGTGGATCATCACTGATTTACTGTGGATCATCATTGATGTACTGAGGATCATCACTGATGTACTATGGATCATCACTGATGTACCGTGGATCATCACTGATGTACTGTGGATCATCACTGATGTACTGTGGATCATCACTGATGTACTATAGATCATTACTGAAGTACTATGGACCATCACTGGTGTACTATGGATCATCACTGATGTATTATGGATCATCACTGATGTACTATGAGCCATCACTGATGTACTATGGATCATCACTGGTGTACTATGGATCATCACTGATGTACTATGGATCATCACTGATGTACTATGAGCCATCACTGATGTACTATGGATCATCACTGGTGTACTATGGATCATCACTGATGTACTATGGATCATCACTGATGTACTATGAGCCATCACTGATGTACTATGGGCTATCCCTGGTGTACTATGGATCATCACTGATGTACTGTGGATCATCACTGATGTACTATGGGACATCACTGGTATACTATGGGCCATCTCTGGTGTACTATGGATCATCACTGGTGTACTATGGGCCATCACTGGTGAACTATGGATCATCACTGGTGTACTATGGACCATCACTGATTTACTATGGACCATCACTGATGTACTGTGGATCATCACTGATGTACTGTGGGTCATCCCTGGTGTACTATGGATCATCACTGGTGTAATATGGATCATCACTGATGTACTGTGGGCCATCACTGATGTACTATGGATCATCACTGATATACTGTGGACCATCCCTGATGTATTGTGGATCATCACTGATGTACTGTGGATCATCACTGATGTACTATTAATTATCACTGAAGTACTATGAGCCATCACTGGTGTACTATGGATCATCACTGGTGTACTATGGATCATCACTGATGTACTATGGATCATCACTGATGTACTATGGATCATGACTGGTGTACTATGGATCATCACTGATGTACTGTGGACCATCCCTGATGTACTGTGGATCATCACTGATGTACTGTGGATCATCACTGATGTACTGAGGATCATCACTGATGTACTATGGATCATCACTGATGTACCTTGGATCATCACTGATGTACTGTGGATCATCACTGATGTACTGTGGATCATCACTGATGTACTATAGATCATCACTGTAGTACTATGGGCCATGACTGGTGTACTATGGATCATCACTGATGTACTATGGATCATCACTGATGTATTATGGATCATCACTGATGTACTATGAGCCATCACTGATGTACTATGGATCATCACTGGTGTACTATGGATCATCACTGATGTACTAAGAGCCAACACTGATGTACTATGGATCATCACTGGTGTACTATAGATCATCACTGATGTACTATGGATCATCACTGATGTACTATGAGCCATCACTGATGTACTATGGGCCATCCCTGGTGTACTATGGATCATCACTGATGTACTGTGGATCATCACTGATGTACTATGGGACATCACTGGTGTACTATGGGCTATCACTGGTGTACTATGGATCATCACTGGTGTACTATGGGCCATCACTGGTGTACTATGGGCCATCACTGGTGTACTATGGATCATCACTGGTGTACTATGGACCATCACTGATGTACTATGGCTCATCACTGATATACTGTGGACCATCCCTGATATACTGTGGATCATCCCTGATGTACTGTGGATCATCACTGATCTACTGTGGGCCATCACAGGTGTACTGTGGGCCATCACAGGTGTACTATGGAGCATCACTGATGTACTATGGATCATCACTGGTGTACTATGGATCATCACTGATGTACTGTGGACCATCCCTGATGTACTATAGATCATCACTGATGTACTGTGGATCATCACTGATGTACTATGGGCCATCACTGGTGTACTATGGGCCATCACTGATGTACTATGGATCATCACTGGATTACAATGGATCATCCCTGGTGTACTATGGACCATCACTGATGTGCTTTGGGCCATCACTGGTGTACTATGGATCATCACTGATGTACTGTGGACCATCCCTGATGTACTGTGGATCATCACTGATGTACTATGGATCATCACTGATGTACTATGGACCATCACTGGTGTACTATGGACCATCACTGGTGTACTATGGATCATCACTGATGTACTGTGGATCATCACTGATGTACTGTGGGCCATCACTGATGTACTATGGATCATCACTGATATACTGTGGACCATCCCTGATGTATTGTGGATCATCACTGATGTACTGTGGATCATCACTGATGTACTATAGATCATCACTGAAGTACTATGGGCCATCACTGGTGTACTATGGATCATCACTGGTGTACTATGGGCCATCACTGGTGTACTATGGATCATGACTGGTTTACTATGGATCATCACTGATGTACTGTGGACCATCCCTGCTGTCCTGTGGATCATCACTGATGTACTGTGGATCATCACTGATGTACTGTGGATCATCACTGATGTACTGTGGATCATCATTGATGTACTGAGGATCATCACTGATGTACTATGGATCATCACTGATGTACCGTGGATCATCACTGATGTACTGTGGATCATCACTGATGTACTGTGGATCATCACTGATGTACTATAGATCATTACTGAAGTACTATGGACCATCACTGGTGTACTATGGATCATCACTGATGTATTATGGATCATCACTGATGTACTATGAGCCATCACTGATGTACTATGGATCATCACTGGTGTACTATGGATCATCACTGATGTACTATGGATCATCACTGATGTACTATGAGCCATCACTGATGTACTATGGATCATCACTGGTGTACTATGGATCATCACTGATGTACTATGGATCATCACTGATGTACTATGAGCCATCACTGATGTACTATGGGCTATCCCTGGTGTACTATGGATCATCACTGATGTACTGTGGATCATCACTGATGTACTATGGGACATCACTGGTATACTATGGGCCATCTCTGGTGTACTATGGATCATCACTGGTGTACTATGGGCCATCACTGGTGAACTATGGATCATCACTGGTTTACTATGGACCATCACTGATTTACTATGGACCATCACTGATGTACTGTGGATCATCACTGATGTACTGTGGGTCATCCCTGGTGTACTATGGATCATCACTGGTGTAATATGGATCATCACTGATGTACTATGGGCCATCACTGATGTACTATGGATCATCACTGATGTACTGTGGATCATCCCTGATGTACTGTGGATCATCACTGATGTACTATGGACCATCCCTGATGTACTATGGACCATCCCTGATGTACTGTGAATCATCACTGGTGTACTGTGGATCATCACTGATGTACTATAGATCATCACTGATGTACTGTGGATCATCACTGATGTACTATGGGCCATCACTGGTGTACTATGGGCCATCACTGGTGTACTATGGATCATCACTGATGTACTGTGGATCATCCCTTATGTACTGTGGGCCATCACTGATGTACTATGGATCATCACTGATGTACTATGGATCATGACTGGTGTACTATGGATCATCACTGATGTACTGTGGACCATCCCTGATGTACTGTGGATCATCACTGATGTACTGTGGATCATCACTGATGTACTGTGGATCATCACTGATGTACTATGGATCATCCCTGATGTACTATGGACCATCCCTGATGTACTGTGGATCATCACTGATGTACTATAGATCATCACTGATGTACTATGGGCCATCACTGGTGTACTATGGGCCATCACTGGAGTACTATGGATCATCACTGGTGTACTATGGACCATCACTAATTTACTATGGACCATCACTGATGTACTATAGTTCATCACTGATGTACTATGGGCCATCACTGGTGTACTATGGATCATCACTGGTGTACTATGGATCATCACTGGTGTACTGTGGATCATCACTGGTGTACTATGGACCATCCCTGATGTACTGTGTATCATCACTGATGTACTGTGGATCATCACTGATGTACTATAGTTCATCACTGATGTACTATGGGCCATCACTGGTGTACTATGGATCATCACTGGTGTACTATGGATCATCACTGATGTACTATGGACCATCCCTGATGTACTGTGGATCATCAGTGATGTACTGTGGATCATCACTGATGTACTATGGATCATCACTGATGTACTGTGGATCATCACTAATGTACTATAGTTCATCACTGATGTACTATGGGCCATCACTGGTGTACTATGGATCATCACTGGTGTACTATGGATCATCACTGATGTACTATGGACCATCCCTGATGTACTGTGGATCATCACTGGTGTACTATGGGCCATCACTGGTGTACTATGGATCATCACTGATGTACTATGGACCATCACTGATGTACTATGGACCATCCCTGATGTACTGTGGATCATCACTGATGTACTGTGGATCATCACTGATGTACTATGGATCATCACTGATGTACTATGGGCCATCACTGGTGTACTATGGGCCATCACTGGTGTACTATGGATCATCACTGGTGTACTATGGACCATCACTGATGTACTATGGACCATCACTGATGTACTATGGATCATCACTGATATACTGTGGACCATCCCTGATGTACTGTGGATCATCACTGATGTACTGTGGATCATCACTGAAGTATTGTGGATCATCACTGATGTACTGTGGATCATCACTGATGTACTGTGTATCATAACTGATGTACTGTGGATCATCACTGATGTACTATAGATCATCACTGATGTACTATAGATCATCACTGATGTACTATGGACCATCACTGATGTACTATAGATCATCACTGATGTACTATGGACCATCACTGGTGTACTATGGATCATCACTGGTGTACTGTGGATCATCACTGGTGTACTGTGGATCATCACTGGTGTACTATGGACCATCCCTGATGTACTGTGGATCATCACTGATGTACTGTGGATCATCACTGATGTACTATAGTTCATCACTGATGTACTATGGGCCATCACTGGTGTACTATGGATCATCACTGGTGTACTATGGATCATCACTGATGTACTATGGATCATCACTGGTGTACTATGGATCATCACTGATGTACTATGGACCATCCCTGATGTACTGTGGATCATCACTGATGTACTATAGTTCATCACTGATGTACTATGGGCCATCACTGGTGTACTATGGATCATCACTGGTGTACTATGGATCATCACTGATGTACTATGGACCATCCCTGATGTACTGTGGATCATCACTGGTGTACTGTGGATCATCACTGATGTACTATAGTTCATCACTGATGTACTATGGGCCATCACTGGTGTACTATGGATCATCACTGGTGTACTATGGATCATCACTGATGTACTATGGACCATCCCTGATGTACTGTGGATCATTACTGATGTACTGTGGATCATCACTTATGTACTATGGATCATCACTGATGTACTGTGGATCATCACTGATGTACTATAGTTCATCACTGATGTACTATGGGCCATCACTGGTGTACTATGGATCATCACTGGTGTACTATGGATCATCACTGGTGTACTATGGATCATCACTGATGTACTATGGACCATCCCTGATGTACTGTGGATCATCACTGATGTACTATAGTTCATCACTGATGTACTATGGGCCATCACTGGTGTACTATGGATCATCACTGGTGTACTATGGATCATCACTGATGTACTATGGACCATCCCTGATGTACTGTGGATCATCACTGATGTACTGTGGATCATCACTGATGTACTATGGATCATCACTGATGTACTATGGGTCATCACTGGTGTACTATGGGCCATCACTGGTGTACTATGGATCATCACTGGTGTACTATGGATCATCACTGGTGTACTATGGACCATCACTGATGTACTATGGACCATCACTGATGTACTATGGATCATCACTGATATACTGTGGACCATTCCTGATGTACTGTGGATCATCACTGATGTACTGTGGATCATCACTGAAGTATTGTGGATCATCACTGATGTACTGTGGATCATCACTGATGTACTGTGTATCATAACTGATGTACTGTGGATCATCACTGATGTACTATAGATCATCACTGATGTACTATAGATCATCACTGATGTACTATGGACCATCACTGATGTACTATAGATCATCACTGATGTACTATGGACCATCACTGGTGTACTATGGATCATCACTGGTGTACTGTGGATCATCACTGGTGTACTATGGACCATCCCTGATGTACTGTGGATCATCACTGATGTACTGTGGATCATCACTGATGTACTATAGTTCATCACTGATGTACTATGGGCCATCACTGGTGTACTATGGATCATCACTGGTGTACTATGGATCATCACTGATGTACTGTGGACCATCCCTGATGTACTGTGGATCATCACTGATGTACTGTGGATCATCACTGATGTACTATGGATCATCACTGATGTACTGTGGATCATCACTGATGTACTATGGGCCATCACTGGTGTACTATGGGCCATCACTGGTGTACTATGGATCATCACTGATCTACTATGGATCATCACTGATGTACTATGGACCATCACTGATGTACTATGGGCCATCACTGGTGTACTATGGATCATCACCGATGTACTGTGGACCATCCCTGATGTACTGTGGACCATCACTGATGTACTGTGGATCATCACTGATGTACTATGGATCATCACTGATGTACTATAGATCATCACTGATGTACTATAGATCATCACTGATGTACTATGGACCATCACTGGTGTACTATGGATCATCACTGGTGTACTGTGGATCATCACTGGTGTACTATGGACCATCCCTGATGTACTGTGGATCATCACTGATGTACTGTGGATCATCACTGATGTACTATAGTTCATCACTGATGTACTATGGGCCATCACTGGTGTACTATGGATCATCACTGGTGTACTATGGATCATCACTGATGTACTATGGACCATCCCTGATGTACTGTGGATCATCACTGATGTACTGTGGATCATCACTGATGTACTATGGATCATCACTGATGTACTGTGGATCATCACTGATGTACTATAGTTCATCACTGATGTACTATGGGCCATCACTGGTGTACTATGGATCATCACTGATGTACTATGGATCATCACTGATGTACTATGGACCATCCCTGATGTACTGTGGATCATCACTGATGTACTATAGTTCATCACTGATGTACTATGGGCCATCACTGGTGTACTATGGATCATCACTGGTGTACTATGGATCATCACTGATGTACTATAGATCATCACTGATGTACTATAGCTCATCACTGATGTACTATGGACCATCACTGATGTACTATAGATCATCACTGATGTACTATGGACCATCACTGGTGTACTATGGATCATCACTGGTGTACTGTGGATCATCACTGGTGTACTATGGACCATCCCTGATGTAATGTGGATCATCACTGATGTACTGTGGATCATCACTGATGTACTATAGTTCATCACTGATGTACTATGGGCCATCACTGGTGTACTATGGATCTTCACTGGTGTACTATGGATCATCACTGATGTACTATGGACCATCCCTGATGTACTGTGGATCATCACTGATGTACTGTGGATCATCACTGGTGTACTATGGATCATCACTGATGTACTGTGGATCATCACTGATGTACTATAGTTCATCACTGATGTACTATGGGCCATCACTGGTGTACTATGGATCATCACTGGTGTACTATGGATCATCACTGATGTACTATGGACCATCCCTGATGTACTGTGGATCAACACTGATGTACTATAGTTCATCACTGATGTACTATGGGCCATCACTGGTGTACTATGGATCATCACTGGTGTACTATGGATCATCCCTGATGTACTATGGACCATCCCTGATGTACTGTGGATCATCACTGATGTACTGTGGATCATCACTGATGTACTATGGATCATCACTGATGTACTATGGGCCATCACTGGTGTACTATGGGCCATCACTGGTGTACTATGGATCATCACTGGTGTACTATGGACCATCACTGATGTACTATGGACCATCACTGATGTACTGTGGATCATCACTGATATACTGTGGACCATCCCTGATGTACTGTGGATCATCACTGATGTACTGTGGATCATCACTGAAGTATTGTGGATCATCACTGATGTACTGTGGATCATCACTGATGTACTGTGTATCATCACTGATGTACTGTGGATCATCACTGATGTACTATAGATCATCACTGATGTACTATGGACCATCACTGGTGTACTGTGGATCATCACTGGTGTACTATGGACCATCCCTGATGTACTGTGGATCATCACTGATGTACTGTGGATCATCACTGATGTACTATAGTTCATCACTGATGTACTATGGGCCATCACTGGTGTACTATGGATCATCACTGGTGTACTATGGATCATCACTGATGTACTATGGACCATCCCTGATGTACTGTGGATCATCACTGATGTACTATGGATCATCATTGATGTACTGTGGATCATCACTGATGTACTATGGTTCATCACTGATGTACTATGGGCCATCACTGGTGTACTATGGATCATCACTGGTGTACTATGGATCATGACTGATGTACTATGGACCATCCCTGATGTACTGTGGATCATCTCTGATGTACTATAGTTCATCACTGATGTACTATGGGCCATCACTGGTGTACTATGGATCATCACTGGTGTACTATGGATCATCACTGATGTACTATGGACCATCCCTGATGTACTGTGGATCATCACTGATGTACTGTGGATCATCACTGATGTACTATGGATCATCACTGATGTACTATGGATCATCACTGATGTACTATGGATCATCACTGATGTACTATGGGCCATCACTGGTGTACTATGGGCCATCACTGGTGTACTATGGATCATCACTGGTGTACTATGGACCATCACTGATGTACTATGGACCATCACTGATGTACTATGGATCATCACTGATATACTGTGGACCATCACTGATGTACTGTGGACCATCCCTGATGTACTGTGGATCATCACTGAAGTATTGTGGATCATCACTGATGTACTGTGGATCATCACTGATGTACTGTGGATCATCACTGAAGTATTGTGGATCATCACTGATGTACTGTGGATCATCACTGATGTACTGTGGATCATAACTGATGTACTGTGGATCATCACTGGTGTACTATGGACCATCCCTGATGTACTGTGGATCATCACTGATGTACTGTGGATCATCACTGATGTACTATAGTTCATCACTGATGTACTATGGGCCATCACTGGTGTACTATGGATCATCACTGGTGTACAATGGATCATCACTGATGTACTATGGACCATCCCTGATGTACTGTGGATCATCACTGATGTACCCGTGGATCATCACTGATGTACTATGGATCATCACTGATGTACTATGGGCCATCACTGGTGTACTATGGGCCATCACTGGTGTACTATGGATCATCACTGGTGTACTATGGACCATCACTGATGTACTATGGACCATCACTGATGTACTGTGGATCATCACTGATATACTGTGGACCATCCCTGATGTACTGTGGATCATCACTGATGTACTGTGGATCATCACTGAAGTATTGTGGATCATCACTGATGTACTGTGGATCATCACTGATGTACTGTGTATCATCACTGATGTACTGTGGATCATCACTGATGTACTATAGATCATCACTGATGTACTATGGACCATCACTGGTGTACTGTGGATCATCACTGGTGTACTATGGACCATCCCTGATGTACTGTGGATCATCACTGATGTACTGTGGATCATCACTGATGTACTATAGTTCATCACTGATGTACTATGGGCCATCACTGGTGTACTATGGATCATCACTGGTGTACTATGGATCATCACTGATGTACTATGGACCATCCCTGATGTACTGTGGATCATCACTGATGTACTATGGATCATCACTGATGTACTATGGATCATCACTGATGTACTGTGGATCATCACTGATGTACTATAGTTCATCACTGATGTACTATGGGCCATCACTGGTGTACTATGGATCATCACTGGTGTACTATGGATCATGACTGATGTACTATGGACCATCCCTGATGTACTGTGGATCATCTCTGATGTACTATAGTTCATCACTGATGTACTATGGGCCATCACTGGTGTACTATGGATCATCACTGGTGTACTATGGATCATCACTGATGTACTATGGACCATCCCTGATGTACTGTGGATCATCACTGATGTACTGTGGATCATCACTGATGTACTATGGATCATCACTGATGTACTATGGGCCATCACTGGTGTACTATGGGCCATCACTGGTGTACTATGGATCATCACTGGTGTACTATGGACCATCACTGATGTACTATGGACCATCACTGATGTACTGTGGATCATCACTGATATACTGTGGACCATCCCTGATGTACTGTGGATCATCACTGATGTACTGTGGATCATCACTGAAGTATTGTGGATCATCACTGATGTACTGTGGATCATCACTGATGTACTGTGGATCATCACTGATGTACTGTGGATCATCACTGAAGTATTGTGGATCATCACTGATGTACTGTGGATCATCACTGATGTACTGTGGATCATAACTGATGTACTGTGGATCATCACTGGTGTACTATGGACCATCCCTGATGTACTGTGGATCATCACTGATGTACTGTGGATCATCACTGATGTACTATAGTTCATCACTGATGTACTATGGGCCATCACTGGTGTACTATGGATCATCACTGGTGTACTATGGATCATCACTGATGTACTATGGACCATCCCTGATGTACTGTGGATCATCACTGATGTACTGTGGATCATCACTGATGTACTATGGATCATCACTGATGTACTATGGGCCATCACTGGTGTACTATGGGCCATCACTGGTGTACTATGGATCATCACTGGTGTACTATGGACCATCACTGATGTACTATGGACCATCACTGATGTACTGTGGATCATCACTGATATACTGTGGACCATCCCTGATGTACTGTGGATCATCACTGATGTACTGTGGATCATCACTGAAGTATTGTGGATCATCACTGATGTACTGTGGATCATCACTGATGTACTGTGTATCATCACTGATGTAATGTGGATCATCACTGATGTACTATAGATCATCACTGATGTACTATGGACCATCACTGGTGTACTGTGGATCATCACTGGTGTACTATGGACCATCCCTGATGTACTGTGGATCATCACTGATGTACTGTGGATCATCACTGATGTACTATAGTTCATCACTGATGTACTATGGGCCATCACTGGTGTACTATGGATCATCACTGGTGTACTATGGATCATCACTGATGTACTATGGACCATCCCTGATGTACTGTGGATCATCACTGATGTACTATGGATCATCACTGATGTACTGTGGATCATCACTGATGTACTATAGTTCATCACTGATGTACTATGGGCCATCACTGGTGTACTATGGATCATCACTGGTGTACTATGGATCATGACTGATGTACTATGGACCATCCCTGATGTACTGTGGATCATCTCTGATGTACTATAGTTCATCACTGATGTACTATGGGCCATCACTGGTGTACTATGGATCATCACTGGTGTACTATGGATCATGACTGATGTACTATGGACCATCCCTGATGTACTGTGGATCATCACTGATGTACTGTGGATCATCACTGATGTACTATGGATCATCACTGATGTACTATGGGCCATCACTGGTGTACTATGGGCCATCACTGGTGTACTATGGATCATCACTGGTGTACTATGGACCATCACTGATGTACTATGGACCATCACTGATGTACTATGGATCATCACTGATATACTGTGGACCATCACTGATGTACTGTGGACCATCCCTGATGTACTGTGGATCATCACTGAAGTATTGTGGATCATCACTGATGTACTGTGGATCATCACTGATGTACTGTGGATCATCACTGAAGTATTGTGGATCATCACTGATGTACTGTGGATCATCACTGATGTACTGTGGATCATAACTGATGTACTGTGGATCATCACTGGTGTACTATGGACCATCCCTGATGTACTGTGGATCATCACTGATGTACTGTGGATCATCACTGATGTACTATAGTTCATCACTGATGTACTATGGGCCATCACTGGTGTACTATGGATCATCACTGGTGTACTATGGATCATCACTGATGTACTATGGACCATCCCTGATGTACTGTGGATCATCACTGATGTACTATGGATCATCACTAATGTACTATAGATCATCACTGATGTACTATGGATCATCACTGATGTACTATGGATCATCACTGATGTACTATGGACCATCACTGATGTACTATGGGCCATCACTGGTGTACTATGGATCATCACCGATGTACTATGGACCATCCCTGATGTACTGTGGACCATCACTGATGTACTGTGGATCATCACTGATGTACTATGGATCATCACTAATGTACTATAGATCATCACTGATGTACTATAGATCATCACTGATGTACTATGGACCATCACTGATGTACTATAGATCATCACTGATGTACTATGGACCATCACTGGTGTACTATGGATCATCACTGGTGTACTGTGGATCATCACTGGTGTACTATGGACCATCCCTGATGTACTGTGGATCATCACTGATGTACTGTGGATCATCACTGATGTACTATAGTTCATCACTGATATACTGTGGGCCATCACTGGTGTACTATGGATCATCACTGGTGTACTATGGATCATCACTGATGTACTATGGACCATCCCTGATGTACTGTGGATCATCACTGATGTACTGTGGATCATCACTGATGTACTATGGATCATCACTGATGTACTGTGGATCATCACTGGTGTACTATGGATCATCACTGATGTACTATAGATCATCACTGATGTACTATAGCTCATCACTGATGTACTATGGACCATCACTGATGTACTATAGATCATCACTGATGTACTATGGACCATCCCTGATGTACTGTGGATCATCACTGATGTACTGTGGATCATCACTGATGTACTATAGTTCATCACTGATGTACTATGGGCCATCACTGGTGTACTATGGATCATCACTGGTGTACTATGGATCATCACTGATGTACTATGGACCATCCCTGATGTACTGTGGATCATCACTGATGTACTGTGGATCATCACTGATCTACTATGGATCATCACTGATGTACTGTGGATCATCACTGATGTACTATAGTTCATCACTGATGTACTATGGGACATCACTGGTGTACTATGGATCATCACTGATGTACTATGGATCATCACTGATGTACTATGGACCATCCCTGATGTACTGTGGATCATCACTGATGTACTATAGTTCATCACTGATGTACTATGGGCCATCACTGGTGTACTATGGATCATCACTGGTGTACTATGGATCATCACTGATGTACTATAGATCATCACTGATGTACTATGGACCATCACTGATGTACTATAGATCATCACTGATGTACTATGGACCATCACTGGTGTACTATGGATCATCACTGGTGTACTGTGGATCATCACTGGTGTACTATGGACCATCCCTGATGTACTGTGGATCATCACTGATGTACTGTGGATCATCACTGATGTACTATAGTTCATCACTGATGTACTATGGGCCATCACTGGTGTACTATGGATCATCACTGGTGTACTATGGATCATCACTGATGTACTATGGACCATCCCTGATGTACTGTGGATCATCACTGATGTACTGTGGATCATCACTGATGTACTATGGATCATCACTGATGTACTGTGGATCATCACTAATGTACTATAGTTCATCACTGATGTACTATGGGCCATCACTGGTGTACTATGGATCATCACTGGTGTACTATGGATCATCACTGATGTACTATGGACCATCCCTGATGTACTGTGGATCATCACTGATGTACTATAGTTCATCACTGATGTACTATGGGCCATCACTGGTGTACTATGGATCATCACTGGTGTACTATGGATCATCCCTGATGTACTATGGACCATCCCTGATGTACTGTGGATCATCACTGATGTACTGTGGATCATCACTGATGTACTGTGGATCATCACTGATGTACTATGGATCATCACTGATGTACTATGGGCCATCACTGGTGTACTATGGGCCATCACTGGTGTACTATGGATCATCACTGGTGTACTATGGACCATCACTGATGTACTATGGACCATCACTGATGTACTGTGGATCATCACTGATATACTGTGGACCATCCCTGATGTACTGTGGATCATCACTGATGTACTGTGGATCATCACTGAAGTATTGTGGATCATCACTGATGTACTGTGGATCATCACTGATGTACTGTGCATCATCACTGATGTACTGTGGATCATCACTGATGTACTATAGATCATCACTGATGTACTATGGACCATCACTGGTGTACTGTGGATCATCACTGGTGTACTATGGACCATCCCTGATGTACTGTGGATCATCACTGATGTACTGTGGATCATCACTGATGTACTATAGTTCATCACTGATGTACTATGGGCCATCACTGGTGTACTATGGATCATCACTGGTGTACTATGGATCATCACTGATGTACTATGGACCATCCCTGATGTACTGTGGATCATCACTGATGTACTATGGATCATCACTGATGTACTGTGGATCATCACTGATGTACTATAGTTCATCACTGATGTACTATGGGCCATCACTGGTGTATTATGGATCATCACTGGTGTACTATGGATCATGACTGATGTACTATGGACCATCCCTGATGTACTGTGGATCATCTCTGATGTACTATAGTTCATCACTGATGTACTATGGGCCATCACTGGTGTACTATGGATCATCACTGGTGTACTATGGATCATCACTGATGTACTATGGACCATCCCTGATGTACTGTGGATCATCACTGATGTACTGTGGATCATCACTGATGTACTATGGATCATCACTGATGTACTATGGATCATCACTGATGTACTATGGGCCATCACTGGTGTACTATGGGCCATCACTGGTGTACTATGGATCATCACTGGTGTACTATGGACCATCACTGATGTACTATGGACCATCACTGATGTACTATGGATCATCACTGATATACTGTGGACCATCACTGATGTACTGTGGACCATCCCTGATGTACTGTGGATCATCACTGAAGCATTGTGGATCATCACTGATGTACTGTGGATCATCACTGATGTACTGTGGATCATCACTGAAGTATTGTGGATCATCACTGATGTACTGTGGATCATCACTGATGTACTGTGGATCATAACTGATGTACTGTGGATCATCACTGGTGTACTATGGACCATCCCTGATGTACTGTGGATCATCACTGATGTACTGTGGATCATCACTGATGTACTATAGTTCATCACTGATGTACTATGGGCCATCACTGGTGTACTATGGATCATCACTGGTGTACTATGGATCATCACTGATGTACTATGGACCATCCCTGATGTACTGTGGATCATCACTGATGTACTGTGGATCATCACTGATGTACTATGGATCATCACTGATGTACTATGGGCCATCACTGGTGTACTATGGATCATCACTGATGTACTATGGATCATCACTGATGTACTATGGACCATCACTGATGTACTATGGGCCATCACTGGTGTACTATGGATCATCACCGATGTACTGTGGACCATCCCTGATGTACTGTGGACCATCACTGATGTACTGTGGATCATCACTGATGTACTATGGATCATCACTGATGTACTATAGATCATCACTGATGTACTATAGATCATCACTGATGTACTATGGACCATCACTGATGTACTATAGATCATCACTAATGTACTGTGGATCATCACTGGTGTACTATGGACCATCCCTGATGTACTGTGGATCATCACTGATGTACTGTGGATCATCACTGATGTACTATAGTTCATCACTGATATACTGTGGGCCATCACTGGTGTACTATGGATCATCACTGGTGTACTATGGATCATCACTGATGTACTATGGACCATCCCTGATGTACTGTGGATCATCACTGATGTACTGTGGATCATCACTGATGTACTATGGATCATCACTGATGTACTGTGGATCATCACTGATGTACTATAGTTCATCACTGATGTACTATGGGCCATCACTGGTGTACTGTGGATCATCACTGGTGTACTATGGATCATCACTGATGTACTATGGGCCATCACTGGTGTACTATGGATCATCACTGGTGTACTATGGATCATCACTGATGTACTATAGATCATCACTGATGTACTATAGCTCATCACTGATGTACTATGGACCATCACTGATGTACTATGGACCATCACTGATGTACTATAGATCATCACTGATGTACTATGGACCATCACCGGTGTACTATGGATCATCACTGGTGTACTGTGGATCATCACTGGTGTACTATGGACCATCCCTGATGTACTGTGGATCATCACTGATGTACTGTGGATCATCACTGATGTACTATAGTTCATCACTGATGTACTATGGGCCATCACTGGTGTACTATGGATCATCACTGGTGTACTATGGATCATCACTGATGTACTATGGACCATCCCTGATGTACTGTGGATCATCACTGATGTACTATGGATCATCACTGATGTACTGTAGATCATCACTGATGTACTATAGTTCATCACTGATGTACTATGGGCCATCACTGGTGTACTATGGATCATCACTGGTGTACTATGGATCATCACTGATGTACTATGGACCATCCCTGATGTACTGTGGATCATCACTGATGTACTATAGTTCATCACTGATGTACTATGGGCCATCACTGGTGTACTATGGGCCATCACTGGTGTACTATGGATCATCACTGGTGTACTATGGACCATCACTGATGTACTATGGACCATCACTGATGTACTATGGATCATCACTGATATACTGTGGACCATCCCTGATGTACTGTGGATCATCACTGATGTACTGTGGATCATCACTGAAGTATTGTGGATCATCACTGATGTACTGTGGATCATCACTGATGTACTGTGTATCATAACTGATGTACTGTGGATCATCACTGATGTACTATAGATCATCACTGATGTACTATAGATCATCACTGATGTACTATGGACCATCACTGATGTACTATAGATCATCACTGATGTACTATGGACCATCACTGGTGTACTATGGATCATCACTGGTGTACTGTGGATCATCACTGGTGTACTATGGACCATCCCTGATGTACTGTGGATCATCACTGATGTACTGTGGATCATCACTGATGTACTATAGTTCATCACTGATGTACTATGGGCCATCACTGGTGTACTATGGATCATCACTGATGTACTATGGACCATCCCTGATGTACTATGGACCATCACTGGTGTACTATGGATCATCACTGGTGTACTGTGGATCATCACTGGTGTACTATGGACCATCCCTGATGTACTGTGGATCATCACTGATGTACTGTGGATCATCACTGATGTACTATAGTTCATCACTGATGTACTATGGGCCATCACTGGTGTACTATGGATCATCACTGGTGTACTATGGATCATCACTGATGTACTATGGACCATCCCTGATGTACTGTGGATCATCACTGATGTACTGTGGATCATCACTGATGTACTATGGATCATCACTGATATACTGTGGATCATCACTGATGTACTATAGTTCATCACTGATGTACTATGGGCCATCACTGGTGTACTATGGATCATCACTGGTGTACTATGGATCATCACTGATGTACTATGGACCATCCCTGATGTACTGTGGATCATCACTGATGTACTATAGTTCATCACTGATGTACTATGGGCCATCACTGGTGTACTATGGATCATCACTGGTGTACTATGGATCATCACTGATGTACTATGGACCATCCCTGATGTACTGTGGATCATCACTGATGTACTGTGGATCATCACTGATGTACTATGGATCATCACTGATGTACTATGGGCCATCACTGGTGTACTATGGGCCATCACTGGTGTACTATGGATCATCACTGGTGTACTATGGATCATCACTGGTGTACTATGGACCATCACTGATGTACTATGGACCATCACTGATGTACTATGGATCATCACTGATATACTGTGGACCATCCCTGATGTACTGTGGATCATCACTGATGTACTGTGGATCATCACTGAAGTATTGTGGATCATCACTGATGTACTGTGGATCATCACTGATGTACTGTGTATCATAACTGATGTACTGTCGATCATCACTGATGTACTATAGATCATCACTGATGTACTATAGATCATCACTGATGTACTATGGACCATCACTGATGTACTATAGATCATCACTGATGTACTGTGGATCATCACTGGTGTACTATGGACCATCCCTGATGTACTGTGGATCATCACTGATGTACTGTGGATCATCACTGATGTACTATAGTTCATCACTGATGTACTATGGGCCATCGCTGGTGTACTATGGATCATCACTGATGTACTATGGATCATCACTGATGTACTATGGACCATCCCTGATGTACTGTGGATCATCACTGATGTACTGTGGATCATCACTGATGTACTATGGATCATCACTGATGTACTGTGGATCATCACTGATGTACTATGGGCCATCACTGGTGTACTATGGGCCATCACTGGTGTACTATGGATCATCACTGATCTACTATGGATCATCACTGATGTACTATGGACCATCACTGATGTACTATGGGCCATCACTGGTGTACTATGGATCATCACCGATGTACTGTGGCCCATCCCTGATGTACTGTGGACCATCACTGATGTACTATGGATCATCACTGATGTACTATAGATCATCACTGATGTACTATAGATCATCACTGATGCACTATGGACCATCACTGATGTACTATAGATCATCACTGATGTACTATGGACCATCACTGGTGTACTATGGATCATCACTGGTGTACTGTGGATCATCACTGGTGTACTATGGACCATCCCTGATGTACTGTGGATCATCACTGATGTACTGTGGATCATCACTGATGTACTGTGGATCATCACTGATGTACTATAGTTCATCACTGATGTACTATGGGCCATCACTGGTGTACTATGGATCATCACTGGTGTACTATGGATCATCACTGATGTACTATGGACCATCCCTGATGTACTGTGGATCATCACTGATGTACTGTGGATCATCACTGATGTACTATGGATCATCACTGATGTACTGTTGATCATCACTGATGTACTATAGTTCATCACTGATGTACTATGGGCCATCACTGGTGTACTATGGATCATCACTGATGTACTATGGATCATCACTGATGTACTATGGACCATCCCTGATGTACTGTGGATCATCACTGATGTACTATAGTTCATCACTGATGTACTATGGGCCATCACTGGTGTACTATGGATCATCACTGGTGTACTATGGATCATCACTGATGTACTATAGATCATCAGTGATGTACTATAGCTCATCACTGATGTACTATGGACCATCACTGATGTACTATAGATCATCACTGATGTACTATGGACCATCACTGGTGTACTATGGATCATCACTGGTGTACTGTGGATCATCACTGGTGTACTATTGACCATCCCTGATGTACTGTGGATCATCACTGATGTACTGTGGATCATCCCGGATGTACTATAGTTCATCACTGATGTACTATGGGCCATCACTGGTGTACTATGGATCATCACTGGTGTACTATGGATCATCACTGATGTACTATGGACCATCCCTGATGTACTGTGGATCATCACTGATGTACTATGGATCATCACTGATGTACTGTGGATCATCACTGATGTACTATAGTTCATCACTGATGTACTATGGGCCATCACTGGTGTACTATGGATCATCACTGGTGTACTATGGATCATCACTGATGTACTATGGACCATCCCTGATGTACTGTGGATCATCACTGATGTACTATAGTTCATCACTGATGTACTATGGGCCATCACTGGTGTACTATGGATCATCACTGGTGTACTATGGATCATCACTGATGTACTATGGACCATCCCTGATGTACTGTGGATCATCACTGATGTACTGTGGATCATCACTGATGTACTATGGATCATCACTGATGTACTATGGGCCATCACTGGTGTACTATGGGCCATCACTGGTGTACTATGGATCATCACTGGTGTACTATGGACCATCACTGATGTACTGTGGATCATCACTGATGTACTGTGGATCATCAGTGATGTACTATGGATCATCACTGATGTACTGTGGATCATCACTGATGTACTATGGGCCATCACTGGTGTACTATGGGCCATCACTGGTGTACTATGGATCATCACTGATCTACTATGGATCATCACTGATGTACTATGGACCATCACTGATGTACTATGGGCCATCACTGGTGTACTATGGATCATCACCGATGTACTGTGGACCATCCCTATTGTACTGTGGATCATCAGTGATGTACTATGGATCATCACTGATGTACTGTGGATCATCACTGATGTACTATGGGCCATCACTGGTGTACTATGGGCCATCACTGGTGTACTATGGATCATCACCGATGTACTGTGGACCATCCCTATTGTACTATGGGCCATCACTGGTGTACTATGGATCATCACTGGTGTACTATGGACCATCACTGATGTACTATGGATCATCACTGATCTACTATGGATCATCACTGATATACTGTGGACCATCCCTGATGTACTGTGGATCATCACTGATGTACTGTGGATCATCACTGAAGTATTGTGGATCATCACTGATGTACTGTGGATCATCACTGATGTACTGTGTATCATAACTGATGTACTGTGGATCATCACTGATGTATTATAGATCATCACTGATGTTCTATAGATCATCACTGATGTACTATGGACCATCACTGGTGTACTGTGGATCATCACTGGTGTACTATGGACCATCCCTGATGTACTGTGGATCATCACTGATGTACTGTGGATCATCACTGATGTACTATAGTTCATCACTGATGTACTATGGGCCATCACTGGTGTACTATGGATCATCACTGGTGTACTATGGATCATCACTGATGTACTATGGACCATCCCTGATGTACTGTGGATCATCACTGATGTACTATGGATCATCACTGATGTACTGTGGATCATCACTGATGTACTATAGTTCATCACTGATGTACTATGGGCCATCACTGGTGTACTATGGATCATCACTGGTGTACTATGGATCATGACTGATGTACTATGGACCATCCCTGATGTACTGTGGATCATCACTGATGTACTGTGGATCATCACTGATGTACTATGGATCATCACTGATGTACTGTTGATCATCACTGATGTACTATAGTTCATCACTGATGTACTATGGGCCATCACTGGTGTACTATGGATCATCACTGATGTACTATGGATCATCACTGATGTACTATGGACCATCCCTGATGTACTGTGGATCATCACTGATGTACTATAGTTCATCACTGATGTACTATGGGCCATCACTGGTGTACTATGGATCATCACTGGTGTACTATGGATCATCACTGATGTACTATAGATCATCACTGATGTACTATAGCTCATCACTGATGTACTATGGACCATCACTGGTGTACTATGGGCCATCACTGGTGTACTATGGATCATCACTGGTGTACTATGGACCATCACTGATGTACTATGGACCATCACTGATGTACTATGGGCCCTCACTGGTGTACTATGGGCCATCACTGGTGTACTATGGATCATCACTGGTGTACTATGGACCATCACTGATGTACTATGGACCATCACTGATGTACTATGGATCATTACTGATATACTGTGGACCATCACTGATGTTCTGTGGACCATCCCTGATGTACTGTGGATCATCACTGAAGTATTGTGGATCATCACTGATGTACTGTGGATCATCACTGATTTACTGTGGATCATCACTAATGTACTGTGGATCATAACTGATGTACTGTGGATCATCACTGGTGTACTATGGACCATCCCTGATGTACTGTGGATCATCACTGATGTACTGTGGATCATCACTGATGTACTATAGTTCATCACTGATGTACTATGGGCCATCACTGGTGTACTATGGATCATCACTGGTGTACTATGGATCATCACTGATGTACTATGGACCATCCCTGATGTACTGTGGATCATCACTGATGTACTGTGGATCATCACTGATGTACTATGGATCATCACTGATGTACTATGGGCCATCACTGGTGTACTATGGATCATCACTGATGTACTATGGATCATCACTGATGTACTATGGACCATCACTGATGTACTATGGGCCATCACTGGTGTACTATGGATCATCACCGATGTACTGTGGACCATCCCTGATGTACTGTGGACCATCACTGATGTACTGTAGATCATCACTGATGTACTCTGGATCATCACCGATGTACTATAGATCATCACTGATGTACTATAGATCATCACTGATGTACTATGGACCATCACTGATGTACTATAGATCATCACTGATGTACTATGGACCATCACTGGTGTACTATGGATCATCACTGGTGTACTGTGGATCATCACTGGTGTACTATGGACCATCCCTGATGTACTGTGGATCATCACTGATGTACTGTGGATCATCACTGATGTACTATAGTTCATCACTGATATACTGTGGGCCATCACTGGTGTACTATGGATCATCACTGGTGTACTATGGATCATCACTGATGTACTATGGACCATCCCTGATGTACTGTGGATCATCACTGATGTACTGTGGATCATCACTGATGTACTATGGATCATCACTGATGTACTGTGGATCATCACTGATGTACTATAGTTCATCACTGATGTACTATGGGCCATCACTGGTGTACTATGGATCATCACTGGTGTACTATGGATCATCACTGATGTACTATGGGCCATCACTGGTGTACTATGGATCATCACTGGTGTACTATGGATCATCACTGATGTACTATAGATCATCACTGATGTACTATAGCTCATCACTGATGTACTATGGACCATCACTGATGTACTATAGATCATCACTGATGTACTATGGACCATCACTGGTGTACTATGGATCATCACTGGTGTACTGTGGATCATCACTGGTGTACTGTGGATCATCACTGGTGTACTATGGACCATCCCTGATGTACTGTGGATCATCACTGATGTACTGTGGATCATCACTGATGTACTATAGTTCATCACTGATGTTCTATGGGCCATCACTGGTGTACTATGGATCATCACTGGTGTACTATGGATCATCACTGATGTACTATGGACCATCCCTGATGTACTGTGGATCATCACTGATGTACTGTGGATCATCACTGATGTACTATGGATCATCACTGATGTACTGTGGATCATCTCTGATGTACTATAGTTCATCACTGATGTACTATGGGCCATCACTGGTGTACTATGGATCATCACTGGTGTACTATGGATCATCACTGATGTACTATGGACCATCCCTGATGTACTGTGGATCATCACTGATGTACTGTGGATCATCACTGATGTACTATGGATCATCACTGATGTACTATGGGCCCTCACTGGTGTACTATGGGCCATCACTGGTGTACTATGGATCATCACTGGTGTACTATGGACCATCACTGATGTACTATGGACCATCACTGATGTACTATGGATCATCACTGATATACTGTGGACCATCACTGATGTTCTGTGGACCATCCCTGATGTACTGTGGATCATCACTGAAGTATTGTGGATCATCACTGATGTACTGTGGATCATCACTGATGTACTGTGGATCATCACTAATGTACTGTGGATCATAACTGATGTACTGTGGATCATCACTGGTGTACTATGGACCATCCCTGATGTACTGTGGATCATCACTGATGTACTGTGGATCATCACTGATGTACTATAGTTCATCACTGATGTACTATGGGCCATCACTGGTGTACTATGGATCATCACTGGTGTACTATGGATCATCACTGATGTACTATGGACCATCCCTGATGTACTGTGGATCATCACTGATGTACTGTGGATCATCACTGATGTACTATGGATCATCACTGATGTACTATGGGCCATCACTGGTGTACTATGGATCATCACTGATGTACTATGGATCATCACTGATGTACTATGGACCATCACTGATGTACTATGGGCCATCACTGGTGTACTATGGATCATCACCGATGTACTGTGGACCATCCCTGATGTACTGTGGACCATCACTGATGTACTGTGGATCATCACTGATGTACTCTGGATCATCACCGATGTACTATAGATCATCACTGATGTACTATAGATCATCACTGATGTACTATGGACCATCACTGATGTACTATAGATCATCACTGATGTACTATGGACCATCACTGGTGTACTATGGATCATCACTGGTGTACTGTGGATCATCACTGGTGTACTATGGACCATCCCTGATGTACTGTGGATCATCACTGATGTACTGTGGATCATCACTGATGTACTATAGTTCATCACTGATATACTGTGGGCCATCACTGGTGTACTATGGATCATCACTGGTGTACTATGGATCATCACTGATGTACTATGGACCATCCCTGATGTACTGTGGATCATCACTGATGTACTGTGGATCATCACTGATGTACTATGGATCATCACTGATGTACTGTGGATCATCACTGATGTACTATAGTTCATCACTGATGTACTATGGGCCATCACTGGTGTACTATGGATCATCACTGGTGTACTATGGATCATCACTGATGTACTATGGGCCATCACTGGTGTACTATGGATCATCACTGGTGTACTATGGATCATCACTGATGTACTATAGATCATCACTGATGTACTATAGCTCATCACTGATGTACTATGGACCATCACTGATGTACTATAGATCATCACTGATGTACTATGGACCATCACTGGTGTACTATGGATCATCACTGGTGTACTGTGGATCATCACTGGTGTACTGTGGATCATCACTGGTGTACTGTGGACCATCCCTGATGTACTGTGGATCATCACTGATGTACTGTGGATCATCACTGATGTACTATAGTTCATCACTGATGTACTATGGGCCATCACTGGTGTACTATGGATCATCACTGGTGTACTATGGATCATCACTGATGTACTATGGACCATCCCTGATGTACTGTGGATCATCACTGATGTACTGTGGATCATCACTGATGTACTATATATCATCACTGATGTACTGTGGATCATCACTGATGTACTATAGTTCATCACTGATGTACTATGGGCCATCACTGGTGTACTATGGATCATCACTGGTGTACTGTGGATCATCACTGATGTACTATGGACCATCCCTGATGTACTGTGGATCATCACTGATGTACTATAGTTCATCACTGATGTACTATGGGCCATCACTGGTGTACTATGGATCATCACTGGTGTACTATGGATCATCACTGATGTACTATGGACCATCCCTGATGTACTGTGGATCATCACTGATGTACTGTGGATCATCACTGATGTACTGTGGATCATCACTGATGTACTATGGATCATCACTGATGTACTATGGGCCATCACTGGTGTACTATGGGCCATCACTGGTGTACTATGGATCATCACTGGTGTACTATGGACCATCACTGATGTACTATGGACCATCACTGATGTACTATGGATCATCACTGATATACTGTGGACCATCCCTGATGTACTGTGGATCATCACTGATGTACTGTGGATCATCACTGAAGTATTGTGGATTATCACTGATGTACTGTGGATCATCACTGATGTACTGTGTATCATAACTGATGTATTGTGGATCATCACTGATGTACTATAGATCATCACTGATGTACTATAGATCATCACTGATGGACTATGGACCATCACTGATGTACTATAGATCATCACTGATGTACTATGGACCATCACTGGTGTACTATGGATCATCACTGGTGTACTGTGGATCATCACTGGTGTACTATGGACCATCCCTGATGTACTGTGGATCATCACTGATGTACTGTGGATCATCACTGATGTACTATAGTTCATCACTGATGTACTATGGGCCATCACTGGTGTACTATGGATCATCACTGGTGTACTATGGACCATCACTGGTGTACTATGGATCATCACTGGTGTACTATGGATCATCACTGATGTACTATGGACCATCCCTGATGTACTGTGGATCATCACTGATGTACTGTGGATCATCACTGATGTACTATGGATCATCACTGATGTACTGTGGATCATCACTGATGTACTATGGGCCATCACTGGTGTACTATGGGCCATCACTGGTGTACTATGGATCATCACTGATAAACTATGGATCATCACTGATGTACTATGGACCATCACTGATGTACTATGGGCCATCACTGGTGTACTATGGATCATCACCGATGTACTGTGGACCATCCCTGATGTACTGTGGACCATCACTGATGTACTGTGGATCATCACTGATGTACTATGGATCATCACTGATGTACTATAGATCATCACTGATGTACTATAGATCATCACTGATGTACTATGGACCATCACTGATGTACTATAGATCATCACTGATGTACTATGGACCATCACTGGTGTACTATGGATCATCACTGGTGTACTGTGGATCATCACTGGTGTACTATGGACCATCCCTGATGTACTGTGGATCATCACTGATGTACTATGGATCATCACTGATGTACTATGGATCATCACTGATGTACTATAGTTCATCACTGATGTACTATGGGCCATCACTGGTGTACTATGGATCATCACTGGTGTACTATGGATCATCACTGATGTACTATGGACCATCCCTGATGTACTGTGGATCATCACTGATGTACTGTGGATCATCACTGATGTACTATAGTTCATCACTGATGTACTATGGGCCATCACTGGTGTACTATGGATCATCACTGGTGTACTATGGATCATCACTGATGTACTATGGACCATCCCTGATGTACTGTGGATCATCACTGATGTACTATAGTTCATCACTGATGTACTATGGGCCATCACTGGTGTACTATGGATCATCACTGGTGTACTATGGATCATCACTGATGTACTATAGATCATCACTGATGTACTATAGTTCATCACGGATGTACTATAGATCATCACTGATGTACTATGGACCATCACTGGTGTACTATAGATCATCACTGATGTACTATGGACCATCACTGGTGTACTATGGATCATCACTGGTGTACTGTGGATCATCACTGGTGTACTATGGACCATCCCTGATGTACTGTGGATCATCACTGATGTACTGTGGATCATCACTGATGTACTATAGTTCATCACTGATGTACTATGGGCCATCACTGGTGTACTATGGATCATCACTGGTGTACTATGGATCATCACTGATGTACTATGGACCATCCCTGATGTACTGTGGATCATCAAGTATGTACTGTGGATCATCACTGATGTACTATAGTTCATCACTGATGTACTATGGGCCATCACTGGTGTACTATGGATCATCACTGGTGTACTATGGGCCATCACTGGTGTACTATGGATCATCACTGATGTACTGTGGATCATCACTGATGTACTATAGTTCATCACTGATGTACTATGGGCCATCACTGGTGTACTATGGATCATCACTGGTGTACTATGGGCCATCACTGGTGTACTATGGATCATCACTTGTGTACTATGGATCATCACTGATGTACTGTGGACCATCCCTGATGTACTGTGGATCATCACTGATGTACTGTGGATCATCACTGATGTACTATGGATCATCACTGATGTACTATGGGCCATCACTGGTGTACTATGGGACATCACTGGTGTACTATGGATCATCACTGATGTACTATGGATCATCACTGATATACTGTGGACCATCCCTGATGTACTGTGGATCATCACTGATGTACTGTGGATCATCACTGAAGTATTGTGGATCATCACTGATGTACTGTGGATCATCACTGATGTACTGTGGATCATCACTGATGTACTGTGTATCATAACTGATGTACTGTGGATCATCACTGATGTACTATAGATCATCACTGATGTACTATAGATCATCACTGATGTACTATGGACCATCACTGATGTACTATAGATCATCACTGATGTACTATGGACCATCACTGGTGTACTATGGATCATCACTGGTGTACTGTGGATCATCACTGGTGTACTATGGACCATCCCTGATTTACTGTGGATCATCACTGATGTACTGTGGATCATCACTGATGTACTATAGTTCATCACTGATGTACTATGGGCCATCACTGGTGTACTATGGATCATCACTGGTGTACTATGGATCATCACTGATGTACTATGGACCATCCCTGATGTACTGTGGATCATCACTGATGTACTGTGGATCATCACTGATGTACTATGGATCATCACTGATGTACTGTGGATCATCACTGATGTACTATAGTTCATCACTGATGTACTATGGGCCATCACAGGTGTACTATGGATCATCACTGGTGTACTATGGATCATCACTGATGTACTATGGACCATCCCTGATGTACTGTGGATCATCTCTGATGTACTATAGTTCATCACTGATGTACTATGGGCCATCACTGGTGTACTATGGATCATCACTGGTGTACTATGGATCATCACTGATGTACTATGGACCATCCCTGATGTACTGTGGATCATCACTGATGTACTGTGGATCATCACTGATGTACTATGGATCATCACTGATGTACTATGGGCCATCACTGGTGTACTATGGGCCATCACTGGTGTACTATGGATCATCACTGGTGTACTATGGACCATCACTGATGTACTATGGACCATCACTGATGTACTATGGATCATCACTGATATACTGTGGACCATCCCTGATGTACTGTGGATCATCACTGATGTACTGTGGATCATCACTGAAGTATTGTGGATCATCACTGATGTACTGTGGATCATCACTGATGTACTGTGTATCATAACTGATGTACTGTGGATCATCACTGACGTACTATAGATCATCACTGTTGTACTATAGATCATCACTGATGTACTATGGACCATCACTGGTGTACTGTGGATCATCACTGGTGTACTATGGACCATCCCTGATGTACTGTGGATCATCACTGATGTACTGTGGATCATCACTGATGTACTATAGTTCATCACTGATGTACTATGGGCCATCACTGGTGTACTATGGATCATCACTGGTGTACTATGGATCATCACTGATGTACTATGGACCATCCCTGATGTACTGTGGATCATCACTGATGTACTATGGATCATCACTGATGTACTGTGGATCATCACTGATGTACTATAGTTCATCACTGATGTACTATGGGCCATCACTGGTGTACTATGGATCATCACTGGTGTACTATGGATCATGACTGATGTACTATGGACCATCCCTGATGTACTGTGGATCATCTCTGGTGTACTATAGTTCATCACTGATGTACTATGGGCCATCACTGGTGTACTATGGATCATCACTGGTGTACTATGGATCATCACTGATGTACTATGGACCTTCCCTGATGTACTGTGGATCATCACTGATGTACTGTGGATCATCACTGATGTACTATGGATCATCACTGATGTACTATGGGCCATCACTGGTGTACTATAGGCCATCACTGGTGTACTATGGATCATCACTGGTGTACTATGGACCATCACTGATGTACTATGGACCATCACTGATGTACTATGGATCATCACTGATATACTGTGGACCATCACTGATGTACTGTGGACCATCCCTGATGTACTGTGGATCATCACTGAAGTATTGTGGATCATCACTGATGTACTGTGGATCATCACTGATGTACTGTGGATCATCACTAATGTACTGTGGATCATAACTGATGTACTGTGGATCATCACTGGTGTACTATGGACCATCCCTGATGTACTGTGGATCATCACTGATGTACTGTGGATCATCACTGATGTACTATAGTTCATCACTGATGTACTATGGGCCATCACTGGTGTACTATGGATCATCACTGGTGTACTATGGATCATCACTGATGTACTATGGACCATCCCTGATGTACTGTGGATCATCACTGATGTACTGTGGATCATCACTGATGTACTATGGATCATCACTGATGTACTATGGGCCATCACTGGTGTACTATGGATCATCACTGATGTACTATGGATCATCACTGATGTACTATGGACCATCACTGATGTACTATGGGCCATCACTGGTGTACTATGGATCATCACCGATGTACTGTGGACCATCCCTGATGTACTGTGGACCATCACTGATGTACTGTGGATCATCACTGATGTACTATGGATCATCACTGATGTACTATAGATCATCACTGATGTACTATAGATCATCACTGATGTACTATGGACCATCACTGATGTACTATAGATCATCACTGATGTACTATGGACCATCACTGGTGTACTATGGATCATCACTGGTGTACTGTGGATCATCACTGGTGTACTATGGACCATCCCTGATGTACTGTGGATCATCACTGATGTACTGTGGATCATCACTGATGTACTATAGTTCATCACTGATATACTGTGGGCCATCACTGGTGTACTATGGATCATCACTGGTGTACTATGGATCATCACTGATGTACTATAGACCATCCCTGATGTACTGTGGATCATCACTGATGTACTGTGGATCATCACTGATGTACTATGGATCATCACTGATGTACTGTGGATCATCACTGATGTACTATAGTTCATCACTGATGTACTATGGGCCATCACTGGTGTACTATGGATCATCACTGGTGTACTATGGATCATCACTGATGTACTATGGGCCATCACTGATGTACTATAGCTCATCACTGATGTACTATGGACCATCACTGATGTACTATAGATCATCACTGATGTACTATGGACCATCACTGGTGTACTATGGATCATCACTGGTGTACTGTGGATCATCACTGGTGTACTATGGACCATCTCTGATGTACTGTGGATCATCACTGATGTACTGTGGATCATCACTGATGTACTATAGTTCATCACTGATGTACTATGGGCCATCACTGGTGTACTATGGATCATCACTGGTGTACTATGGATCATCACTGATGTACTATGGACCATCCCTGATGTACTGTGGATCATCACTGATGTACTGTGGATCATCACTGATGTACTATGGATCATCACTGATGTACTGTGGATCATCACTGATGTACTATAGTTCATCACTGATGTACTATGGGCCATCACTGATGTACTATGGGCCATCACTGGTGTACTATGGATCATCACTGATGTACTATGGATCATCACTGATGTACTATGGACCATCCCTGATGTATTGTGGATCATCACTGATGTACTATAGTTCATCACTGATGTACTATGGGCCATCACTGGTGTACTATGGATCATCACTGGTGTACTATGGACCATCCCTGATGTACTGTGGATCATCTCTGGTGTACTATAGTTCATCACTGATGTACTATGGGCCATCACTGGTGTACTATGGATCATCACTGGTGTACTATGGATCATCACTGATGTACTATGGACCTTCCCTGATGTACTGTGGATCATCACTGATGTACTGTGGATCATCACTGATGTACTGTGGATCATCACTGATGTACTATGGATCATCACTGATGTACTATGGGCCATCACTGGTGTACTATGGGCCATCACTGGTGTACTATGGATCATCACTGGTGTACTATGGACCATCACTGATGTACTATGGACCATCACTGATGTACTATGGATCATCACTGATATACTGTGGACCATCACTGATGTACTGTGGACCATCCCTTATGTACTGTGGATCATCACTGAAGTATTGTGGATCATCACTGATGTACTGTGGATCATCACTGATGTACTGTGGATCATCACTAATGTACTGTGGATCATAACTGATGTACTGTGGATCATCACTGGTGTACTATGGACCATCCCTGATGTACTGTGGATCATCACTGATGTACTGTGGATCATCACTGATGTACTATAGTTCATCACTGATGTACTATGGGCCATCACTGGTGTACTATGGATCATCACTGGTGTACTATGGATCATCACTGATGTACTATGGACCATCCCTGATGTACTGTGGATCATCACTGATGTACTGTGGATCATCACTGATGTACTATGGATCATCACTGATGTACTATGGGCCATCACTGGTGTACTATGGATCATCACTGATGTACTATGGATCATCACTGATGTACTATGGACCATCACTGATGTACTATGGGCCATCACTGGTGTACTATGGATCATCACCGATGTACTGTGGACCATCCCTGATGTACTGTGGACCATCACTGATGTACTGTGGATCATCACTGATGTACTATGGATCATCACTGATGTACTATAGATCATCACTGATGTACTATAGATCATCACTGATGTACTATGGACCATCACTGATGTACTATAGATCATCACTGATGTACTATGGACCATCACTGGTGTACTATGGATCATCACTGGTGTACTGTGGATCATCACTGGTGTACTATGGACCATCCCTGATGTACTGTGGATCATCACTGATGTACTGTGGATCATCACTGATGTACTATAGTTCATCACTGATATACTGTGGGCCATCACTGGTGTACTATGGATCATCACTGGTGTACTATGGATCATCACTGATGTACTATAGACCATCCCTGATGTACTGTGGATCATCACTGATGTACTGTGGATCATCACTGATGTACTATGGATCATCACTGATGTACTGTGGATCATCACTGATGTACTATAGTTCATCACTGATGTACTATGGGCCATCACTGGTGTACTATGGATCATCACTGGTGTACTATGGATCATCACTGATGTACTATGGGCCATCACTGATGTACTATAGCTCATCACTGATGTACTATGGGCCATCACTGATGTACTATAGATCATCACTGATGTACTATGGACCATCACTGGTGTACTATGGATCATCACTGGTGTACTGTGGATCATCACTGGTGTACTATGGACCATCTCTGATGTACTGTGGATCATCACTGATGTACTGTGGATCATCACTGATGTACTATAGTTCATCACTGATGTACTATGGGCCATCACTGGTGTACTATGGATCATCACTGGTGTACTATGGATCATCACTGATGTACTATGGACCATCCCTGATGTACTGTGGATCATCACTGATGTACTGTGGATCATCACTGATGTACTATGGATCATCACTGATGTACTGTGGATCATCACTGATGTACTATAGTTCATCACTGATGTACTTTGGGCCATCACTGATGTACTATGGGCCATCACTGGTGTACTATGGATCATCACTGATGTACTATGGATCATCACTGATGTACTATGGACCATCCCTGATGTATTGTGGATCATCACTGATGTACTATAGTTCATCACTGATGTACTATGGGCCATCACTGGTGTACTATGGATCATCACTGGTGTACTATGGATCATCCCTGATGTACTGTGGATCATCACTGATGTACTGTGGATCATCACTGATGTACTATGGATCATCACTGATGTACTATGGGCCATCACTGGTGTACTATGGGCCATCACTGGTGTACTATGGATCATCACTGGTGTACTATGGACCATCACTGATGTACTATGGACCATCACTGATGTACTATGGATCATCACTGATATACTGTGGACCATCCCTGATGTACTGTGGATCATCACTGATGTACTGTGGATCATCACTGAAGTATTGTGGATCATCACTGATGTACTGTGGATCATCACTGATGTACTGTGTATCATAACTGATGTATTGTGGATCATCACTGATGTACTATAGATCATCACTGATGTACTATAGATCATCACTGATGGACTATGGACCATCACTGATGTACTATAGATCATCACTGATGTACTATGGACCATCACTGGTGTACTATGGATCATCACTGGTGTACTGTGGATCATCACTGGTGTACTATGGACCATCCCTGATGTACTGTGGATCATCACTGATGTACTGTGGATCATCACTGATGTACTATAGTTCATCACTGATGTACTATGGGCCATCACTGGTGTACTATGGATCATCACTGGTGTACTATGGATCATCACTGATGTACTATGGACCATCCCTGATGTACTGTGGATCATCACTGATGTACTGTGGATCATCACTGATGTACTATGGATCATCACTGATGTACTGTGGATCATCACTGATGTACTATGGGCCATCACTGGTGTACTATGGGCCATCACTGGCGTACTATGGATCATCACTGATGTACTATGGATCATCACTGATGTACTATGGACCATCACTGATGTACTATGGGCCATCACTGGTGTACTATGGATCATCACCGATGTACTGTGGACCATCCCTGATGTACTGTGGACCATCACTGATGTACTGTGGATCATCACTGATGTACTATGGATCATCACTGATGTACTATAGATCATCACTGATGTACTATAGATCATCACTGATGTACTATGGACCATCACTGATGTACTATAGATCATCACTGATGTACTATGGACCATCACTGGTGTACTATGGATCATCACTGGTGTACTGTGGATCATCACTGGTGTACTATGGACCATCCCTGATGTACTGTGGATCATCACTGATGTACTATGGATCATCACTGATGTACTATGGATCATCACTGATGTACTATAGTTCATCACTGATGTACTATGGGCCATCACTGGTGTACTATGGATCATCACTGGTGTACTATGGATCATCACTGATGTACTATGGACCATCCCTGATGTACTGTGGATCATCACTGATGTACTGTGGATCATCACTGATGTACTATAGTTCATCACTGATGTACTATGGGCCATCACTGGTGTACTATGGATCATCACTGGTGTACTATGGATCATCACTGATGTACTATGGACCATCCCTGATGTACTGTGGATCATCACTGATGTACTATAGTTCATCACTGATGTACTATGGGCCATCACTGGTGTACTATGGATCATCACTGGTGTACTATGGATCATCACTGATGTACTATAGATCATCACTGATGTACTATAGTTTATCACTGATGTACTATAGATCATCACTGATGTACTATGGACCATCACTGGTGTACTATAGATCACCACTGATGTACTATGGACCATCACTGGTGTACTATGGATCATCACTGGTGTACTGTGGATCATCACTGGTGTACTATGGACCATCCCTGATGTACTGTGGATCATCACTGATGTACTGTGGATCATCACTGATGTACTATAGTTCATCACTGATGTACTATGGGCCATCACTGGTGTACTATGGATCATCACTGGTGTACTATGGATCATCACTGATGTACTATGGACCATCCCTGATGTACTGTGGATCATCACTGATGTACTGTGGATCATCACTGATGTACTATAGTTCATCACTGATGTACTATGGGCCATAACCGGTGTACTATGGATCATCACTGGTGTACTATGGGCCATCACTGGTGTACTATGGATCATCACTGATGTACTATAGTTCATCACTGATGTACTATGGGCCATCACTGGTGTACTATGGATCATCACTGGTGTACTATGGATCATCACTGGTGTACTATGGATCATCACTGATGTACTGTGGACCATCCCTGATGTACTGTGGATCATCACTGATGTACTGTGGATCATCACTAATGTACTATGGATCATCACTGATGTACTATGGGCCATCACTGGTGTACTATGGGCCATCACTGGTGTACTATGGATCATCACTGATGTACTATGGATCATCACTGATATACTGTGGACCATCCCTGATGTACTGTGGATCATCACTGATGTACTGTGGATCATCACTGAAGTATTGTGGATCATCACTGATGTACTGTGGATCATCACTGATGTACTGTGGATCATCACTGATGTACTGTGTATCATAACTCATGTACTGTGGATCATCACTGATGTACTATAGATCATCACTGATGTACTATAGATCATCACTGATGTACTATGGACCATCACTGATGTACTATAGATCATCACTGATGTACTATGGACCATCACTGGTGTACTATGGATCATCACTGGTGTACTGTGGATCATCACTGGTGTACTATGGACCATCCCTGATGTACTGTGGATCATCACTGATGTACTGTGGATCATCACTGATGTACTATAGTTCATCACTGATGTACTATGGGCCATCACTGGTGTACTATGGATCATCACTGGTGTACTATGGATCATCACTGATGTACTATGGACCATCCCGGGTGTACTGTGGATCATCACTGATGTACTGTGGATCATCACTGATGTACTATGGATCATCACTGATGTACTGTGGATCATCACTGATGTACTATAGTTCATCACTGATGTACTATGGGCCATCACTGGTGTACTATGGATCATCACTGGTGTACTATGGATCATCACTGATGTACTATGGACCATCCCTGATGTACTGTGGATCATCTCTGATGTACTATAGTTCATCACTGATGTACTATGGGCCATCACTGGTGTACTATGGATCATCACTGGTGTACTATGGATCATCACTGATGTACTATGGACCATCCCTGATGTACTGTGGATCATCACTGATGTACTGTGGATCATCACTGGTGTACTATGGATCATCACTGATGTACTATGGACCATCACTGGTGTACTATGGGCCATCACTGGTGTACTATGGATCATCACTGGTGTACTATGGACCATCACTGACGTACTATGGACCATCACTGATTTACTATGGATCATCACTGATATACTGTGGACCATCACTGATGTACTGTGGACCATCCCTGATGTACTGTGGATCATCACTGAAGTATTGTGGATCATCACTGATGTACTGTGGATCATCACTGATGTACTGTGGATCATCACTAATGTACTGTGGATCATAACTGATGTACTGTAGATCATCACTGATGTACTATAGATCATCACTGGTGTACTATGTATATAGATCATCACTGATGTACTATGGACCATCACTGATGTACTATAGATCATCACTGATGTACTATGGACCATCACTGGTGTACTATGGATCATCACTGGTGTACTGTGGATCATCACTGGTGTACTATGGACCATCCCTGATGTACTGTGGATCATCACTGATGTACTGTGGATCATCACTGATGTACTATAGTTCATCACTGATGTACTATAGTTCATCACTGATGTACTATGGGCCATCACTGGTGTACTATGGATCATCACTGATGTACTATAGTTCATCACTGATGTACTATGGGCCATCACTGGTGTACTATGGATCATCACTGGTGTACTATGGATCATCACTGATGTACTATGGACCATCCCTGATGTACTGTGGATCATCACTGATGTACTGTGGATCATCACTGATGTACTATGGATCATCACTGATGTACTATGGGCCATCACTGGTGTACTATGGATCATCACTGGTGTACTATGGATCATCACTGGTGTACTATGGACCATCACTGATGTACTGTGGACCACCACTGATGTACTGTGGATCATCACTGATGTACTGTGGATCATCCCTGGTGTACTATGGAACATCACTGATGTACTATGGATCATCACTGGTGTACTATGGATCATCACTGATGTACTATGGGCCATCACTGATGTACTATGGATCATCACTGATATACTGTGGACCATCCCTGATGTACTGTGGATCATCACTGATGTACTGTGGATCATCACTGAAGTATTGTGGATCATCACTGATGTACTGTGGATCATCACTGATGTACTGTGGATCATAACTGATGTACTGTGGATCATCACTGATGTACTGTGGATCATCACTGATGTACTATAGATCATTACTGATGTACTATGGGCCATCACTGGTGTACTATGGATCATCACTGATGTACTATGGATCATCACTGATGTACTATGGATCATCACTGATGTACTATGGACCATCACTGATGTACTATGGGCCATCACTGGTGTACTATGGATCATCACTGATGTACTGTGGATCATCACTGATGTACTGTGGGCCATCACTGATGTACTATGGATCATCACTGATATACTGTGGACCATCCCTGATGTATTGTGGATCATCACTGATGTACTGTGGATCATCACTGATGTACTATAAATCATCACTGAAGTACTATGGGCCATCACTGGTGTACTATGGATCATCACTGGTGTACTATGGATCATCACTGATGTACTATGGATCATCACTGATGTACTATGGATCATGACTGGTGTACTATGGATCATCACTGATGTACTGTGGACCATCCCTGATGTACTGTGGGTCATCACTGATGTACTGTGGATCATCACTGATGTACTGTGGATCATCACTGATGTACTGAGGATCATCACTGATGTACTATGGATCATCACTGATGTAGCTTGGATCATCACTGATGTACTGTGGATCATCACTGATGTACTGTGGATCATCACTGATGTACTATAGATCATCACTGTAGTACTATGGGCCATGACTGGTGTACTATGGATCATCGCTGATGTACTATGGATCATCACTGATGTACTATGGATCATCACTGATGTATTATGGATCATCACTGATGTACTATGAGCCATCACTGATGTACTATGGATCATCACTGGTGTACTATGGATCATCACTGATGTACTATGAGCCATCACTGATGTACTATGGATCATCACTGGTGTACTATGGATCACCACTGATGTACTATGGATCATCACTGATGTACTATGAGCCATCACTGATGTACTATGGGCCATCCCTGGTGTACTATGGATCATCACTGATGTACTGTGGATCATCACTGATGTACTATGGGACATCACTGGTGTACTATGGGCCATCACTGGTGTACTATGGATCATCACTGGTGTACTATGGGCCATCACTGGTGTACTATGGGCCATCACTGGTGTACTATGGATCTTCACTGGTGTACTATGGACCATCACTGATGTACTATGGATCATCACTGGTGTACTATGGATCATCACTGGTGTACTATGGATCATCCCTGGTGTACTATGGATCATCACTGGTGTACTATGGATCATCACTGATATACTGTGGACCATCCCTGATATACTGTGGATCATCCCTGATGTACTGTGGATCATCACTGATGTACTGTGGGCCATCACAGGTGTACTGTGGGCCATCACAGGTGTACTATGGATCATCACTGATGTACTATGGATCATCACTGGTGTACTATGGATCATCACTGATGTACTGTGGACCATCCCTGATGTACTATAGATCATCACTGATGTACTGTGGATCATCACTGATGTACTATGGGCCATCACTGGTGTACTATGGGCCATCACTGGTGTACTATGGATCATCACTGGATTACTATGGATCATCCCTGGTGTACTATGGACCATCACTGATGTGCTTTGGGCCATCACTGGTGTACTATGGATCATCACTGATGTACTGTGGACCATCCCTGATGTACTGTGGATCATCACTGATGTACTATGGACCATCACTGGTGTACTATGGACCATCACTGGTGTACTATGGATCATCACTGATATACTGTGGATCATCACTGATGTACTGTGGGCCATCACTGATGTACTATGGATCATCACTGATATACTGTGGACCATCCCTGATGTATTGTGGATCATCACTGATGTACTGTGGATCATCACTGATGTACTATAGATCATCACTGAAGTACTATGGGCCATCACTGGGGTACTATGGATCATCACTGGTGTACTATGGGCCATCACTGGTGTACTATGGATCATCACTGATGTACTATGGATCATCACTGATGTACTATGGATCATGACTGGTGTACTATGGATCATCACTGATGTACTGTGGACCATCCCTGATGTCCTGTGGATCATCACTGATGTACTGTGGATCATCACTGATGTACTGTGGATCATCACTGATGTACTGTGGATCATCACTGATGTACTGAGGATCATCACTGATGTACTATGGATCATCACTGATGTACCATGGATCATCACTGATGTACTGTGGATCATCACTGATGTACTGTGGATCATCACTGATGTACTATAGATCATCACTGAAGTACTATGGGCCATCACTGGTGTACTATGGATCATCACTGGTGTACTATGGGCCATCACTGAAGTACTATGGATCATCACTGGTGTACTATGGATCATCACTGGTGTACTATGGGCCATCACTGATGTACTATGGATCATCACTGGTGTACTATGGATCATCACTGATGTACTATAGATCATCACTGATGTACTATAGCTCATCACTGGTATACTATGGGCCATCTCTGGTGTACTATGGATCATCACTGGTGTACTATGGGCCATCACTGGTGTACTATGGATCATCACTGGTGGACTGTGGATCATCACTGGTGTACTATGGACCATCCCTGATGTACTGTGGATCATCACTGATGTACTGTGGATCATCACTGATGTACTATGGATCATCACTGATGTACTATGGGCCATCACTGATGTACTATGGGCCATCACTGGTGTACTATGGGCCATCACTGGTGTACTATGGATCATCACTGGTGTACTATGGACCATCACTGATGTACTATGGACCATCACTGATGTACTATGGATCATCACTGATATACTGTGGACCATCCCTGATGTACTGTGGATCATCACTGATGTACTGTGGATCATCACTGAAGTATTGTGGATCATCACTGATGTACTGTGGATCATCACTGATGTACTGTGTATCATAACTGATGTACTGTGGATCATCACTGATGTACTATAGATCATCACTGTTGTACTATAGATCATCACTGATGTACTATGGACCATCACTGGTGTACTGTGGATCATCACTGGTGTACTATGGACCATCCCTGATGTACTGTGGATCATCACTGATGTACTATAGTTCATCACTGATGTACTATGGGCCATCACTGGTGTACTATGGATCATCACTGATGTACTATGGACCATCCCTGATGTACTGTGGATCATCACTGATGTACTGTGGATCATCACTGATGTACTATGGATCATCACTGATGTACTGTGGATCATCACTGATGTACTATAGTTCATCACTGATGTACTATGGGCCATCACTGGTGTACTATGGATCATCACTGGTGTACTATGGATCATAACTGATGTACTATGGACCATCCCTGATGTACTGTGGATCATCTATGATGTACTATAGTTCATCACTGATGTACTATGGGCCATCACTGGTGTACTATGGATCATCACTGGTGTACTATGGATCATCACTGATGTACTATGGACCTTCCCTGATGTACTGTGGATCATCACTGATGTACTGTGGATCATCACTGATGTACTATGGATCATCACTGATGTACTATGGGCCATCACTGGTGTACTATGGGCCATCACTGGTGTACTATGGATCATCACTGGTGTACTATGGACCATCACTGATGTACTATGGACCATCACTGATGTACTATGGATCATCACTGATATACTGTGGACCATCACTGATGTACTGTGGACCATCCCTGATGTACTGTGGATCATCACTGAAGTATTGTGGATCATCACTGATGTACTGTGGATCATCACTGATGTACTGTGGATCATCACTAATGTACTGTGGATCATAACTGATGTACTGTGGATCATCACTGGTGTACTATGGACCATCCCTGATGTACTGTGGATCATCACTGATGTACTGTGGATCATCACTGATGTACTATAGTTCATCACTGATGTACTATGGGCCATCACTGGTGTACTATGGATCATCACTGGTTTACTATGGATCATCACTGATGTACTATGGACCATCCCTGATGTACTGTGGATCATCACTGATGTACTGTGGATCATCACTGATGTACTATGGATCATCACTGATGTACTATGGGCCATCACTGGTGTACTATGGATCATCACTGATGTACTATGGATCATCACTGATGTACTATGGACCATCACTGATGTACTATGGGCCATCACTGGTGTACTATGGATCATCACCGATGTACTGTGGACCATCCCTGATGTACTGTGGACCATCACTGATGTACTGTGGATCATCACTGATGTACTATGGATCATCACTGATGTACTATAGATCATCACTGATGTACTATAGATCATCACTGATGTACTATGGACCATCACTGATGTACTATAGATCATCACTGATGTACTATGGACCATCACTGGTGTACTATGGATCATCACTGGTGTACTGTGGATCATCACTGGTGTACTATGGACCATCCCTGATGTACTGTGGATCATCACTGATGTACTGTGGATCATCACTGATGTACTATAGTTCATCACTGATATACTGTGGGCCATCACTGGTGTACTATGGATCATCACTGGTGTACTATGGATCATCACTGATGTACTATGGACCATCACTGGTGTACTGTGGATCATCACTGGTGTACTATGGACCATCCCTGATGTACTGTGGATCATCACTGATGTACTGTGGATCATCACTGATGTACTATAGTTCATCACTGATGTACTATGGGCCATCACTGGTGTACTATGGATCATCACTGATGTACTATGGACCATCCCTGATGTACTGTGGATCATCACTGATGTACTGTGGATCATCACTGATGTACTATGGATCATCACTGATGTACTGTGGATCATCACTGATGTACTATAGTTCATCACTGATGTACTATGGGCCATCACTGGTGTACTATGGATCATCACTGGTGTACTATGGATCATGACTGATGTACTATGGACCATCCCTGATGTACTGTGGATCATCTATGATGTACTATAGTTCATCACTGATGTATTATGGGCCATCACTGGTGTACTATGGATCATCACTGGTGTACTATGGATCATCACTGATGTACTATGGACCTTCCCTGATGTACTGTGGATCATCACTGATGTACTGTGGATCATCACTGATGTACTATGGATCATCACTGATGTACTATGGGCCATCACTGGTGTACTATGGGCCATCACTGGTGTACTATGGATCATCACTGGTGTACTATGGACCATCACTGATGTACTATGGACCATCACTGATGTACTATGGATCATCACTGATATACTGTGGACCATCACTGATGTACTGTGGACCATCCCTGATGTACTGTGGATCATCACTGAAGTATTGTGGATCATCACTGATGTACTGTGGATCATCACTGATGTACTGTGGATCATCACTAATGTACTGTGGATCATAACTGATGTACTGTGGATCATCACTGGTGTACTATGGACCATCCCTGATGTACTGTGGATCATCACTGATGTACTGTGGATCATCACTGATGTACTATAGTTCATCACTGATGTACTATGGGCCATCACTGGTGTACTATGGATCATCACTGGTGTACTATGGATCATCACTGATGTACTATGGACCATCCCTGATGTACTGTGGATCATCACTGATGTACTGTGTATCATCACTGATGTACTATGGATCATCACTGATGTACTATGGGCCATCACTGGTGTACTATGGATCATCACTGATGTACTATAGTTCATCACTGATGTACTATGGGCCATCACTGGTGTACTATGGATCATCACTGGTGTACTATGGATCATAACTGATGTACTATGGACCATCCCTGATGTACTGTGGATCATCTATGATGTACTATAGTTCATCACTGATGTACTATGGGCCATCACTGGTGTACTATGGATCATCACTGGTGTACTATGGATCATCACTGATGTACTATGGACCTTCCCTGATGTACTGTGGATCATCACTGATGTACTGTGGATCATCACTGATGTACTATGGATCATCACTGATGTACTATGGGCCATCACTGGTGTACTATGGGCCATCACTGGTGTACTATGGATCATCACTGGTGTACTATGGACCATCACTGATGTACTATGGACCATCACTGATGTACTATGGATCATCACTGATATACTGTGGACCATCACTGATGTACTGTGGACCATCCCTGATGTACTGTGGATCATCACTGAAGTATTGTGGATCATCACTGATGTACTGTGGATCATCACTGATGTACTGTGGATCATCACTAATGTACTGTGGATCATAACTGATGTACTGTGGATCATCACTGGTGTACTATGGACCATCCCTGATGTACTGTGGATCATCACTGATGTACTGTGGATCATCACTGATGTACTATAGTTCATCACTGATGTACTATGGGCCATCACTGGTGTACTATGGATCATCACTGATGTACTATGGATCATCACTGATGTACTATGGGCCATCACTGGTGTACTATGGATCATCACTGATGTACTATGGATCACCACTGATGTACTATGGACCATCACTGATGTACTATGGCCCATCACTGGTGTACTATGGATCATCACCTTTGTACTGTGGACCATCCCTGATGTACTGTGGACCATCACTGATGTACTGTGGATCATCACTGATGTACTATGGATCATCACTGATGTACTATAGATCATCACTGATGTACTATAGATCATCACTGATGTACTATGGACCATCACTGATGTACTATAGATCATCACTGATGTACTATGGACCATCACTGGTGTACTATGGATCATCACTGGTGTACTGTGGATCATCACTGGTGTACTATGGACCATCCCTGATGTACTGTGGATCATCACTGATGTACTGTGGATCATCACTGATGTACTATAGTTCATCACTGATATACTGTGGGCCATCACTGGTGTACTATGGATCATCACTGGTGTACTATGGATCATCACTGATGTACTATGGACCATCACTGGTGTACTGTGGATCATCACTGATGTACTATGGACCATCACTGGTGTACTGTGGATCATCACTGGTGTACTATGGACCATCCCTGATGTACTGTGGATCATCACTGATGTACTGTGGATCATCACTGATGTACTATAGTTCATCACTGATGTACTATGGGCCATCACTGGTGTACTATGGATCATCACTGATGTACTATGGACCATCCCTGATGTACTGTGGATCATCACTGATGTACTGTGGATCATCACTGATGTACTATGGATCATCACTGATGTACTGTGGATCATCACTAATGTACTATAGTTCATCACTGATGTACTATGGGCCATCACTGGTGTACTATGGATCATCACTGGTGTACTATGGATCATGACTGATGTACTATGGACCATCCCTGATGTACTGTGGATCATCTATGATGTACTATAGTTCATCACTGATGTATTATGGGCCATCACTGGTGTACTATGGATCATCACTGGTGTACTATGGATCATCACTGATGTACTATGGACCTTCCCTGATGTACTGTGGATCATCACTGATGTACTGTGGATCATCACTGATGTACTATGGATCATCACTGATGTACTATGGGCCATCACTGGTGTACTATGGGCCATCACTGGTGTACTATGGATCATCACTGGTGTACTATGGACCATCACTGATGTACTATGGACCATCACTGATGTACTATGGATCATCACTGATATACTGTGGACCATCACTGATGTACTGTGGACCATCCCTGATGTACTGTGGATCATCACTGAAGTATTGTGGATCATCACTGATGTACTGTGGATCATCACTGATGTACTGTGGATCATCACTAATGTACTGTGGATCATAACTGATGTACTGTGGATCATCACTGGTGTACTATGGACCATCCCTGATGTACTGTGGATCATCACTGATGTACTGTGGATCATCACTGATGTACTATAGTTCATCACTGATGTACTATGGGCCATCACTGGTGTACTATGGATCATCACTGGTGTACTATGGATCATCACTGATGTACTATGGACCATCCCTGATGTACTGTGGATCATCACTGATGTACTGTGGATCATCACTGATGTACTATGGATCATCACTGATGTACTATGGGCCATCACTGGTGTACTATGGATCATCACTGATGTACTATGGATCATCACTGATGTACTATGGACCATCACTGATGTACTATGGGCCATCACTGGTGTACTATGGATCATCACCGATGTACTGTGGACCATCCCTGATGTACTGTGGACCATCACTGATGTACTGTGGATCATCACTGGTGTACTATGGATCATCACTGGTGTACTGTGGATCATCACTGGTGTACTATGGACCATCCCTGATGTACTGTGGATCATCACTGATGTACTGTGGATCATCACTGATGTACTATAGTTCATCACTGATATACTGTGGGCCATCACTGGTGTACTATGGATCATCACTGGTGTACTATGGATCATCACTGATGTACTATGGACCATCCCTGATGTACTGTGGATCATCACTGATGTACTGTGGATCATCACTGATGTACTATGGATCATCACTGATGTACTGTGGATCATCACTGATGTACTATAGTTCATCACTGATGTACTATGGGCCATCACTGGTGTACTATGGATCATCACTGGTGTACTATGGATCATCACTGATGTACTATGGGCCATCACTGGTGTACTATGGATCATCACTGGTGTACTATGGATCATCACTGATGTATGGACCATCCCTGATGTACTGTGGATCATCACTGATGTACTGTGGATCATCACTGATGTACTATAGTTCATCACTGATGTACTATGGGCCATCACTGGTGTACTATGGATCATCACTGGTGTACTATGGATCATCACTGATGTACTATGGACCATCCCTGATGTACTGTGGATCATCACTGATGTACTATAGTTCATCACTGATGTACTATGGGCCATCACTGGTGTACTATGGATCATCACTGGTGTACTATGGATCATCACTGATGTACTATAGATCATCACTGATGTACTATAGTTTATCACTGATGTACTATAGATCATCACTGATGTACTATGGACCATCACTGGTGTACTATAGATCATCACTGATGTACTATGGACCATCACTGGTGTACTATGGATCATCACTGGTGTACTGTGGATCATCAATGATGTACTGTGGACCATCCCTGATGTACTGTGGATCATCACTGAAGTATTGTGGATCATCACTGATGTACTGTGGATCATCACTGATGTACGGTGGATCATAACTGATGTACTGTAGATCATCACTGATGTACTATAGATCATCACTGGTGTACTATGTATATAGATCATCACTGATGTACTATGGACCATCACTGATGTACTATAGATCATCACTGATGTACTATGGACCATCACTGGTGTACTATGGATCATCACTGGTGTACTGTGGATCATCACTGGTGTACTATGGACCATCCCTGATGTACTGTGGATCATCACTGATGTACTGTGGATCATCACTGATGTACTATAGTTCATCACTGATGTACTATGGGCCATCACTGGTGTACTATGGATCATCACTGATGTACTATAGTTCATCACTGATGTACTATGGGCCATCACTGGTGTACTATGGATCATCACTGGTGTACTATGGATCATCACTGATGTACTATGGACCATCCCTGATGTACTGTGGATCATCACTGATGTACTGTGGATCATCACTGATGTACTATGGATCATCACTGATGTACTATGGGCCATCACTGGTGTACTATGGATCATCACTGGTGTACTATGGATCATCACTGGTGTACTATGGACCATCACTGATGTACTGTGGACCACCACTGATGTACTGTGGATCATCACTGATGTACTGTGGATCATCCCTGGTGTACTATGGAACATCACTGGTGTACTATGGATCATCACTGGTGTACTATGGATCATCACTGATGTACTATGGGCCATCACTGATGTACTATGGATCATCACTGATATACTGTGGACCATCCCTGATGTACTGTGGATCATCACTGATGTACTGTGGATCATCACTGAAGTATTGTGGATCATCACTGATGTACTGTGGATCATCACTGATGTACTGTGGATCATAACTGATGTACTGTGGATCATCACTGATGTACTGTGGATCATCACTGATGTACTATAGATCATTACTGATGTACTATGGGCCATCACTGGTGTACTATGGATCATCACTGATGTACTATGGATCATCACTGATGTACTATGGATCATCACTGATGTACTATGGACCATCACTGATGTACTATGGGCCATCACTGGTGTACTATGGGTCATCACTGATGTACTGTGGATCATCACTGATGTACTGTGGGCCATCACTGATGTACTATGGATCATCACTGATATACTGTGGACCATCCCTGATGTATTGTGGATCATCACTGATGTACTGTGGATCATCACTGATGTACTATAAATCATCACTGAAGTACTATGGGCCATCACTGGTGTACTATGGATCATCACTGGTGTACTATGGATCATCACTGATGTACTATGGATCATCACTGATGTACTATGGATCATGACTGGTGTACTATGGATCATCACTGATGTACTGTGGACCATCCCTGATGTACTGTGGATCATCACTGATGTACTGTGGATCATCACTGATGTACTGTGGATCATCACTGATGTACTGAGGATCATCACTGATGTACTATGGATCATCACTGATGTAGCTTGGATCATCACTGAGGTACTGTGGATCATCACTGATGTACTGTGGATCATCACTGATGTACTATGGGCCATCACTGGTGTACTATGGATCATCACCGATGTACTGTGGACCATCCCTGATGTACTGTGGACCATCACTGATGTACTGTGGATCATCACTGATGTACTATGGATCATCACTGATGTACTATAGATCATCACTGATGTACTATAGATCATCACTGATGTACTATGGACCATCACTGATGTACTATAGATCATCACTGATGTACTATGGACCATCACTGGTGTACTATGGATCATCACTGGTGTACTGTGGATCATCACTGGTGTACTATGGACCATCCCTGATGTACTGTGGATCATCACTGATGTACTGTGGATCATCACTGATGTACTATAGTTCATCACTGATATACTGTGGGCCATCACTGGTGTACTATGGATCATCACTGGTGTACTATGGATCATCACTGATGTACTATGGACCATCCCTGATGTACTGTGGATCATCACTGATGTACTGTGGATCATCACTGATGTATTATGGATCATCACTGATGTACTGTGGATCATCACTGATGTACTATAGTTCATCACTGATGTACTATGGGCCATCACTGGTGTACTATGGATCATCACTGGTGTACTATGGATCATCACTGATGTACTATGGGCCATCACTGGTGTACTATGGATCATCACTGGTGTACTATGGATCATCACTGATGTATGGACCATCCCTGATGTACTGTGGATCATCACTGATGTACTGTGGATCATCACTGATGTACTATAGTTCATCACTGATGTACTATGGGCCATCACTGGTGTACTGTGGATCATCACTGGTGTACTATGGATCATCACTGATGTACTATGGACCATCCCTGATGTACTGTGGATCATCACTGATGTACTATAGTTCATCACTGATGTACTATGGGCCATCACTGGTGTACTATGGATCATCACTGGTGTACTATGGATCATCACTGATGTACTATAGATCATCACTGATGTACTATAGTTTATCACTGATGTACTATAGATCATCACTGATGTACTATGGACCATCACTGGTGTACTATAGATCATCACTGATGTACTATGGACCATCACTGGTGTACTATGGATCATCACTGGTGTACTGTGGATCATCACTGATGTACTATGGATCATCACTGATGTACTATGAGCCATCACTGATGTACTATGGGCCATCCCTGGTGTACTATGGATCATCACTGATGTACTGTGGATCATCACTGATGTACTATGGGACATCACTGGTGTACTATGGGCCATCACTGGTGTACTATGGATCATCACTGGTGTACTATGGGCCATCACTGGTGTACTATGGGCCATCACTGGTGTACTATGGATCTTCACTGGTGTACTATGGACCATCACTGATGTACTATGGATCATCACTGGAGTACTATGGATCATCACTGGTGTACTATGGATCATCCCTGGTGTACTATGGATCATCACTGGTGTACTATGGATCATCACTGATATACTGTGGACCATCCCTGATATACTGTGGATCATCCCTGATGTACTGTGGATCATCACTGATGTACTGTGGGCCATCACAGGTGTACTGTGGGCCATCACAGGTGTACTATGGATCATCACTGATGTACTATGGATCATCACTGGTGTACTATGGATCATCACTGATGTACTGTGGACCATCCCTGATGTACTATAGATCATCACTGATGTACTGTTGATCATCACTGATGTACTATAGTTCATCACTGATGTACTATGGGCCATCACTGGTGTACTATGGATCATCACTGATGTACTATAGTTCATCACTGATGTACTATGGGCCATCACTGGTGTACTATGGATCATCACTGGTGTACTATGGATCATCACTGATGTACTATGGACCATCCCTGATGTACTGTGGATCATCACTGATGTACTGTGGATCATCACTGATGTACTATGGATCATCACTGATGTACTATGGGCCATCACTGGTGTACTATGGATCATCACTGGTGTACTATGGATCATCACTGGTGTACTATGGACCATCACTGATGTACTGTGGACCACCACTGATGTACTGTGGATCATCACTGATGTACTGTGGATCATCCCTGGTGTACTATGGAACATCACTGGTGTACTATGGATCATCACTGGTGTACTATGGATCATCACTGATGTACTATGGGCCATCACTGATGTACTATGGATCATCACTGATATACTGTGGACCATCCCTGATGTACTGTGGATCATCACTGATGTACTGTGGATCATCACTGAAGTATTGTGGATCATCACTGATGTACTGTGGATCATCACTGATGTACTGTGGATCATAACTGATGTACTGTGGATCATCACTGATGTACTGTGGATCATCACTGATGTACTATAGATCATTACTGATGTACTATGGGCCATCACTGGTGTACTATGGATCATCACTGATGTACTATGGATCATCACTGATGTACTATGGATCATCACTGATGTACTATGGACCATCACTGATGTACTATGGGCCATCACTGGTGTACTATGGGTCATCACTGATGTACTGTGGATCATCACTGATGTACTGTGGGCCATCACTGATGTACTATGGATCATCACTGATATACTGTGGACCATCCCTGATGTATTGTGGATCATCACTGATGTACTGTGGATCATCACTGATGTACTATAAATCATCACTGAAGTACTATGGGCCATCACTGGTGTACTATGGATCATCACTGGTGTACTATGGATCATCACTGATGTACTATGGATCATCACTGATGTACTATGGATCATGACTGGTGTACTATGGATCATCACTGATGTACTGTGGACCATCCCTGATGTACTGTGGATCATCACTGATGTACTGTGGATCATCACTGATGTACTGTGGATCATCACTGATGTACTGAGGATCATCACTGATGTACTATGGATCATCACTGATGTAGCTTGGATCATCACTGAGGTACTGTGGATCATCACTGATGTACTGTGGATCATCACTGATGTACTATAGATCATCACTGTAGTACTATGGGCCATGACTGGTGTACTATGGATCATCACTGATGTACTATGGATCATCACTGATGTACTATGGATCATCACTGATGTATTATGGATCATCACTGATGTACTATGAGCCATCACTGATGTACTATGGATCATCACTGGTGTACTATGGATCATCACTGATGTACTATGAGCCATCACTGATGTACTATGGATCATCACTGGTGTACTATGGATCACCACTGATGTACTATGGATCATCACTGATGTACTATGAGCCATCACTGATGTACTATGGGCCATCCCTGGTGTACTATGGATCATCACTGATGTACTGTGGATCATCACTGATGTACTATGGGACATCACTGGTGTACTATGGGCCATCACTGGTGTACTATGGATCATCACTGGTGTACTATGGGCCATCACTGGTGTACTATGGGCCATCACTGGTGTACTATGGATCTTCACTGGTGTACTATGGACCATCACTGATGTACTATGGATCATCACTGGAGTACTATGGATCATCACTGGTGTACTATGGATCATCCCTGGTGTACTATGGATCATCACTGGTGTACTATGGATCATCACTGATATACTGTGGACCATCCCTGATATACTGTGGATCATCCCTGATGTACTGTGGATCATCACTGATGTACTGTGGGCCATCACAGGTGTACTGTGGGCCATCACAGGTGTACTATGGATCATCACTGATGTACTATGGATCATCACTGGTGTACTATGGATCATCACTGATGTACTGTGGACCATCCCTGATGTACTATAGATCATCACTGATGTACTGTTGATCATCACTGATGTACTATGGGCCATCACTGGTGTACTATGGGCCATCACTGGTGTACTATGGATCATCACTGGATTACTATGGATCATCCCTGGTGTACTATGGACCATCACTGATGTGCTTTGGGCCATCACTGGTGTACTATGGATCATCACTGATGTACTGTGGACCATCCCAGATGTACTGTGGATCATCACTGATGTACTATGGACCATCACTGGTGTACTATGGACCATCACTGGTGTACTATGGATCATCACTGATATACTGTGGATCATCACTGATGTACTGTGGGCCATCACTGATGTACTATGGATCATCACTGATATACTGTGGACCATCCCTGATGTATTGTGGATCATCACTGATGTACTGTGGATCATCACTGATGTACTATAGTTCATCACTGATGTACTATGGGCCATCACTGGTGTACTATGGATCATCACTGGTGTACTATGGATCATCACTGATGTACTATGGACCATCCCTGATGTACTGTGGATCATCACTGATGTACTGTGGATCATCACTGATGTACTATGGATCATCACTGATGTACTATGGGCCATCACTGGTGTACTATGGATCATCACTGATGTACTATGGATCATCACTGATGTACTATGGACCATCACTGATGTACTATGGGCCATCACTGGTGTACTATGGATCATCACCGATGTACTGTGGACCATCCCTGATGTACTGTGGACCATCACTGATGTACTGTGGATCATCACTGATGTACTATGGATCATCACTGATGTACTATAGATCATCACTGATGTACTATAGATCATCACTGATGTACTATGGACCATCACTGATGTACTATAGATCATCACTGATGTACTATGGACCATCACTGGTGTACTATGGATCATCACTGGTGTACTGTGGATCATCACTGGTGTACTATGGACCATCCCTGATGTACTGTGGATCATCACTGATGTACTGTGGATCATCACTGATGTACTATAGTTCATCACTGATATACTGTGGGCCATCACTGGTGTACTATGGATCATCACTGGTGTACTATGGATCATCACTGATGTACTATGGACCATCCCTGATGTACTGTGGATCATCACTGATGTACTGTGGATCATCACTGATGTATTATGGATCATCACTGATGTACTGTGGATCATCACTGATGTACTATAGTTCATCACTGATGTACTATGGGCCATCACTGGTGTACTATGGATCATCACTGGTGTACTATGGATCATCACTGATGTACTATGGGCCATCACTGGTGTACTATGGATCATCACTGGTGTACTATGGATCATCACTGATGTATGGACCATCCCTGATGTACTGTGGATCATCACTGATGTACTGTGGATCATCACTGATGTACTATAGTTCATCACTGATGTACTATGGGCCATCACTGGTGTACTGTGGATCATCACTGGTGTACTATGGATCATCACTGATGTACTATGGACCATCCCTGATGTACTGTGGATCATCACTGATGTACTATAGTTCATCACTGATGTACTATGGGCCATCACTGGTGTACTATGGATCATCACTGGTGTACTATGGATCATCACTGATGTACTATAGATCATCACTGATGTACTATAGTTTATCACTGATGTACTATAGATCATCACTGATGTACTATGGACCATCACTGGTGTACTATAGATCATCACTGATGTACTATGGACCATCACTGGTGTACTATGGATCATCACTGGTGTACTGTGGATCATCACTGATGTACTGTGGACTATCCCTGATGTACTGTGGATCATCACTGAAGTATTGTGGATCATCACTGATGTACTGTGGATCATCACTGATGTACTGTGGATCATCACTAATGTACTGTGGATCATAACTGATGTACTGTAGATCATCACTGATGTACTATAGATCATCACTGGTGTACTATGTATATAGATCATCACTGATGTACTATGGACCATCACTGATGTACTATAGATCATCACTGATGTACTATGGACCATCACTGGTGTACTATGGATCATCACTGGTGTACTGTGATCATCACTGGTGTACTATGGACCATCCCTGATGTACTGTGGATCATCACTGATGTACTGTGGATCATCACTGATGTACTATAGTTCATCACTGATGTACTATGGGCCATCACTGGTGTACTATGGATCATCACTGATGTACTATAGTTCATCACTGATGTACTATGGGCCATCACTGGTGTACTATGGATCATCACTGGTGTACTATGGATCATCACTGATGTACTATGGACCATCCCTGATGTACTGTGGATCATCACTGATGTACTGTGGATCATCACTGATGTACTATGGATCATCACTGATGTACTATGGACCATCCCTGATGTACTGTGGATCATCACTGATGTACTGTGGATCATCACTGATGTACTATTGATCATCACTGATGTACTATGGGCCATCACTGGTGTACTATGGATCATCACTGGTGTACTATGGATCATCACTGGTGTACTATGGACCATCACTGATGTACTGTGGACCACCACTGATGTACTGTGGATCATCACTGATGTACTGTGGATCATCCCTGGTGTACTATGGAACATCACTGGTGTACTATGGATCATCACTGGTGTACTATGGATCATCACTGATGTACTATGGGCCATCACTGATGTACTATGGATCATCACTGATATACTGTGGACCATCCCTGATGTACTGTGGATCATCACTGATGTACTGTGGATCATCACTGAAGTATTGTGGATCATCACTGATGTACTGTGGATCATCACTGATGTACTGTGGATCATAACTGATGTACTGTGGATCATCACTGATGTACTGTGGATCATCACTGATGTACTATAGATCATTACTGATGTACTATGGGCCATCACTGGTGTACTATGGATCATCACTGATGTACTATGGATCATCACTGATGTACTATGGATCATCACTGATGTACTATGGACCATCACTGATGTACTATGGGCCATCACTGGTGTACTATGGATCATCACTGATGTACTGTGGATCATCACTGATGTACTGTGGATCATCACTGATGTACTATAAATCATCACTGAAGTACTATGGGCCATCACTGGTGTACTATGGATCATCACTGGTGTACTATGGATCATCACTGATGTACTATGGATCATCACTGATGTACTATGGATCATGACTGGTGTACTATGGATCATCACTGATGTACTGTGGACCATCCCTGATGTACTGTGGATCATCACTGATGTACTATGGATCATGACTGGTGTACTATGGATCATCACTGATGTACTGTGGACCATCCCTGATGTACTGTGGATCATCACTGATGTACTGTGGATCATCACTGATGTACTGTGGATCATCACTGATGTACTGAGGATCATCACTGATGTACTATGGATCATCACTGATGTAGCTTGGATCATCACTGATGTACTGTGGATCATCACTGATGTACTGTGGATCATCACTGATGTACTATAGATCATCACTGTAGTACTATGGGCCATGACTGGTGTACTATGGATCATCACTGATGTACTATGGATCATCACTGATGTACTATGGATCATCACTGATGTATTATGGATCATCACTGATGTACTATGAGCCATCACTGATGTACTATGGATCATCACTGGTGTACTATGGTCATCACTGATGTACTATGAGCCATCACTGATGTACTATGGATCATCACTGGTGTACTATGGATCACCACTGATGTACTATGGATCATCACTGATGTACTATGAGCCATCACTGATGTACTATGGGCCATCCCTGGTGTACTATGGATCATCACTGATGTACTGTGGATCATCACTGATGTACTATGGGACATCACTGGTGTACTATGGGCCATCACTGGTGTACTATGGATCATCACTGGTGTACTATGGGCCATCACTGGTGTACTATGGGCCATCACTGGTGTACTATGGATCTTCACTGGTGTACTATGGACCATCACTGATGTACTATGGATCATCACTGGTGTACTATGGATCATCACTGGTGTACTATGGATCATCCCTGGTGTACTATGGATCATCACTGGTGTACTATGGATCATCACTGATATACTGTGGACCATCCCTGATATACTGTGGATCATCCCTGATGTACTGTGGATCATCACTGATGTACTGTGGGCCATCACAGGTGTACTGTGGGCCATCACAGGTGTACTATGGATCATCACTGATGTACTATGGATCATCACTGGTGTACTATGGATCATCACTGATGTACTGTGGACCATCCCTGATGTACTATAGATCATCACTGATGTACTGTGGATCATCACTGATGTACTATGGGCCATCACTGGTGTACTATGGGCCATCACTGGTGTACTATGGATCATCACTGGATTACTATGGATCATCCCTGGTGTACTATGGACCATCACTGATGTGCTTTGGGCCATCACTGGTGTACTATGGATCATCACTGATGTACTGTGGACCATCCCTGATGTACTGTGGATCATCACTGATGTACTATGGACCATCACTGGTGTACTATGGACCATCACTGGTGTACTATGGATCATCACTGATATACTGTGGATCATCACTGATGTACTGTGGGCCATCACTGATGTACTATGGATCATCACTGATATACTGTGGACCATCCCTGATGTATTGTGGATCATCACTGATGTACTGTGGATCATCACTGATGTACTATAGATCATCACTGAAGTACTATGGGCCATCACTGGGGTACTATGGATCATCACTGGTGTACTATGGGCCATCACTGGTGTACTATGGATCATCACTGATGTACTATGGATCATCACTGATGTACTATGGATCATGACTGGTGTACTATGGATCATCACTGATGTACTGTGGACCATCCCTGATGTCCTGTGGATCATCACTGATGTACTGTGGATCATCACTGATGTACTGTGGATCATCACTGATGTACTGAGGATCATCACTGATGTACTATGGATCATCACTGATGTACCATGGATCATCACTGATGTACTGTGGATCATCACTGATGTACTGTGGATCATCACCGATGTACTATAGATCATCACTGAAGTACTATGGGCCATCACTGGTGTACTATGGATCATCACTGATGTATTATGGATCATCACTGATGTACTATGAGCCATCACTGATGTACTATGGATCATCACTGGTGTACTATGGGCCATCACTGAAGTACTATGGATCATCACTGGTGTACTATGGATCATCACTGGTGTACTATGGGCCATCACTGATGTACTATGGATCATCACTGGTGTACTATGGATCATCACTGATGTACTATAGCTCATCACTGGTATACTATGGGCCATCTCTGATGTACTATGGATCATCACTGATATACTGTGGACCATCCCTGATGTACTGTGGATCATCACTGATGTACTGTGGATCATCACTGAAGTATTGTGGATCATCACTGATGTACTGTGGATCATCACTGATGTACTGTGTATCATAACTGATGTACTGTGGATCATCACTGATGTACTATAGACCATCACTGTTGTACTATAGATCATCACTGATGTACTATGGACCATCACTGGTGTACTGTGGATCATCACTGGTGTACTATGGACCATCCCTGATGTACTGTGGATCATCACTGATGTACTGTGGATCATCACTGATGTACTATAGTTCATCACTGATGTACTATGGGCCATCACTGGTGTACTATGGATCATCACTGATGTACTATGGACCATCCCTGATGTACTGTGGATCATCACTGATGTACTGTGGATCATCACTGATGTACTATGGATCATCACTGATGTACTGTGGATCATCACTGATGTACTATAGTTCATCACTGATGTACTATGGGCCATCACTGGTGTACTATGGATCATCACTGGTGTACTATGGATCATCTATGATGTACTATAGTTCATCACTGATGTACTATGGGCCATCACTGGTGTACTATGGATCATCACTGGTGTACTATGGATCATCACTGATGTACTATGGACCTTCCCTGATGTACTGTGGATCATCACTGATGTACTGTGGATCATCACTGATGTACTATGGATCATCACTGATGTACTATGGGCCATCACTGGTGTACTATGGGCCATCACTGGTGTACTATGGATCATCACTGGTGTACTATGGACCATCACTGATGTACTATGGACCATCACTGATGTACTATGGATCATCACTGATATACTGTGGACCATCACTGATGTACTGTGGACCATTCCTGATGTACTGTGGATCATCACTGAAGTATTGTGGATCATCACTGATGTACTGTGGATCATCACTGATGTACTGTGGATCATCACTAATGTACTGTGGATCATAACTGATGTACTGTGGATCATCACTGGTGTACTATGGACCATCCCTGATGTACTGTGGATCATCACTGATGTACTGTGGATCATCACTGATGTACTATAGTTCATCACTGATGTACTATGGGCCATCACTGGTGTACTATGGATCATCACTGGTGTACTATGGATCATCACTGATGTACTATGGACCATCCCTGATGTACTGTGGATCATCACTGATGTACTATGGATCATCACTGATGTACTATGGGCCATCACTGGTGTACTATAGATCATCACTGATGTAATATGGATCATCACTGATGTACTATGGACCATCACTGATGTACTATGGGCCATCACTGGTGTACTATGGATCATCACCGATGTACTGTGGACCATCCCTGATGTACTGTGGACCATCACTGATGTACTGTGGATCATCACTGATGTACTATGGATCATCACTGATGTACTATAGATCATCACTGATGTACTATAGATCATCACTGATGTACTATGGACCATCACTGATGTACTATAGATCATCACTGATGTACTATGGACCATCCCTGATGTACTGTGGATCATCACTGATGTACTGTGGATCATCACTGATGTACTATAGTTCATCACTGATGTACTATGGGCCATCACTGGTGTACCATGGATCATCACTGGTGTACTATGGACCATCCCTGATGTACTGTGGATCATCACTGATGTACTGTGGATCATCACTGATGTACTATAGTTCATCACTGATATACTGTGGGCCATCACTGGTGTACTATGGATCATCACTGGTGTACTATGGATCATCACTGATGTACTATGGAACATCCCTGATGTACTGTGGATCATCACTGATGTACTGTGGATCATCACTGATGTACTATGGATCATCACTGATGTACTGTGGATCATCACTGATGTACTATAGTTCATCACTGATGTACTATGGGCCATCACTGGTGTACTATGGATCATCACTGGTGTATTATGGATCATCACTGATGTACTATGGGCCATCACTGGTGTACTATGGATCATCACTGGTGTACTATGGATCATCACTGATGTACTATGGACCATCCCTGATGTACTGTGGATCATCACTGATGTACTGTGGATCATCACTGATGTACTATAGTTCATCACTGATGTACTATGGGCCATCACTGGTGTACCATGGATCATCACTGGTGTACTATGGATCATCACTGATGTACTATGGACCATCCCTGATGTACTGTGGATCATCACTGATGTACTATAGTTCATCACTGATGTACTATGGGCCATCACTGGTGTACTATGGATCATCACTGGTGTACTATGGATCATCACTGATGTACTATAGATCATCACTGATGTACTATAGTTTATCACTGATGTACTATAGATCATCACTGATGTACTATGGACCATCACTGGTGTACTATAGATCATCACTGATGTACTATGGACCATCACTGGTGTACTATGGATCATCACTGGTGTACTGTGGATCATCACTGGTGTACTATGGACCATCCCTGATGTACTGTGAATCATCACTGATGTACTGTGGATCATCACTGATGTACTATAGTTCATCACTGATGTACTATGGGCCATCACTGGTGTACTATGGATCATCACTGGTGTACTATGGATCATCACTGATGTACTATGGACCATCCCTGATGTACTGTGGATCTTCACTGATGTACTGTGGATCATCACTGATGTACTATAGTTCATCACTGATGTACTATGGGCCATCACTGGTGTACTATGGATCATCACTGGTGTACTATGGGCCATCACTGGTGTACTATGGATCATCACTGATGTACTGTGGATCATCACTGATGTACTATAGTTCATCACTGGATGTACTATGGGCCATCACTGGTGTACTATGGATCATCACTGGTGTACTATGGGCCATCACTGGTGTACTATGGATCATCACTGGTGTACTATGGATCATCACTGATGTACTGTGGACCATCCCTGATGTACTGTGGATCATCACTAATGTACTGTGGATCATCACTGATGTACTATGGGCCATCACTGGTGTACTATGGGCCATCACTGGTGTACTATGGATCATCACTGATGTACTATGGATCATCACTGATATACTGTGGACCATCCCTGATGTACTGTGGATCATCACTGATGTACTGTGGATCATCACTGAAGTATTGTGGATCATCACTGATGTACTGTGGATCATCACTGATGTACTGTGGATCATCACTGATGTACTGTGTATCATAACTGATGTACTGTGGATCATCACTGATGTACTATAGATCATCACTGATGTACTATGGACCATCACTGATGTACTATAGATCATCACTGATGTACTATGGATCATCACTGATGTACTATGGACCATCACTGGTGTACTATGGATCATCACTGGTGTACTGTGGATCATCACTGGTGTACTATTTACCTTCCCTGATGTACTGTGGATCATCACTGATGTACCGTGGATCATCACCGATGTACTATAGTTCATCACTGATGTACTATGGGCCATCACTGGTGTACTATGGATCATCTCTGGTGCACTATGGATCATCACTGATGTACTATGGACCATCCCTGATGTACTGTGGATCATCACTGATGTACTGTGGATCATCACTGATGTACTATTGATCATCACTGATGTACTGTGGATCATCACTGATGTACTATAGTTCATCACTGATGTACTATGGGCCATCACTGGTGTACTATGGATCATCACTGGTGTACTATGGATCATCACTGATGTACTATGGACCATCCCTGATGTACTGTGGATCATCACTGATGTACTGTGGATCATCACTGGTGTACTATGGATCATCACTGATGTACTATGGGCCATCATTGGTGTACTATGGGCCATCACTGGTGTACTATGGATCATCACTGGTGTACTATGGACCATCACTGATGTACTATGGACCATCACTGATGTACTATGGATCATCACTGATATACTGTGGACCATCACTGATGTACTGTGGACCATCCCTGATGTACTGTGGATCATCACTGAAGTATTGTGGATCATCACTGATGTACTGTGGATCATCACTGATGTACTGTGGATCATCACTAATGTACTGTGGATCATAACTGATGTACTGTAGATCATCACTGATGTACTATAGATCATCACTGGTGTACTATGTATATAGATCATCACTGATGTACTATGGACCATCACTGATGTACTATAGATCATCACTGATGTACTATGGACCATCACTGGTGTACTATGGATCATCACTGGTGTACTGTGGATCATCACTGGTGTACTATGGACCATCCCTGATGTACTGTGGATCATCACTGATGTACTGTGGATCATCACTGATGTACTATAGTTCATCACTGATGTACTATGGGCCATCACTGGTGTACTATGGATCATCACTGATGTACTATAGTTCATCACTGATGTACTATGGGCCATCACTGGTGTACTATGGATCATCACTGGTGTATTATGGATCATCACTGATGTACTATGGACCATCCCTGATGTACTGTGGATCATCACTGATGTACTGTGGATCATCACTGATGTACTATGGATCATCACTGATGTACTATGGGCCATCACTGGTGTACTATGGATCATCACTGGTGTACTATGGATCATCACTGGTGTACTATGGACCATCACTAATGTACTGTGGACCACCACTGATGTACTGTGGATCATCACTGATGTACTGTGGATCATCCCTGGTGTACTATGGAACATCACTGGTGTACTATGGATCATCACTGGTGTACTATGGATCATCACTGATGTACTATGGGCCATCACTGATGTACTATGGATCATCACTGATATACTGTGGACCATCCCTGATGTACTGTGGATCATCACTGATGTACTGTGGATCATCACTGAAGTATTGTGGATCATCACTGATGTACTGTGGATCATCACTGATGTACTGTGGATCATAACTGATGTACTGTGGATCATCACTGATGTACTGTGGATCATCACTGATGTACTATAGATCATTACTGATGTACTATGGGCCATCACTGGTGTACTATGGATCATCACTGATGTACTATGGATCATCACTGATGTACTATGGATCATCACTGATGTACTATGGACCATCACTGATGTACTATGGGCCATCACTGGTGTACTATGGATCATCACTGATGTACTGTGGATCATCACTGATGTACTGTGGGCCATCACTGATGTACTATGGATCATCACTGATATACTGTGGACCATCCCTGATGTATTGTGGATCATCACTGATGTACTGTGGATCATCACTGATGTACTATAGATCATCACTGTAGTACTATGGGCCATGACTGGTGTACTATGGATCATCACTGATGTACTATGGATCATCACTGATGTACTATGGATCATCACTGATGTATTATGGATCATCACTGATGTACTATGAGCCATCACTGATGTACTATGGATCATCACTGGTGTACTATGGATCATCACTGATGTACTATGAGCCATCACTGATGTACTATGGATCATCACTGGTGTACTATGGATCACCACTGATGTACTATGGATCATCACTGATGTACTATGAGCCATCACTGATGTACTATGGGCCATCCCTGGTGTACTATGGATCATCACTGATGTACTGTGGATCATCACTGATGTACTATGGGACATCACTGGTGTACTATGGGCCATCACTGGTGTACTATGGATCATCACTGGTGTACTATGGGCCATCACTGGTGTACTATGGGCCATCACTGGTGTACTATGGATCTTCACTGGTGTACTATGGACCATCACTGATGTACTATGGATCATCACTGGTGTACTATGGATCATCACTGGTGTACTATGGATCATCCCTGGTGTACTATGGATCATCACTGGTGTACTATGGATCATCACTGATATACTGTGGACCATCCCTGATATACTGTGGATCATCCCTGATGTACTGTGGATCATCACTGATGTACTGTGGGCCATCACAGGTGTACTGTGGGCCATCACAGGTGTACTTTGGATCATCACTGATGTACTATGGATCATCACTGGTGTACTATGGATCATCACTGATGTACTGTGGACCATCCCTGATGTACTATAGATCATCACTGATGTACTGTGGATCATCACTGATGTACTATGGGCCATCACTGGTGTACTATGGGCCATCACTGGTGTACTATGGATCATCACTGGATTACTATGGATCATCCCTGGTGTACTATGGACCATCACTGATGTGCTTTGGGCCATCACTGGTGTACTATGGATCATCACTGATGTACTGTGGACCATCCCTGATGTACTGTGGATCATCACTGATGTACTATGGACCATCACTGGTGTACTATGGACCATCACTGGTGTACTATGGATCATCACTGATATACTGTGGATCATCACTGATGTACTGTGGGCCATCACTGATGTACTATGGATCATCACTGATATACTGTGGACCATCCCTGATGTATTGTGGATCATCACTGATGTACTGTGGATCATCACTGATGTACTATAGATCATCACTGAAGTACTATGGGCCATCACTGGGGTACTATGGATCATCACTGGTGTACTATGGGCCATCACTGGTGTACTATGGATCATCACTGATGTACTATGGATCATCACTGATGTACTATGGATCATGACTGGTGTACTATGGATCATCACTGATGTACTGTGAACCATCCCTGATGTCCTGTGGATCATCACTGATGTACTGTGGATCATCACTGATGTACTGTGGATCATCACTGATGTACTGTGGATCATCACTGATGTACTGAGGATCATCACTGATGTACTATGGATCATCACTGATGTACCATGGATCATCACTGATGTACTGTGGATCATCACTGATGTACTGTGGATCATCACCGATGTACTATAGATCATCACTGAAGTACTATGGGCCATCACTGGTGTACTATGGATCATCACTGATGTATTATGGATCATCACTGATGTACTATGAGCCATCACTGATGTACTATGGATCATCACTGGTGTACTATGGGCCATCACTGAAGTACTATGGATCATCACTGGTGTACTATGGATCATCACTGGTGTACTATGGGCCATCACTGATGTACTATGGATCATCACTGGTGTACTATGGATCATCACTGATGTACTATAGCTCATCACTGGTATACTATGGGCCATCTCTGGTGTACTATGGATCATCACTGGTGTACTATGGGCCATCACTGGTGTACTATGGATCATCACTGGTGGACTGTGGATCATCACTGGTGTACTATGGACCATCCCTGATGTACTGTGGATCATCACTGATGTACTGTGGATCATCACTGATGTACTATGGATCATCACTGATGTGCTATGGGCCATCACTGATGTACTATGGGCCATCACTGGTGTACTATGGGCCATCACTGGTGTACTATGGATCATCACTGGTGTACTATGGACCATCACTGATGTACTATGGACCATCACTGATGTACTATGGATCATCACTGATATACTGTGGACCATCCCTGATGTACTGTGGATCATCACTGATGTACTGTGGATCATCACTGAAGTATTGTGGATCATCACTGATGTACTGTGGATCATCACTGATGTACTGTGTATCATAACTGATGTACTGTGGATCATCACTGATGTACTATAGACCATCACTGTTGTACTATAGATCATCACTGATGTACTATGGACCATCACTGGTGTACTGTGGATCATCGCTGGTGTACTATGGACCATCCCTGATGTACTGTGGATCATCACTGATGTACTGTGGATCATCACTGATGTACTATAGTTCATCACTGATGTACTATGGGCCATCACTGGTGTACTATGGATCATCACTGATGTACTATGGACCATCCCTGATGTACTGTGGATCATCACTGATGTACTGTGGATCATCACTGATGTACTATGGATCATCACTGATGTACTGTGGATCATCACTGATGTACTATAGTTCATCACTGATGTACTATGGGCCATCACTGGTGTACTATGGATCATCACTGGTGTACTATGGATCATCTATGATGTACTATAGTTCATCACTGATGTACTATGGGCCATCACTGGTGTACTATGGATCATCACTGGTGTACTATGGATCATCACTGATGTACTATGGACCTTCCCTGATGTACTGTGGATCATCACTGATGTACTGTGGATCATCACTGATGTACTATGGATCATCACTGATGTACTATGGGCCATCACTGGTGTACTATGGGCCATCACTGGTGTACTATGGATCATCACTGGTGTACTATGGACCATCACTGATGTACTATGGACCAACACTGATGTACTATGGATCATCACTGATATACTGTGGACCATCACTGATGTACTGTGGACCATCCCTGATGTACTGTGGATCATCACTGAAGTATTGTGGATCATCACTGATGTACTGTGGATCATCACTGATGTACTGTGGATCATCACTAATGTACTGTGGATCATAACTGATGTACTGTGGATCATCACTGGTGTACTATGGACCATCCCTGATGTACTGTGGATCATCACTGATGTACTGTGGATCATCACTGATGTACTATAGTTCATCACTGATGTACTATGGGCCATCACTGGTGTACTATGGATCATCACTGGTGTACTATGGATCATCACTGATGTACTATGGACCATCCCTGATGTACTGTGGATCATCACTGATGTACTGTGGATCATCACTGATGTACTATGGATCATCACTGATGTACTATGGGCCATCACTGGTGTACTATAGATCATCACTGATGTAATATGGATCATCACTGATGTACTATGGACCATCACTGATGTACTATGGGCCATCACTGGTGTACTATGGATCATCACCGATGTACTGTGGACCATCCCTGATGTACTGTGGACCATCACTGATGTACTGTGGATCATCACTGATGTACTATGGATCATCACTGATGTACTATAGATCATCACTGATGTACTATAGATCATCACTGATGTACTATGGACCATCACTGATGTACTATAGATCATCACTGATGTACTATGGACCATCACTGGTGTACTATGGATCATCACTGGTGTACTGTGGATCATCACTGGTGTACTATGGACCATCCCTGATGTACTGTGGATCATCACTGATGTACTGTGGATCATCACTGATGTACTATAGTTCATCACTGATATACTGTGGGCCATCACTGGTGTACTATGGATCATCACTGGTGTACTATGGATCATCACTGATGTACTATGGAACATCCCTGATGTACTGTGGATCATCACTGATGTACTGTGGATCATCACTGATGTACTATGGATCATCACTGATGTACTGTGGATCATCACTGATGTACTATAGTTCATCACTGATGTACTATGGGCCATCACTGGTGTACTATGGATCATCACTGGTGTATTATGGATCATCACTGATGTACTATGGGCCATCACTGGTGTACTATGGATCATCACTGGTGTACTATGGATCATCACTGATGTACTATGGACCATCCCTGATGTACTGTGGATCATCACTGATGTACTGTGGATCATCACTGATGTACTGTGTATCATAACTGATGTACTGTGGATCATCACTGATGTACTATAGACCATCACTGTTGTACTATAGATCATCACTGATGGACTATGGACCATCACTGGTGTACTGTGGATCATCACTGGTGTACTATGGACCATCCCTGATGTACTGTGGATCATCACTGATGTACTGTGGATCATCACTGATGTACTATAGTTCATCACTGATGTACTATGGGTCATCACTGGTGTACTATGGATCATCACTGATGTACTATGGACCATCCCTGATGTACTGTGGATCATCACTGATGTACTGTGGATCATCACTGATGTACTATGGATCATCACTGATGTACTGTGGATCATCACTGATGTACTATAGTTCATCACTGATGTACTATGGGCCATCACTGGTGTACTATGGATCATCACTGGTGTACTATGGATCATCTATGATGTACTATAGTTCATCACTGATGTACTATGGGCCATCACTGGTGTACTATGGATCATCACTGGTGTACTATGGATCATCACTGATGTACTATGGACCTTCCCTGATGTACTGTGGATCATCACTGATGTACTGTGGATCATCACTGATGTACTATGGATCATCACTGATGTACTATGGGCCATCACTGGTGTACTATGGGCCATCACTGGTGTACTATGGATCATCACTGGTGTACTATGGACCATCACTGATGTACTATGGACCATCACTGATGTACTATGGATCATCACTGATATACTGTGGACCATCACTGATGTACTGTGGACCATCCCTGATGTACTGTGGATCATCACTGAAGTATTGTGGATCATCACTGATGTACTGTGGATCATCACTGATGTACTGTGGATCATCACTAATGTACTGTGGATCATAACTGATGTACTGTGGATCATCACTGGTGTACTATGGACCATCCCTGATGTACTGTGGATCATCACTGATGTACTGTGGATCATCACTGATGTACTATAGTTCATCACTGATGTACTATGGGCCATCACTGGTGTACTATGGATCATCACTGGTGTACTATGGATCATCACTGATGTACTATGGACCATCCCTGATGTACTGTGGATCATCACTGATGTACTGTGGATCATCACTGATGTACTATGGATCATCACTGATGTACTATGGGCCATCACTGGTGTACTATAGATCATCACTGATGTAATATGGATCATCACTGATGTACTATGGACCATCACTGATGTACTATGGGCCATCACTGGTGTACTATGGATCATCACCGATGTACTGTGGACCATCCCTGATGTACTGTGGACCATCACTGATGTACTGTGGATCATCACTGATGTACTATGGATCATCACTGATGTACTATAGATCATCACTGATGTACTATAGATCATCACTGATGTACTATGGACCATCACTGATGTACTATAGATCATCACTGATGTACTATGGACCATCACTGGTGTACTATGGATCATCACTGGTGTACTGTGGATCATCACTGGTGTACTATGGACCATCCCTGATGTACTGTGGATCATCACTGATGTACTGTGGATCATCACTGATGTACTATAGTTCATCACTGATATACTGTGGGCCATCACTGGTGTACTATGGATCATCACTGGTGTACTATGGATCATCACTGATGTACTATGGAACATCCCTGATGTACTGTGGATCATCACTGATGTACTGTGGATCATCACTGATGTACTATGGATCATCACTGATGTACTGTGGATCATCACTGATGTACTATAGTTCATCACTGATGTACTATGGGCCATCACTGGTGTACTATGGATCATCACTGGTGTATTATGGATCATCACTGATGTACTATGGGCCATCACTGGTGTACTATGGATCATCACTGGTGTACTATGGATCATCACTGATGTACTATGGACCATCCCTGATGTACTGTGGATCATCACTGATGTACTGTGGATCATCACTGATGTACTATAGTTCATCACTGATGTACTATGGGCCATCACTGGTGTACCATGGATCATCACTGGTGTACTATGGATCATCACTGATGTACTATGGACCATCCCTGATGTACTGTGGATCATCACTGATGTACTATAGTTCATCACTGATGTACTATGGGCCATCACTGGTGTACTATGGATCATCACTGGTGTACTATGGATCATCACTGATGTACTATAGATCATCACTGATGTACTATAGTTTATCACTGATGTACTATAGATCATCACTGATGTACTATGGACCATCACTGGTGTACTATAGATCATCACTGATGTACTATGGACCATCACTGGTGTACTATGGATCATCACTGGGGTACTGTGGATCATCACTGGTGTACTATGGACCATCCCTGATGTACTGTGAATCATCACTGATGTACTGTGGATCATCACTGATGTACTATAGTTCATCACTGATGTACTATGGGCCATCACTGGTGTACTATGGATCATCACTGGTGTACTATGGATCATCACTGATGTACTATGGACCATCCCTGATGTACTGTGGATCTTCACTGATGTACTGTGGATCATCACTGATGTACTATAGTTCATCACTGATGTACTATGGGCCATCACTGGTGTACTATGGATCATCACTGGTGTACTATGGGCCATCACTGGTGTACTATGGATCATCACTGATGTACTGTGGATCATCACTGATGTACTATAGTTCATCACTGGATGTACTATGGGCCATCACTGGTGTACTATGGATCATCACTGGTGTACTATGGGCCATCACTGGTGTACTATGGATCATCACTGGTGTACTATGGATCATCACTGATGTACTGTGGACCATCCCTGATGTACTGTGGATCATCACTGATGTACTGTGGATCATCACTAATGTACTGTGGATCATCACTGATGTACTATGGGCCATCACTGGTGTACTATGGGCCATCACTGGTGTACTATGGATCATCACTGATGTACTATGGATCATCACTGATATACTGTGGACCATCCCTGATGTACTGTGGATCATCACTGATGTACTGTGGATCATCACTGAAGTATTGTGGATCATCACTGATGTACTGTGGATCATCACTGATGTACTGTGGATCATCACTGATGTACTGTGTATCATAACTGATGTACTGTGGATCATCACTGATGTACTATAGATCATCACTGATGTACTATGGACCATCACTGATGTACTATAGATCATCACTGATGTACTATGGATCATCACTGATGTACTATGGACCATCACTGGTGTACTATGGATCATCACTGGTGTACTGTGGATCATCACTGGTGTACTATTTACCTTCCCTGATGTACTGTGGATCATCACTGATGTACCGTGGATCATCACCGATGTACTATAGTTCATCACTGATGTACTATGGGCCATCACTGGTGTACTATGGATCATCCCTGGTGCACTATGGATCATCACTGATGTACTATGGACCATCCCTGATGTACTGTGGATCATCACTGATGTACTGTGGATCATCACTGATGTACTATTGATCATCACTGATGTACTGTGGATCATCACTGATGTACTATAGTTCATCACTGATGTACTATGGGCCATCACTGGTGTACTATGGATCATCACTGGTGTACTATGGATCATCACTGATGTACTATGGACCATCCCTGATGTACTGTGGATCATCACTGATGTACTGTGGATCATCACTGGTGTACTATGGATCATCACTGATGTACTATGGGCCATCATTGGTGTACTATGGGCCATCACTGGTGTACTATGGATCATCACTGGTGTACTATGGACCATCACTGATGTACTATGGACCATCACTGATGTACTATGGATCATCACTGATATACTGTGGACCATCACTGATGTACTGTGGACCATCCCTGATGTACTGTGGATCATCACTGAAGTATTGTGGATCATCACTGATGTACTGTGGATCATCACTGATGTACTGTGGATCATCACTAATGTACTGTGGATCATAACTGATGTACTGTAGATCATCACTGATGTACTATAGATCATCACTGGTGTACTATGTATATAGATCATCACTGATGTACTATGGACCATCACTGATGTACTATAGATCATCACTGATGTACTATGGACCATCACTGGTGTACTATGGATCATCACTGGTGTACTGTGGATCATCACTGGTGTACTATGGACCATCCCTGATGTACTGTGGATCATCACTGATGTACTGTGGATCATCACTGATGTACTATAGTTCATCACTGATGTACTATGGGCCATCACTGGTGTACTATGGATCATCACTGATGTACTATAGTTCATCACTGATGTACTATGGGCCATCACTGGTGTACTATGGATCATCACTGGTGTATTATGGATCATCACTGATGTACTATGGACCATCTCTGATGTACTGTGGATCATCACTGATGTACTGTGGATCATCACTGATGTACTATGGATCATCACTGATGTACTATGGGCCATCACTGGTGTACTATGGATCATCACTGGTGTACTATGGATCATCACTGGTGTACTATGGACCATCACTGATGTACTGTGGACCACCACTGATGTACTGTGGATCATCACTGATGTACTGTGGATCATCCCTGGTGTACTATGGAACATCACTGGTGTACTATGGATCATCACTGGTGTACTATGGATCATCACTGATGTACTATGGGCCATCACTGATGTACTATGGATCATCACTGATATACTGTGGACCATCCCTGATGTACTGTGGATCATCACTGATGTACTGTGGATCATCACTGAAATATTGTGGATCATCACTGATGTACTGTGGATCATCACTGATGTACTGTGGATCATAACTGATGTACTGTGGATCATCACTGATGTACTGTGGATCATCACTGATGTACTATAGATCATTACTGATGTACTATGGGCCATCACTGGTGTACTATGGATCATCACTGATGTACTATGGATCATCACTGATGTACTATGGATCATCACTGATGTACTATGGACCATCACTGATGTACTATGGGCCATCACTGGTGTACTATGGATCATCACTGATGTACTGTGGATCATCACTGATGTACTGTGGGCCATCACTGATGTACTATGGATCATCACTGATATACTGTGGACCATCCCTGATGTATTGTGGATCATCACTGATGTACTGTGGATCATCACTGATGTACTATAAATCATCACTGAAGTACTATGGGCCATCACTGGTGTACTATGGATCATCACTGGTGTACTATGGATCATCACTGATGTACTATGGATCATGACTGGTGTACTATGGATCATCACTGATGTACTGTGGACCATCCCTGATGTACTGTGGATCATCACTGATGTACTGTGGATCATCACTGATGTACTGTGGATCATCACTGATGTACTGAGGATCATCACTGATGTACTATGGATCATCACTGATGTAGCTTGGATCATCACTGATGTACTGTGGATCATCACTGATGTACTATAGATCATCACTGTAGTACTATGGGCCATGACTGGTGTACTATGGATCATCACTGATGTACTATGGATCATCACTGATGTATTATGGATCATCACTGATGTACTATGAGCCATCACTGATGTACTATGGATCATCACTGGTGTACTATGGATCATCACTGATGTACTATGAGCCATCACTGATGTACTATGGATCATCACTGGTGTACTATGGATCACCACTGATGTACTATGGATCATCACTGATGTACTATGAGCCATCACTGATGTACTATGGGCCATCCCTGGTGTACTATGGATCATCACTGATGTACTGTGGATCATCACTGATGTACTATGGGACATCACTGGTGTACTATGGGCCATCACTGGTGTACTATGGATCATCACTGGTGTACTATGGGCCATCACTGGTGTATTATGGGCCATCACTGGTATACTATGGATCTTCACTGGTGTACTATGGACCATCACTGATGTACTATGGATCATCACTGGTGTACTATGGATCATCACTGGTGTACTATGGATCATCCCTGGTGTACTATGGATCATCACTGGTGTACTATGGATCATCACTGATATACTGTGGACCATCCCTGATATACTGTGGATCATCCCTGATGTACTGTGGATCATCACTGATGTACTGTGGGCCATCACAGGTGTACTGTGGGCCATCACAGGTGTACTATGGATCATCACTGATGTACTATGGATCATCACTGGTGTACTATGGATCATCACTGATGTACTGTGGACCATCCCTGATGTACTATAGATCATCACTGATGTACTGTGGATCATCACTGATGTACTATGGATCATCACTGGATTACTACGGATCATCACTGGTGTACTATGGACCATCACTGATGTGCTTTGGGTCATCACTGGTGTACTATGGATCATCACTGATGTACTGTGGACCATCCCTGATGTACTGTGGATCATCACTGATGCACTATGGATCATCACTGATGTACTATGGACCATCACTGGTGTACTATGGACCATCACTGGTGTACTATGGATCATCACTGATATACTGTGGATCATCACTGATGTACTGTGGGCCATCACTGATGTACTATGGATCATCACTGATATACTGTGGACCATCCCTGATGTATTGTGGATCATCACTGATGTACTGTGGATCATCACTGATGTACTATAGATCATCACTGAAGTACTATGGGCCATCACTGGTGTACTATGGATCATCACTGGTGTACTATGGGCCATCACTGGTGTACTATGGATCATCACTGATGTACTATGGATCATCACTGATGTACTATGGATCATGACTGGTGTACTATGGATCATCACTGATGTACTGTGGACCATCCCTGATGTCCTGTGGATCATCACTGATGTACTGTGGATCATCACTGATGTACTGTGGATCATCACTGATGTACTGAGGATCATCACTGATGTACTATGGATCATCACTGATGTACCGTGGATCATCACTGATGTACTGTGGATCATCACTGATGTACTGTGGATCATCACTGATGTACTATAGATCATCACTGAAGTACTATGGGCCATCACTGGTGTACTATGGATCATCACTGATGTATTATGGATCATCACTGATGTACTATGAGCCATCACTGATGTACTATGGATCATCACTGGTGTACTATGGGCCATCACTGAAGTACTATGGATCATCACTGGTGTACTATGGATCATCACTGGTGTACTATGGGCCATCACTGATGTACTATGGATCATCACTGGTGTACTATGGATCATCACTGATGTACTATAGATCATCACTGATGTACTATAGCTCATCACTGGTATACTATGGGCCATCTCTGGTGTACTATGGATCATCACTGGTGTACTATGGGCCATCACTGGTGTACTATGGATCATCACTGGTGTACTGTGGATCATCACTGGTGTACTATGGACCATCCCTGATGTACTGTGGATCATCACTGATGTACTGTGGATCATCACTGATGTACTATAGTTCATCACTGATGTACTATGGGCCATCACTGGTGTACTATGGATCATCACTGGTGTACTATGGATCATCACTGATGTACTATGGACCATCCCTGATGTACTGTGGATCATCACTGATGTACTGTGGATCATCACTGATGTACTATGGATCATCACTGATGTACTGTGGATCATCACTGATGTACTATAGTTCATCACTGGTGTACTATGGATCATCACTGGTGTACTATGGATCATCACTGATGTACTATGGACCATCCCTAATGTACTGTGGATCATCACTGATGTACTATAGTTCATCACTGATGTACTATGGGCCATCACTGGTGTACTATGGATCATCACTGGTGTACTATGGATCATCACTGATGTACTATGGACCATCCCTGTTGTACTGTGGATCATCACTGATGTACTGTGGATCATCACTGATGTACTATGGATCATCACTGATGTACTATGGGCCATCACTGGTGTACTATGGGCCATCACTGGTGTACTATGGATCATCACTGGTGTACTATGGACCATCACTGATGTACTATGGACCATCACTGATGTACTATGGATCATCACTGATATACTGTGGACCATCCCTGATGTACTGTGGATCATCACTGATGTACTGTGGATCATCACTGAAGTATTGTGGATCATCACTGATGTACTGTGGATCATCACTGATGTACTGTGTATCATAACTGATGTACTGTGGATCATCACTGATGTACTATAGATCATCACTGATGTACTATAGATCATCACTGATGTACTATGGACCATCACTGATGTACTATAGATCATCACTGATGTACTATGGACCATCACTGGTGTACTATGGATCATCACTGGTGTACTGTGGATCATCACTGGTGTACTACGGACCATCCCTGATGTACTGTGGATCATCACTGATGTACTGTGGATCATCACTGATGTACTATAGTTCATCACTGATGTACTATGGGCCATCACTGGTGTACTCTGGATCATCACTGGTGTACTATGGATCATCACTGATGTACTATGGACCATCCCTGATGTACTGTGGATCATCACTGATGTACTGTGGATCATCACTGATGTACTATAGTTCATCACTGATGTACTATGGGCCATCACTGGTGTACTATGGATCATCACTGATGTACTATAGTTCATCACTGATGTACTATGGGCCATCACTGGTGTACTATGGATCATCACTGGTGTATTATGGATCATCACTGATGTACTATGGACCATCCCTGATGTACTGTGGATCATCACTGATGTACTGTGGATCATCACTGATGTACTATGGATCATCACTGATGTACTATGGGCCATCACTGGTGTACTATGGATCATCACTGGTGTACTATGGATCATCACTGGTGTACTATGGACCATCACTGATGTACTGTGGACCACCACTGATGTACTGTGGATCATCACTGATGTACTGTGGATCATCCCTGGTGTACTATGGAACATCACTGGTGTACTATGGATCATCACTGGTGTACTATGGATCATCACTGATGTACTATGGGCCATCACTGATGTACTATGGATCATCACTGATATACTGTGGACCATCCCTGATGTACTGTGGATCATCACTGATGTACTGTGGATCATCACTGAAGTATTGTGGATCATCACTGATGTACTGTGGATCATCACTGATGTACTGTGGATCATAACTGATGTACTGTGGATCATCACTGATGTACTGTGGATCATCACTGATGTACTATAGATCATTACTGATGTACTATGGGCCATCACTGGTGTACTATGGATCATCACTGATGTACTATGGATCATCACTGATGTACTATGGATCATCACTGATGTACTATGGACCATCACTGATGTACTATGGGCCATCACTGGTGTACTATGGATCATCACTGATGTACTGTGGATCATCACTGATGTACTGTGGGCCATCACTGATGTACTATGGATCATCACTGATATACTGTGGACCATCCCTGATGTATTGTGGATCATCACTGATGTACTGTGGATCATCACTGATGTACTATAAATCATCACTGAAGTACTATGGGCCATCACTGGTGTACTATGGATCATCACTGGTGTACTATGGATCATCACTGATGTACTATGGATCATGACTGGTGTACTATGGATCATCACTGATGTACTGTGGACCATCCCTGATGTACTGTGGATCATCACTGATGTACTGTGGATCATCACTGATGTACTGTGGATCATCACTGATGTACTGAGGATCATCACTGATGTACTATGGATCATCACTGATGTAGCTTGGATCATCACTGATGTACTGTGGATCATCACTGATGTACTATAGATCATCACTGTAGTACTATGGGCCATGACTGGTGTACTATGGATCATCACTGATGTACTATGGATCATCACTGATGTATTATGGATCATCACTGATGTACTATGAGCCATCACTGATGTACTATGGATCATCACTGGTGTACTATGGATCATCACTGATGTACTATGAGCCATCACTGATGTACTATGGATCATCACTGGTGTACTATGGATCACCACTGATGTACTATGGATCATTACTGATGTACTATGAGCCATCACTGATGTACTATGGGCCATCCCTGGTGTACTATGGATCATCACTGATGTACTGTGGATCATCACTGATGTACTATGGGACATCACTGGTGTACTATGGGCCATCACTGGTGTACTATGGATCATCACTGGTGTACTATGGGCCATCACTGGTGTACTATGGGCCATCACTGGTGTACTATGGATCTTCACTGGTGTACTATGGACCATCACTGATGTACTATGGATCATCACTGGTGTACTATGGATCATCACTGGTGTACTATGGATCATCCCTGGTGTACTATGGATCATCACTGGTGTACTATGGATCATCACTTATATACTGTGGACCATCCCTGATATACTGTGGATCATCCCTGATGTACTGTGGATCATCACTGATGTACTGTGGGCCATCACAGGTGTACTGTGGGCCATCACAGGTGTACTATGGATCATCACTAATGTACTATGGATCATCACTGGTGTACTATGGATCATCACTGATGTACTGTGGACCATCCCTGATGTACTATAGATCATCACTGATGTACTGTGGATCATCACTGATGTACTATGGATCATCACTGGATTACTACGGATCATCCCTGGTGTACTATGGACCATCACTGATGTGCTTTGGGCCATCACTGGTGTACTATGGATCATCACTGATGTACTGTGGACCATCCCTGATGTACTGTGGATCATCACTGATGCACTATGGATCATCACTGATGTACTATGGACCATCACTGGTGTACTATGGACCATCACTGGTGTACTATGGATCATCACTGATATACTGTGGATCATCACTGATGTACTGTGGGCCATCACTGATGTACTATGGATCATCACTGATATACTGTGGACCATCCCTGATGTATTGTGGATCATCACTGATGTACTGTGGATCATCACTGATGTACTATAGATCATCACTGAAGTACTATGGGCCATCACTGGTGTACTATGGATCATCACTGGTGTACAATGGGCCATCACTGGTGTACTATGGATCATCACTGATGTACTATGGATCATCACTGATGTACTATGGATCATGACTGGTGTACTATGGATCATCACTGATGTACTGTGGACCATCCCTGATGTCCTGTGGATCATCACTGATGTACTGTGGATCATCACTGATGTACTGTGGATCATCACTGATGTACTGTGGATCATCACTGATGAACTGTGGATCATCACTGATGTACTATGGATCATCACTGATGTACTGTGGATCATCACTGATGTACTGTGGATCATCACTGATGTACTGAGGATCATCACTGATGTACTATGGATCATCACTGATGTACCGTGGATCATCACTGATGTACTGTGGATCATCACTGATGTACTGTGGATCATCACTGATGTACTATAGATCATCACTGAAGTACTATGGGCCATCACTGGTGTACTATGGATCATCACTGATGTATTATGGATCATCACTGATGTACTATGAGCCATCACTGATGTACTATGGATCATCACTGGTGTACTATGGGCCATCACTGAAGTACTATGGATCATCACTGGTGTACTATGGATCATCACTGGTGTACTATGGATCATCACTGATGTACTATGGATCATGACTGGTGTACTATGGATCATCACTGATGTACTGTGGACCATCCCTGATGTACTGTGGATCATCACTGATGTACTGTGGATCATCACTGATGTACTGTGGATCATCACTGATGTACTGAGGATCATCACTGATGTACTATGGATCATCACTGATGTAGCTTGGATCATCACTGATGTACTGTGGATCATCACTGATGTACTATAGATCATCACTGTAGTACTATGGGCCATGACTGGTGTACTATGGATCATCACTGATGTACTATGGATCATCACTGATGTATTATGGATCATCACTGATGTACTATGAGCCATCACTGATGTACTATGGATCATCACTGGTGTACTATGGATCATCACTGATGTACTATGAGCCATCACTGGTGTACTATGGATCACCACTGATGTACTATGGATCATTACTGATGTACTATGAGCCATCACTGATGTACTATGGGCCATCCCTGGTGTACTATGGATCATCACTGATGTACTGTGGATCATCACTGATGTACTATGGGACATCACTGGTGTACTATGGGCCATCACTGGTGTACTATGGATCATCACTGGTGTACTATGGGCCATCACTGGTGTACTATGGGCCATCACTGGTGTACTATGGATCTTCACTGGTGTACTATGGACCATCACTGATGTACTATGGATCATCACTGGTGTACTATGGATCATCACTGGTGTACTATGGATCATCCCTGGTGTACTATGGATCATCACTGGTGTACTATGGATCATCACTTATATACTGTGGACCATCCCTGATATACTGTGGATCATCCCTGATGTACTGTGGATCATCACTGATGTACTGTGGGCCATCACAGGTGTACTGTGGGCCATCACAGGTGTACTATGGATCATCACTAATGTACTATGGATCATCACTGGTGTACTATGGATCATCACTGATGTACTGTGGACCATCCCTGATGTACTATAGATCATCACTGATGTACTGTGGATCATCACTGATGTACTATGGATCATCACTGGATTACTACGGATCATCCCTGGTGTACTATGGACCATCACTGATGTGCTTTGGGCCATCACTGGTGTACTATGGATCATCACTGATGTACTGTGGACCATCCCTGATGTACTGTGGATCATCACTGATGCACTATGGATCATCACTGATGTACTATGGACCATCACTGGTGTACTATGGACCATCACTGGTGTACTATGGATCATCACTGATATACTGTGTATCATCACTGATGTACTGTGGGCCATCACTGATGTACTATGGATCATCACTGATATACTGTGGACCATCCCTGATGTATTGTGGATCATCACTGATGTACTGTGGATCATCACTGATGTACTATAGATCATCACTGAAGTACTATGGGCCATCACTGGTGTACTATGGATCATCACTGGTGTACAATGGGCCATCACTGGTGTACTATGGATCATCACTGATGTACTATGGATCATCACTGATGTACTATGGATCATGACTGGTGTACTATGGATCATCACTGATGTACTGTGGACCATCCCTGATGTCCTGTGGATCATCACTGATGTACTGTGGATCATCACTGATGTACTGTGGATCATCACTGATGTACTGTGGATCATCACTGATGAACTGTGGATCATCACTGATGTACTATGGATCATCACTGATGTACTGTGGATCATCACTGATGTACTGTGGATCATCACTGATGTACTGAGGATCATCACTGATGTACTATGTATCATCACTGATGTACCGTGGATCATCACTGATGTACTGTGGATCATCACTGATGTACTGTGGATCATCACTGATGTACTATAGATCATCACTGAAGTACTATGGGCCATCACTGGTGTACTATGGATCATCACTGATGTATTATGGATCATCACTGATGTACTATGAGCCATCACTGATGTACTATGGATCATCACTGGTGTACTATGGGCCATCACTGAAGTACTATGGATCATCACTGGTGTACTATGGATCATCACTGGTGTACTATGGGCCATCACTGATGTACTATGGATCATCACTGGTGTACTATGGATCATCACTGATGTACTATAGATCATCACTGATGTACTATAGCTCATCACTGGTATACTATGGGCCATCTCTGGTGTACTATGGATCATCACTGGTGTACTATGGGCCATCACTGGTGTACTATGGATCATCACTGGTGTACTGTGGATCATCACTGGTGTACTATGGACCATCCCTGATGTACTGTGGATCATCACTGATGTACTGTGGATCATCACTGATGTACTATAGTTCATCACTGATGTACTATGGGCCATCACTGGTGTACTATGGATCATCACTGGTGTACTATGGATCATCACTGATGTACTATGGACCATCCCTGATGTACTGTGGATCATCACTGATGTACTGTGGATCATCACTGATGTACTATGGATCATCACTGATGTACTGTGGATCATCACTGATGTACTATGGATCATCACTGATGTACTGTGGATCATCACTGATGTACTATAGTTCATCACTGGTGTACTATGGATCATCACTGGTGTACTATGGATCATCACTGATGTACTATGGACCATCCCTAATGTACTGTGGATCATCACTGATGTACTATAGTTCATCACTGATGTACTATGGGCCATCACTGGTGTACTATGGATCATCACTGGTGTACTATGGATCATCACTGATGTACTATGGACCATCCCTGATGTACTGTGGATCATCACTGATGTACTGTGGATCATCACTGATGTACTATGGATCATCACTGATGTACTATGGGCCATCGCTGGTGTACTATGGGCCATCACTGGTGTACTATGGATCATCACTGGTGTACTATGGACCATCACTGATGTACTATGGACCATCACTGATGTACTATGGATCATCACTGATATACTGTGGACCATCCCTGATGTACTGTGGATCATCACTGATGTACTGTGGATCATCACTGAAGTATTGTGGATCATCACTGATGTACTGTGGATCATCACTGATGTACTGTGTATCATAACTGATGTACTGTGGATCATCACTGATGTACTATAGATCATCACTGATGTACTATAGATCATCACTGATGTACTATGGACCATCACTGATGTACTATAGATCATCACTGATGTACTATGGACCATCACTGGTGTACTATGGATCATCACTGGTGTACTGTGGATCATCACTGGTGTACTACGGACCATCCCTGATGTACTGTGGATCATCACTGATGTACTGTGGATCATCACTGATGTACTATAGTTCATCACTGATGTACTATGGGCCATCACTGGTGTACTATGGATCATCACTGGTGTACTATGGATCATCACTGATGTACTATGGACCATCCCTGATGTACTGTGGATCATCACTGATGTACTGTGGATCATCACTGATGTACTATGGATCATCACTGATGTACTGTGGATCATCACTGATGTACTATAGTTCATCACTGATGTACTATGGGCCATCACTGGTGTACTATGGATCATCACTGGTGTACTATGGATCATCACTGATGTACTATGGACCATCCCTGATGTACTGTGGATCATCACTGATGTACTATAGTTCATCACTGATGTACTATGGGCCATCACTGGTGTACTATGGATCATCACTGGTGTACTATGGATCATCACTGATGTACTATGGACCATCCCTGATGTACTGTGGATCATCACTGAGGTACTGTGGATCATCACTGGTGTACTATGGATCATCACTGATGTACTATGGACCATCCCTGATGTACTGTGGATCATCACTGATGTACTGTGGATCATCACTGATGTACTATGGATCATCACTGATGTACTATGGGCCATCACTGGTGTACTATGGGCCATCACTGGTGTACTATGGATCATCACTGGTGTACTATGGACCATCACTGATGTACTATGGACCATCACTGATGTACTATGGATCATCACTGATATACTGTGGACCATCCCTGATGTACTGTGGATCATCACTGATGTACTGTGGATCATCACTGAAGTATTGTGGATCATCACTGATGTACTGTGGATCATCACTGATGTACTGTGTATCATAACTGATGTACTGTGGATCATCACTGATGTACTATAGATCATCACTGATGTACTATAGATCATCACTGATGTACTATGGACCATCACTGATGTACTATAGATCATCACTGATGTACTATGGACCATCACTGGTGTACTATGGATCATCACTGGTGTACTGTGGATCATCACTGGTGTACTACGGACCATCCCTGATGTACTGTGGATCATCACTGATGTACTGTGGATCATCACTGATATACTATAGTTCATCACTGATGTACTATGGGCCATCACTGGTGTACTATGGATCATCACTGGTGTACTATGGATCATCACTGATGTACTATGGACCATCCCTGATGTACTGTGGATCATCACTGATGTACTGTGGATCATCACTGATGTACTATGGATCATCACTGATGTACTGTGGATCATCACTGATGTACTATAGTTCATCACTGATGTACCATGGGCCATCACTGGTGTACTATGGATCATCACTGGTGTACTATGGATCATCACTGATGTACTATGGACCATCCCTGATGTACTGTGGATCATCACTGATGTACTATAGTTCATCACTGATGTACTATGGGCCATCACTGGTGTACTATGGATCATCACTGGTGTACTATGGATCATCACTGATGTACTATGGACCATCCCTGATGTACTGTGGATCATCACTGAGGTACTGTGGATCATCACTGATGTACTATGGATCATCACTGATGTACTATGGGCTATCACTGGTGTACTATGGGCCATCACTGGTGTACTATGGATCATCACTGGTGTATAGTGATGAGCCGAACACCCCCGGGTTCGGTTCGCACCAGAACCCGCGAACGGACCGAAAGTTCGTACGAACATTAGAACCCTATTAAATACAATGGATGCGAACGTTCGAATTCTAAAGTGCTAATTATAACAACTATTATGCATGTTATTGTCCTAAAAAGGGTTTGGGAACCCGGGTTCTGCACCAGGGGACATGTATCAATGCAAAAAGAAGTTTTAAAAACGGTCGTTTTTCGGGAGCAGTCATTTTAATGATGCATAAAGTGAAAAAAAAGTCAAATATTCCTTTAAATATCGTACCTGGGGGGTGTCTAAAGTATGCCTGTGAAGTGCCACGTGTTTCCCGTGTTTAGAACTGTCCCTGCACAAAATGACACTTCTAAAGGAAAAAAAAGCCATTTAAAACTGCTTGCGGCTTTAATGTAATGTCTGGTCCCGGTAATATGGATGAAAATCTTTAAGAAAAATGGCATAGCTACCCCATGACCCCCCCCCCTACCCCAGCCCATTACCAGCCCCTTTGGGTCTTGTATGGATATTAAGGGGAACCCCGCACATAAAATAAAAAAGGCCCTATATACTCTGAACAGCCGTATACAGGCGGTGCATACAAGACAGGGACTGTAGGTTTGTTCTTATGTAGAATCTGTTTGTAATTTTGAACAGGTACATTGTTGAAGTGTAGCTCCAGCCCAAAAATCTATTTTTAAACTTTTTGGAAAACATAGGTAAGGGTTATCACCCCTGTAACATTTGTTTTGCTGTCTGTGCCCCTGTTCAGAACATTTCACCTCACTTTCCGTCCCAATGACAACTGTTTTTGAAATGTGGTGTTTTTCTTGAAACAAGGATTGCTGATAAAGCATCAGTACAGAGGAGACACCTTTCTCCCATATTTATTCTTACAGGAGAGAATTTTCCTTCCTAGTGGTAGATTTCCTCTCACTTCCTGTTGTCTTCTTGCGTTTGCAAGTAGGAGTCGTTTGTAAGTTGGATGTTTGAAAGTAGGGACCTGCCGTATATACTTTGCAGAAATAGGCCCCTTAGTTGTTGGTGTTGGCACAACACTGTAAGCACTCACAGTTACTCTTGGTTGGTGCTGGAACGCCCTGCTGTCAACTATTATATCAGGAATTTTAATTACATATAATTGTTGAACAGTGGTAGTAAAAATTGGGGCTTTGATGGTGGTGCTGGTGCCACAACACTGTAAGCCCTGACAGTTACTCTTGGTGGGTGCAGCAATGGGCCCTGCTGTGAATTATTAGATCAAGAATTGTAATTGCATACCCCTGTTGAACAGGGGCTGAAAAATTGGGCCTTTCGTGGTGGTGGTGGTGGTGGTGGTGTTGCCACAACACTGTAAGCCCTCAGAGTTACTCTTGGTGGGTGCAGGAATGGGCCCTGCTGTGAATTATTAGATCAAGAATTGTAATTACATGCCCCTTTTGAACAGGGGCTGAAAAATTGGGCCTTTCGTGGTGGTGGTGGTGGTGGCGTTGCCACAACACTGTAAGCCCTCAGACTTACTCTTGGTGGGTGCAGCAATGGGCCCTGCTGTGAATTATTAGATCAAGAATTGTAATTACATGCCCCTTTTGAACAGGGGCTGAAAAATTGGGCCTTTCGTGGTGGTGGTGGTGGTGGCGTTGCCACAACACTGTAAGCCCTCAGAGTTACTCTTGGTGGGTGCAGCAATGGGCCCTGCTGTGAATTATTAGATCAAGAATTGTAATTACATGCCCCTTTTGGAACAGGGGCTGAAAAATTGGGCCTTTCGTGGTGGTGGTGGTGGTGGCGTTGCCACAACACTGTAAGCCCTCAGAGTTACTCTTGGTGGGTGCAGCAATGGGCCCTGCTGTGAATTATTAGATCAAGAATTGTAATTACATGCCCCTTTTGAACAGGGGCTGAAAAATTGGGCCTTTCGTGGTGGTGGTGGTGGTGGCGTTGCCACAACACTGTAAGCCCTCAGAGTTACTCTTGGTGGGTGCAGCAATGGGCCCTGCTGTGAATTATTAGATCAAGAATTGTAATTACATGCCCCTTTTGAACAGGGGCTGAAAAATTGGGCCTTTCGTGGTGGTGGTGGTGGTGGCGTTGCCACAACACTGTAAGCCCTCAGAGTTACTCTTGGTGGGTGCAGCAATGGGCCCTGCTGTGAATTATTAGATCAAGAATTGTAATTACATGCCCCTTTTGAACAGGGGCTGAAAAATTGGGCCTTTCGTGGTGGTGGTGGCGTTGCCACAACACTGTAAGCCCTCAGAGTTACTCTTGGTGGGTGCAGCAATGGGCCCTGCTGTGAATTATTACATCAAGAATTGTAATTGCATGCCCCTGTTGAACAGGGGCTGAAAAATTGGGCCTTAGGCACTGGTGGCACAACACTACAACCCCTCACAGATACTGTACTTGGAGCACAGCAATGAGCCCTGTTGCAAAGTATTGCTTCAAAAATTGTAATGACACGCCCCTGTTAAACAGGGGCTGAAAAATTGGGCCTTAGGCACTGGTGGCACAACACTACAACCCCTCACAGATACTGTACTTGGAGCACAGCAATGAGCCCTGTTGCAAAGTATTGCTTCAAAAATTGTAATGACACGCCCCTGTTAAACAGGGGCTGAAAAATTGGGCCTTAGGCACTGGTGCCACAACACTCCAACCCCTCACAGATACTGTACTTGGAGCACAGCAATGAGCCCTATGGCAAATTATTGCTAAAAAAATTGTAATTACACGCCCCTGTAAAACAGGGGCTAAAAAATTGGGCCTTAGCCACTGGTGGCGGCACCCATAAACAAAAATGATATTCCAAGCTATCATCATCAATCGTATCATTGAGGACTCGGAGGAGGAGGATAGCCAGTCAACATAACAGCACAGGCACTCAGCATCAGCATCAGTCTTGAAGGGATGTGACATGTTAAAATCAATTAGTCTGTTATATCAGCATCAGGTGTGTGGTAGCTGGTGGTGATCCAAGACTGGTTCATCTTGATGAAAGTCAGTCGATCAACCGAGTCGGTGGACAGGCGCACCCTATGATCGGTGACAAATCCTCCAGCAGCACTGAATGTGCGTTCCGAAAGAACGCTGGATGCAGGACAGGCCAGTAGCTCAATTGCATACTGTGCAAGCTCTGGCCAGTGATCCATCCTCAAGACCCAGTAAGCCAGAGGATTTTCGGTGGGGAAGGTGTCCAAGTCTGACCTTGCCCCTAGATATTCCTGCACCATGTTTATCAGACGCTGGCGATGGTTGCTGGAACCGATCATACTTTGGGGCTGCGGACTAAAGAATTGTCTGAACGCATCGGTCAGACGGCCACCTTCCCCACCGCTCCTTCTTTGACTGGCCGAAGCCTCAGCAACTCGTTGTCCAGGACCAGGAGTTTGTAACCTCCCAGTCTCTGGGAACGTGTTGCACAGACCTTTCTGCAAGGCCTCCCGGAGTTGTCTCATCCTCTGCTCCCTCTGCGACGGTAACATAAGGTCCGCAACCTTACCCTTGTACCGTGGATCAAGGAGAGTGGCCAGCCAGTAATGGTCCCTCTCCTTGATCCGAAGAATACGAGGATCCTTTCGCAGACTTTGCAGGATCAGGGAGGCCATGCAGCGTAGGTTTGCTGAGGCATTCGCTCCGGAGTCCTCTGGGTCACTAAGGACGACATGATCCGCAGTCACCTCCTCCCAGCCACGTACAAGTCCACTGGTTTCTTGGGACTGTAAATCATCCCTAAAAGACTGCTGCTGATGAAGCTGAGTGCCAGCCTCCACCTCCATGCTGACACAATCCTCCTCCTCCTCCTCCTCCTCCTCCTCCTCTTCCTGTGCGATGGGTGGGACAGAAGGAACACTGTCTGGGTAAAGGGGGCCTTGAGAGGCAAGGAAGTCCTCCTCTTCCTGCCTCTGTTCTGCCTCAAGTGCCCTGTCCATTATTCCACGCAGCGTGTGCTCCAACAGGTGGACAAGAGGTACAGTGTCACTGATGCATGCACTGTCACTGCTCACCATCCTCGTGGCCTCCTCAAATGGTGCCAGGACAGTGCATGCATCCCTGATCATGCCCCACTGGCGTGGAGAAAAAAAAACAAGTTCCCCTGACCCTGTCTTGGTGCCGTAGTCGCACAGGTAGTCATTGATGGCCCTCTGCTGCGTGTGCAGCCGCTGCAGCATGGCCAACGTTGAGTTCCACCTGGTGGGCATGTCACATATAAGGCGGTTCTTGGGCAGGTTCAACTCCTTTTGCAGCTCAGCCAGGCGAGCACTGGCATTATAAGATCTGCGGAAATGCACACAGACTTTCCTGGCCTGCCTCAGGACATCCTGTAAGCCCGGGTACCTGCCCAAGAACTGCTGCACCACCAGGTTAAGGACGTGAGCCACACAGGGCACATGGGTCAGTTGTCCCTGTCGAAGGGCGGAGAGGAGGTTGGTGCCATTGTCGCAAACCACCATTCCTGGCTTAAGCTGGCGTGGCGTCAACCACCTCTCGGCCTGGCCCTGCAGAGCAGACAGGACCTCTGCCCCAGTGTGGCTTCTGTCCCCCAAACACACCAGCGCAAGCACGGCATGGCATCTTTTTGCCTGCGTACTTGCGTAGCCCCGTGAACGGCTACGGAGCACCGCTGGTTCATAGGACAAACCACAGGAAGAGGCCATGGAGGAAGAAGAAGAGGAGGGGGTGGAGGAGAGAGGTGTGTCACAACCAGTAGTAGCATTTTGGAGGCGTGGCGGTGGGACAACCTCCAACACTACTGCACCTTGTCCTGCATCCTTCCCAGCTGCCAAAAGAGTGACCCAATGGGCCGTGAAAGAAAGGTAACGTCCCTGTCCATGCCTGCTGGACCATGAGTCAGCGGTAATATGCACCTTACCGCTGACCGCCCTGTCCAGCGAGGCCAAGACATTGCCTTCCACATGCCGGTAGAGAGCCGGAATAGCCTTCCGTGAGAAAAATTGGCGTTTGGGAACCTGCCACTGAGGAACCGCACATTGCACAAACTCACGGAAGGGGGCCGAGTCTACCAACTGAAAAGGCAGCAGTTGAAGCGCTAGCAATTTAGCCAAGCTAGCATTCAACCGCTGGGCATGTGGATGGCTGGGAGTGAACTTCTTTCGACGGTCCAGCAGCTGGGGCAGGGAAATTTGCCTGCTAGAATCGGACGTCGGTGTACTGCTAGCAGAGTGGCCGCAAGTACTTGGCTGTGACACACCTAATTCTACACCTTCATTCCTCTCAGTGCATGTTTCAGAGAGGACTGAAGTTATAGTGGGGTTGGAGATCCCAGCTGATGCGGTGCAAGGAGAGGTCCGCTTTGTTCTTTGGTGTGGGTCTTTGAGGTAGGCTTGCCAACGAGCTGCATGGCAGGTCAACATATGTCTGGTCAGGCATGTGGTACCCAAGCGGCTGATGTTTTGGCCACGCGATATACGCTTGAGACATATGTTGCAAACAGCAGCTGTGCGATCTGATGCACTAGCCTCAAAAAAGGCCCACACCAAGGAACTTTTTGAATGACGGGCAGAGGCAGCGCCCTGCACAGGCGGAGCTCTGCGGTGTGATTCCGTCGGTGTACTGCCCTTACGCTGGCCACCAAAGGGCATCCTGCCTCGTTGGAGATGTGCCTCCTCCTCCTCATCCTCCTCCTCCTCCTCCTCTCTCCTATTAGGCACCCAGGTGGAGTCAGTGACCTCATCATCCCCTCCCTCCTCATCACTGGAGCCAATCTGGCAGTATGCTGCAGCTGCTGGAACATGACTGCCAGATTGGTGTCCTTCTTGAGCATCCCCTCTGTCTGCTCTCACCCTACTGCCTTCCTGTAGCTGGGTTTCATCATCAGACCCTTCGAAACGCTGGGCATCCTCCTGGAGCATGTACCCAACACTGTGCTCAAACAGTTCGGGGGACTCCTCAGGAGGAGGACATGGTGGGTCTAGGGAAGGAGTGACTGATGATGAGTCTGACATTGATACCAGGGAAGAGGACGCTTTGGCAGCTGCTTTGCCAGTACCCTGAGCCTGGGTGAGAGAGGATGAGGAGGAGGAGGAGGGCTTGGTCATCCACTCTACCAAGTCTTCGGCATGATGTGGCTCAACATGTCCAGCTGCCGAAAAGAAGGACAAGCGTGTCCCATGGCCATGTGCTGATGACAATGCACCGCGTCCACGACCAGCACTGTTGCCCCCAGACACAGAGCCTGCTTGCCCTCTTTTATTGCCTCCTGACTGTCTGCCTCTCCTTGTTTGCCTTCCAGACATTCTAATAGATGGCCTGCAGGGAGATGGGAAAAAAGCAATAAGGGCTACCTTCAGGTGTCCTTCTCTGTCCCTTTACTTAAGGATTTCTAAATATGGTTGAGGATGATTGCTTTTGCACAGAATAGCACAACGACAATTTCCCTGACTGTCCAAAAAACAAGGATTTCAAAGATGGTTGATGAGGAATGCTTTAGCACACTATAGCACAAGGAGAATTCACTCACTGTCCTTCCCTGTCCCTAGAAACAAGGACTCGCACAGTGAAAGAAACTGACACTCTCCCTACCTAGAGTTTTCTGTCCCTAGAAAAAATGTTTTTTTAAAGCACACTATAGCACAAGGAGAATTCACTCACTGTCCTTCCCTGTCCCTAGAAACAAGGACTCGCACAGTGAAAGAAACTGACACTCTCCCTACCTAGAGTTTTCTGTCCCTAGAAAAAATGTTTTTTTAAAGCACACTATAGCACAAGGAGAATTCACTCACTGTCCTTCCCTGTCCCTAGAAACAAGGACTCGCACAGTGAAAGAAACTGACACTCTCCCTACCTAGAGTTTTCTGTCCCTAGAAAAAATGTTTTTTTAAAGCACACTATAGCACAAGGAGAATTCACTCACTGTCCTTTCCTGTCCCTAGAAACAAGGACTCGCACAGTGAAAGAAACTGACACTCTCCCTACCTAGAGTTTTCTGTCCCTAGAAAAAATGTTTTTTTAAAGCACACTATAGCACAAGGAGAATTCACTCACTGTCCTTCCCTGTCCCTAGAAACAAGGACTCGCACAGTGAAAGAAACTGACACTCTCCCTACCTAGAGTTTTCTGTCCCTAGAAAAAATGTTTTTTTAAAGCACACTATAGCACAAGGAGAATTCACTCACTGTCCTTCCCTGTCCCTAGAAACAAGGATTTGCACAGTGAAAGAAACTGACACTCTCCCTACCTAGAGTTTTCTGTCCCTAGAAAAAATGATTTTTTAAAGCACACTATAGCACAAGGAGAATTCACTCACTGTCCTTCCCTGTCCCTAGAAACAAGGACTTGCACAGTGAAAGAAACTGACACTCTCCCTACCTAGAGTTTCCTGTCCCTAGAAAAAATGTTTTTTTAAAGCACACTATAGCACAAGGAGAATTCACTCACTGTCCTTCCCTGTCCCTAGAAACAAGGACTCGAACAGTAAAACACACTGACACTCTCCCTACCTAGAGTTTTCTGTCCCTAGAAAAAATGTTTTTTTAAAGCACACTATAGCACAAGGAGAATTCACTCACTGTCCTTCCCTGTCCCTAGAAACAAGGACTCGCACAGTGAAAGAAACTGACACTCTCCCTACCTAGAGTTTTCTGTCCCTAGAAAAAATGTTTTTTTAAAGCACACTATAGCACAAGGAGAATTCACTCACTGTCCTTCCCTGTCCCTAGAAACAAGGACTTGCACAGTGAAAGAAACTGACACTCTCCCTACCTAGAGTTTTCTGTCCCTAGAAAAAATGTTTTTTTAAAGCACACTATAGCACAAGGAGAATTCACTCACTGTCCTTCCCTGTCCCTAGAAACAAGGACTCGCACAGTGAAAGAAACTGACACTCTCCCTACCTAGAGTTTTCTGTCCCTAGAAAAAATGTTTTTTTAAAGCACACTATAGCACAAGGAGAATTCACTCACTGTCCTTCCCTGTCCCTAGAAACAAGGACTTGCACAGTGAAAGAAACTGACACTCTCCCTACCTAGAGTTTTCTGTCCCTAGAAAAAATGTTTTTTTAAAGCACACTATAGCACAAGGAGAATTCACTCACTGTCCTTCCCTGTCCCTAGAAACAAGGACTCGCACAGTGAAAGAAACTGACACTCTCCCTACCTAGAGTTTTCTGTCCCTAGAAAAAATGTTTTTTTAAAGCACACTATAGCACAAGGAGAATTCACTCACTGTCCTTCCCTGTCCCTAGAAACAAGGACTTGCACAGTGAAAGAAACTGACACTCTCCCTACCTAGAGTTTTCTGTCCCTAGAAAAAATGTTTTTTTAAAGCACACTATAGCACAAGGAGAATTCACTCACTGTCCTTCCCTGTCCCTAGAAACAAGGACTCGAACAGTAAAACACACTGACACTCTCCCTACCTAGAGTTTTCTGTCCCTAGAAAAAATGTTTTTTTAAAGCACACTATAGCACAAGGAGAATTCACTCACTGTCCTTCCCTGTCCCTAGAAACAAGGACTCGCACAGTGAAAGAAACTGACACTCTCCCTACCTAGAGTTTTCTGTCCCTAGAAAAAATGTTTTTTTAAAGCACACTATAGCACAAGGAGAATTCACTCACTGTCCTTCCCTGTCCCTAGAAACAAGGACTTGCACAGTGAAAGAAACTGACACTCTCCCTACCTAGAGTTTTCTGTCCCTAGAAAAAATGTTTTTTTAAAGCACACTATAGCACAAGGAGAATTCACTCACTGTCCTTCCCTGTCCCTAGAAACAAGGACTTGCACAGTGAAAGAAACTGACACTCTCCCTACCTAGAGTTTTCTGTCCCTAGAAAAAATGTTTTTTTAAAGCACACTATAGCACAAGGAGAATTCACTCACTGTCCTTCCCTGTCCCTAGAAACAAGGACTCGCACAGTGAAAGAAACTGACACTCTCCCTACCTAGAGTTTTCTGTCCCTAGAAAAAATGGTTTTTTAAAGCACACTATAGCACAAGGAGAATTCACTCACTGTCCTTCCCTGTCCCTAGAAACAAGGACTTGCACAGTGAAAGAAACTGACACTCTCCCTACCTAGAGTTTTCTGTCCCTAGAAAAAATGTTTTTTTAAAGCACACTATAGCACAAGGAGAATTCACTCACTGTCCTTCCCTGTCCCTAGAAACAAGGACTCGAACAGTAAAACACACTGACACTCTCCCTACCTAGAGTTTTCTGTCCCTAGAAAAAATGTTTTTTTAAAGCACACTATAGAACAAGGAGAATTCACTCACTGTCCTTCCCTGTCCCTAGAAACAAGGACTCGCACAGTGAAAGAAACTGACACTCTCCCTACCTAGAGTTTTCTGTCCCTAGAAAAAATGTTTTTTTAAAGCACACTATAGCACAAGGAGAATTCACTCACTGTCCTTCCCTGTCCCTAGAAACAAGGACTTGCACAGTGAAAGAAACTGACACTCTCCCTACCTAGAGTTTTCTGTCCCTAGAAAAAATGTTTTTTTAAAGCACACTATAGCACAAGGAGAATTCACTCACTGTCCTTCCCTGTCCCTAGAAACAAGGACTTGCACAGTGAAAGAAACTGACACTCTCCCTACCTAGAGTTTTCTGTCCCTAGAAAAAATGTTTTTTTAAAGCACACTATAGCACAAGGAGAATTCACTCACTGTCCTTCCCTGTCCCTAGAAACAAGGACTCGCACAGTGAAAGAAACTGACACTCTCCCTACCTAGAGTTTTCTGTCCCTAGAAAAAATGTTTTTTTAAAGCACACTATAGCACAAGGAGAATTCACTCACTGTCCTTCCCTGTCCCTAGAAACAAGGACTCGCACAGTGAAAGAAACTGACACTCTCCCTACCTAGAGTTTTCTGTCCCTAGAAAAAATGTTTTTTTAAAGCACACTATAGCACAAGGAGAATTCACTCACTGTCCTTCCCTGTCCCTAGAAACAAGGACTTGCACAGTGAAAGAAACTGACACTCTCCCTACCTAGAGTTTTCTGTCCCTAGAAAAAATATTTTTTTAAAGCACACTATAGCACAAGGAGAATTCACTCACTGTCCTTCCCTGTCCCTAGAAACAAGGACTTGCACAGTGAAAGAAACTGACACTCTCCCTACCTAGAGTTTTCTGTCCCTAGAAAAAATGTTTTTTTAAAGCACACTATAGCACGAGGAGAATTCACTCACTGTCCTTCCCTGTCCCTAGAAACAAGGACTCGAACAGTAAAACACACTGACACTCTCCCTACCTAGAGTTTTCTGTCCCTAGAAAAAATGTTTTTTTAAAGCACACTATAGCACAAGGAGAATTCACTCACTGTCCTTCCCTGTCCCTAGAAACAAGGACTCGCACAGTGAAAGAAACTGACACTCTCCCTACCTAGAGTTTTCTGTCCCAGAAAAAATGTTTTTTTAAAGCACACTATAGCACAAGGAGAATTCACTCACTGTCCTTTCCTGTCCCTAGAAACACGGACTTGCACAGTGAAAGAAACTGACACTCTCCCTACCTAGAGTTTTCTGTCCCTAGAAAAAATGTTTTTTTAAAGCACACTATAGCACAAGGAGAATTCACTCACTGTCCTTCCCTGTCCCTAGAAACAAGGACTCGCACAGTGAAAGAAACTGACACTCTCCCTACCTAGAGTTTTCTGTCCCTAGAAAAAATGTTTTTTTAAAGCACACTATAGCACAAGGAGAATTCACTCACTGTCCTTCCCTGTCCCTAGAAACAAGGACTTGCACAGTGAAAGAAACTGACACTCTCCCTACCTAGAGTTTTCTGTCCCTAGAAAAAATGTTTTTTTAAAGCACACTATAGCACAAGGAGAATTCACTCACTGTCCTTCCCTGTCCCTAGAAACAAGGACTCGCACAGTGAAAGAAACTGACACTCTCCCTACCTAGAGTTTTCTGTCCCTAGAAAAAATGTTTTTTTAAAGCACACTATAGCACAAGGAGAATTCACTCACTGTCCTTCCCTGTCCCTAGAAACAAGGACTCGCACAGTGAAAGAAACTGACACTCTCCCTACCTAGAGTTTTCTGTCCCTAGAAAAAATGTTTTTTTAAAGCACACTATAGCACAAGGAGAATTCACTCACTGTCCTTCCCTGTCCCTAGAAACAAGGACTTGCACAGTGAAAGAAACTGACACTCTCCCTACCTAGAGTTTTCTGTCCCTAGAAAAAATGTTTTTTTAAAGCACACTATAGAACAAGGAGAATTCACTCACTGTCCTTCCCTGTCCCTAGAAACAAGGACTCGCACAGTGAAAGAAACTGACACTCTCCCTACCTAGAGTTTTCTGTCCCTAGAAAAAATGTTTTTTTAAAGCACACTATAGCACAAGGAGAATTCACTCACTGTCCTTCCCTGTCCCTAGAAACAAGGACTTGCACAGTGAAAGAAACTGACACTCTCCCTACCTAGAGTTTTCTGTCCCTAGAAAAAATGTTTTTTTAAAGCACACTATAGCACAAGGAGAATTCACTCACTGTCCTTCCCTGTCCCTAGAAACAAGGACTTGCACAGTGAAAGAAACTGACACTCTCCCTACCTAGAGTTTTCTGTCCCTAGAAAAAATGTTTTTTTAAAGCACACTATAGCACAAGGAGAATTCACTCACTGTCCTTCCCTGTCCCTAGAAACAAGGACTCGCACAGTGAAAGAAACTGACACTCTCCCTACCTAGAGTTTTCTGTCCCTAGAAAAAATGTTTTTTTAAAGCACACTATAGCACAAGGAGAATTCACTCACTGTCCTTCCCTGTCCCTAGAAACAAGGACTTGCACAGTGAAAGAAACTGACACTCTCCCTACCTAGAGTTTTCTGTCCCTAGAAAAAATGTTTTTTTAAAGCACACTATAGCACAAGGAGAATTCACTCACTGTCCTTCCCTGTCCCTAGAAACAAGGACTTGCACAGTGAAAGAAACTGACACTCTCCCTACCTAGAGTTTTCTGTCCCTAGAAAAAATATTTTTTTAAAGCACACTATAGCACAAGGAGAATTCACTCACTGTCCTTCCCTGTCCCTAGAAACAAGGACTTGCACAGTGAAAGAAACTGACACTCTCCCTACCTAGAGTTTTCTGTCCCTAGAAAAAATGTTTTTTTAAAGCACACTATAGCACAAGGAGAATTCACTCACTGTCCTTCCCTGTCCCTAGAAACAAGGACTCGAACAGTAAAACACACTGACACTCTCCCTACCTAGAGTTTTCTGTCCCTAGAAAAAATGTTTTTTTAAAGCACACTATAGCACAAGGAGAATTCACTCACTGTCCTTCCCTGTCCCTAGAAACAAGGACTCGAACAGTAAAACACACTGACACTCTCCCTACCTAGAGTTTTCTGTCCCTAGAAAAAATGTTTTTTTAAAGCACACTATAGCACAAGGAGAATTCACTCACTGTCCTTCCCTGTCCCTAGAAACAAGGACTCGCACAGTGAAAGAAACTGACACTCTCCCTACCTAGAGTTTTCTGTCCCAGAAAAAATGTTTTTTTAAAGCACACTATAGCACAAGGAGAATTCACTCACTGTCCTTCCCTGTCCCTAGAAACACGGACTTGCACAGTGAAAGAAACTGACACTCTCCCTACCTAGAGTTTTCTGTCCCTAGAAAAAATGTTTTTTTAAAGCACACTATAGCACAAGGAGAATTCACTCACTGTCCTTCCCTGTCCCTAGAAACAAGGACTCGCACAGTGAAAGAAACTGACACTCTCCCTACCTAGAGTTTTCTGTCCCTAGAAAAAATGTTTTTTTAAAGCACACTATAGCACAAGGAGAATTCACTCACTGTCCTTCCCTGTCCCTAGAAACAAGGACTTGCACAGTGAAAGAAACTGACACTCTCCCTACCTAGAGTTTTCTGTCCCTAGAAAAAATGTTTTTTTAAAGCACACTATAGCACAAGGAGAATTCACTCACTGTCCTTCCCTGTCCCTAGAAACAAGGACTCGCACAGTGAAAGAAACTGACACTCTCCCTACCTAGAGTTTTCTGTCCCTAGAAAAAATGTTTTTTTAAAGCACACTATAGCACAAGGAGAATTCACTCACTGTCCTTCCCTGTCCCTAGAAACAAGGACTCGCACAGTGAAAGAAACTGACACTCTCCCTACCTAGAGTTTTCTGTCCCTAGAAAAAATGTTTTTTTAAAGCACACTATAGCACAAGGAGAATTCACTCACTGTCCTTCCCTGTCCCTAGAAACAAGGACTTGCACAGTGAAAGAAACTGACACTCTCCCTACCTAGAGTTTTCTGTCCCTAGAAAAAATGTTTTTTTAAAGCACACTATAGCACAAGGAGAATTCACTCACTGTCCTTCCCTGTCCCTAGAAACAAGGACTCGCACAGTGAAAGAAACTGACACTCTCCCTACCTAGAGTTTTCTGTCCCTAGAAAAAATGTTTTTTTAAAGCACACTATAGCACAAGGAGAATTCACTCACTGTCCTTCCCTGTCCCTAGAAACAAGGACTTGCACAGTGAAAGAAACTGACACTCTCCCTACCTAGAGTTTTCTGTCCCTAGAAAAAATGTTTTTTTAAAGCACACTATAGCACAAGGAGAATTCACTCACTGTCCTTCCCTGTCCCTAGAAACAAGGACTCGAACAGTAAAACACACTGACACTCTCCCTACCTAGAGTTTTCTGTCCCTAGAAAAAATGTTTTTTTAAAGCACACTATAGCACAAGGAGAATTCACTCACTGTCCTTCCCTGTCCCTAGAAACAAGGACTCGCACAGTGAAAGAAACTGACACTCTCCCTACCTAGAGTTTTCTGTCCCTAGAAAAAATGTTTTTTTAAAGCACACTATAGCACAAGGAGAATTCACTCACTGTCCTTCCCTGTCCCTAGAAACAAGGACTTGCACAGTGAAAGAAACTGACACTCTCCCTACCTAGAGTTTTCTGTCCCTAGAAAAAATGTTTTTTTAAAGCACACTATAGCACAAGGAGAATTCACTCACTGTCCTTCCCTGTCCCTAGAAACAAGGACTTGCACAGTGAAAGAAACTGACACTCTCCCTACCTAGAGTTTTCTGTCCCTAGAAAAAATGTTTTTTTAAAGCACACTATAGCACAAGGAGAATTCACTCACTGTCCTTCCCTGTCCCTAGAAACAAGGACTCGCACAGTGAAAGAAACTGACACTCTCCCTACCTAGAGTTTTCTGTCCCTAGAAAAAATGTTTTTTTAAAGCACACTATAGCACAAGGAGAATTCACTCACTGTCCTTCCCTGTCCCTAGAAACAAGGACTTGCACAGTGAAAGAAACTGACACTCTCCCTACCTAGAGTTTTCTGTCCCTAGAAAAAATGTTTTATTAAAGCACACTATAGCACAAGGAGAATTCACTCACTGTCCTTCCCTGTCCCTAGAAACAAGGACTCGAACAGTAAAACACACTGACACTCTCCCTACCTAGAGTTTTCTGTCCCTAGAAAAAATGTTTTTTTAAAGCACACTATAGCACAAGGAGAATTCACTCACTGTCCTTCCCTGTCCCTAGAAACAAGGACTCGCACAGTGAAAGAAACTGACACTCTCCCTACCTAGAGTTTTCTGTCCCTAGAAAAAATGTTTTTTTAAAGCACACTATAGCACAAGGAGAATTCACTCACTGTCCTTCCCTGTCCCTAGAAACAAGGACTTGCACAGTGAAAGAAACTGACACTCTCCCTACCTAGAGTTTTCTGTCCCTAGAAAAAATGTTTTTTTAAAGCACACTATAGCACAAGGAGAATTCACTCACTGTCCTTCCCTGTCCCTAGAAACAAGGACTTGCACAGTGAAAGAAACTGACACTCTCCCTACCTAGAGTTTTCTGTCCCTAGAAAAAATGTTTTTTTAAAGCACACTATAGCACAAGGAGAATTCACTCACTGTCCTTCCCTGTCCCTAGAAACAAGGACTCGCACAGTGAAAGAAACTGACACTCTCCCTACCTAGAGTTTTCTGTCCCTAGAAAAAATGTTTTTTTAAAGCACACTATAGCACAAGGAGAATTCACTCACTGTCCTTCCCTGTCCCTAGAAACAAGGACTCGCACAGTGAAAGAAACTGACACTCTCCCTACCTAGAGTTTTCTGTCCCTAGAAAAAATGTTTTTTTAAAGCACACTATAGCACAAGGAGAATTCACTCACTGTCCTTCCCTGTCCCTAGAAACAAGGACTTGCACAGTGAAAGAAACTGACACTCTCCCTACCTAGAGTTTTCTGTCCCTAGAAAAAATGTTTTTTTAAAGCACACTATAGCACAAGGAGAATTCACTCACTGTCCTTCCCTGTCCCTAGAAACAAGGAGACTTGCACAGTGAAAGAAACTGACACTCTCCCTACCTAGAGTTTTCTGTCCCTAGAAAAAATGTTTTTTTAAAGCACACTATAGCACAAGGAGAATTCACTCACTGTCCTTCCCTGTCCCTAGAAACAAGGACTCGAACAGTAAACACACTGACACTCTCCCTACCTAGAGTTTTCTGTCCCTAGAAAAAATGTTTTTTTAAAGCACACTATAGCACAAGGAGAATTCACTCACTGTCCTTCCCTGTCCCTAGAAACAAGGACTCGCACAGTGAAAGAAACTGACACTCTCCCTACCTAGAGTTTTCTGTCCCAGAAAAAATGTTTTTTTAAAGCACACTATAGCACAAGGAGAATTCACTCACTGTCCTTCCCTGTCCCTAGAAACACGGACTTGCACAGTGAAAGAAACTGACACTCTCCCTACCTAGAGTTTTCTGTCCCTAGAAAAAATGTTTTTTTAAAGCACACTATAGCACAAGGAGAATTCACTCACTGTCCTTCCCTGTCCCTAGAAACAAGGACTCGCACAGTGAAAGAAACTGACACTCTCCCTACCTAGAGTTTTCTGTCCCTAGAAAAAATGTTTTTTTTAAAGCACACTATAGCACAAGGAGAATTCACTCACTGTCCTTCCCTGTCCCTAGAAACAAGGACTTGCACAGTGAAAGAAACTGACACTCTCCCTACCTAGAGTTTTCTGTCCCTAGAAAAATGTTTTTTTAAAGCACACTATAGAACAAGGAGAATTCACTCACTGTCCTTCCCTGTCCCTAGAAACAAGGACTCGCACAGTGAAAGAAACTGACACTCTCCCTACCTAGAGTTTTCTGTCCCTAGAAAAAATGTTTTTTTAAAGCACACTATAGCACAAGGAGAATTCACTCACTGTCCTTCCCTGTCCCTAGAAACAAGGACTTGCACAGTGAAAGAAACTGACACTCTCCCTACCTAGAGTTTTCTGTCCCTAGAAAAAATGTTTTTTTAAAGCACACTATAGCACAAGGAGAATTCACTCACTGTCCTTCCCTGTCCCTAGAAACAAGGACTTGCACAGTGAAAGAAACTGACACTCTCCCTACCTAGAGTTTTCTGTCCCTAGAAAAAATGTTTTTTTAAAGCACACTATAGCACAAGGAGAATTCACTCACTGTCCTTCCCTGTCCCTAGAAACAAGGACTCGCACAGTGAAAGAAACTGACACTCTCCCTACCTAGAGTTTTCTGTCCCTAGAAAAAATGTTTTTTTAAAGCACACTATAGCACAAGGAGAATTCACTCACTGTCCTTCCCTGTCCCTAGAAACAAGGACTCGCACAGTGAAAGAAACTGACACTCTCCCTACCTAGAGTTTTCTGTCCCTAGAAAAAATGTTTTTTTAAAGCACACTATAGCACAAGGAGAATTCACTCACTGTCCTTCCCTGTCCCTAGAAACAAGGACTTGCACAGTGAAAGAAACTGACACTCTCCCTACCTAGAGTTTTCTGTCCCTAGAAAAAATATTTTTTTAAAGCACACTATAGCACAAGGAGAATTCACTCACTGTCCTTCCCTGTCCCTAGAAACAAGGACTTGCACAGTGAAAGAAACTGACACTCTCCCTACCTAGAGTTTTCTGTCCCTAGAAAAAATGTTTTTTTAAAGCACACTATAGCACAAGGAGAATTCACTCACTGTCCTTCCCTGTCCCTAGAAACAAGGACTCGAACAGTAAAACACACTGACACTCTCCCTACCTAGAGTTTTCTGTCCCTAGAAAAAATGTTTTTTTAAAGCACACTATAGCACAAGGAGAATTCACTCACTGTCCTTCCCTGTCCCTAGAAACAAGGACTCGAACAGTAAAACACACTGACACTCTCCCTACCTAGAGTTTTCTGTCCCTAGAAAAAATGTTTTTTTAAAGCACACTATAGCACAAGGAGAATTCACTCACTGTCCTTCCCTGTCCCTAGAAACAAGGACTCGCACAGTGAAAGAAACTGACACTCTCCCTACCTAGAGTTTTCTGTCCCAGAAAAAATGTTTTTTTAAAGCACACTATAGCACAAGGAGAATTCACTCACTGTCCTTCCCTGTCCTAGAAACACGGACTTGCACAGTGAAAGAAACTGACACTCTCCCTACCTAGAGTTTTCTGTCCCTAGAAAAAATGTTTTTTTAAAGCACACTATAGCACAAGGAGAATTCACTCACTGTCCTTCCCTGTCCCTAGAAACAAGGACTCGCACAGTGAAAGAAACTGACACTCTCCCTACCTAGAGTTTTCTGTCCCTAGAAAAAATGTTTTTTTAAAGCACACTATAGCACAAGGAGAATTCACTCACTGTCCTTCCCTGTCCCTAGAAACAAGGACTTGCACAGTGAAAGAAACTGACACTCTCCCTACCTAGAGTTTTCTGTCCCTAGAAAAAATGTTTTTTTAAAGCACACTATAGCACAAGGAGAATTCACTCACTGTCCTTCCCTGTCCCTAGAAACAAGGACTCGCACAGTGAAAGAAACTGACACTCTCCCTACCTAGAGTTTTCTGTCCCTAGAAAAAATGTTTTTTTAAAGCACACTATAGCACAAGGAGAATTCACTCACTGTCCTTCCCTGTCCCTAGAAACAAGGACTCGCACAGTGAAAGAAACTGACACTCTCCCTACCTAGAGTTTTCTGTCCCTAGAAAAAATGTTTTTTTAAAGCACACTATAGCACAAGGAGAATTCACTCACTGTCCTTCCCTGTCCCTAGAAACAAGGACTTGCACAGTGAAAGAAACTGACACTCTCCCTACCTAGAGTTTTCTGTCCCTAGAAAAAATGTTTTTTTAAAGCACACTATAGCACAAGGAGAATTCACTCACTGTCCTTCCCTGTCCCTAGAAACAAGGACTCGCACAGTGAAAGAAACTGACACTCTCCCTACCTAGAGTTTTCTGTCCCTAGAAAAAATGTTTTTTTAAAGCACACTATAGCACAAGGAGAATTCACTCACTGTCCTTCCCTGTCCCTAGAAACAAGGACTTGCACAGTGAAAGAAACTGACACTCTCCCTACCTAGAGTTTTCTGTCCCTAGAAAAAATGTTTTTTTAAAGCACACTATAGCACAAGGAGAATTCACTCACTGTCCTTCCCTGTCCCTAGAAACAAGGACTCGAACAGTAAAACACACTGACACTCTCCCTACCTAGAGTTTTCTGTCCCTAGAAAAAATGTTTTTTTAAAGCACACTATAGCACAAGGAGAATTCACTCACTGTCCTTCCCTGTCCCTAGAAACAAGGACTCGCACAGTGAAAGAAACTGACACTCTCCCTACCTAGAGTTTTCTGTCCCTAGAAAAAATGTTTTTTTAAAGCACACTATAGCACAAGGAGAATTCACTCACTGTCCTTCCCTGTCCCTAGAAACAAGGACTTGCACAGTGAAAGAAACTGACACTCTCCCTACCTAGAGTTTTCTGTCCCTAGAAAAAATGTTTTTTTAAAGCACACTATAGCACAAGGAGAATTCACTCACTGTCCTTCCCTGTCCCTAGAAACAAGGACTTGCACAGTGAAAGAAACTGACACTCTCCCTACCTAGAGTTTTCTGTCCCTAGAAAAAATGTTTTTTTAAAGCACACTATAGCACAAGGAGAATTCACTCACTGTCCTTCCCTGTCCCTAGAAACAAGGACTCGCACAGTGAAAGAAACTGACACTCTCCCTACCTAGAGTTTTCTGTCCCTAGAAAAAATGTTTTTTTAAAGCACACTATAGCACAAGGAGAATTCACTCACTGTCCTTCCCTGTCCCTAGAAACAAGGACTTGCACAGTGAAAGAAACTGACACTCTCCCTACCTAGAGTTTTCTGTCCCTAGAAAAAATGTTTTATTAAAGCACACTATAGCACAAGGAGAATTCACTCACTGTCCTTCCCTGTCCCTAGAAACAAGGACTCGAACAGTAAAACACACTGACACTCTCCCTACCTAGAGTTTTCTGTCCCTAGAAAAAATGTTTTTTTAAAGCACACTATAGCACAAGGAGAATTCACTCACTGTCCTTCCCTGTCCCTAGAAACAAGGACTCGCACAGTGAAAGAAACTGACACTCTCCCTACCTAGAGTTTTCTGTCCCTAGAAAAAATGTTTTTTTAAAGCACACTATAGCACAAGGAGAATTCACTCACTGTCCTTCCCTGTCCCTAGAAACAAGGACTTGCACAGTGAAAGAAACTGACACTCTCCCTACCTAGAGTTTTCTGTCCCTAGAAAAAATGTTTTTTTAAAGCACACTATAGCACAAGGAGAATTCACTCACTGTCCTTCCCTGTCCCTAGAAACAAGGACTTGCACAGTGAAAGAAACTGACACTCTCCCTACCTAGAGTTTTCTGTCCCTAGAAAAAATGTTTTTTTAAAGCACACTATAGCACAAGGAGAATTCACTCACTGTCCTTCCCTGTCCCTAGAAACAAGGACTCGCACAGTGAAAGAAACTGACACTCTCCCTACCTAGAGTTTTCTGTCCCTAGAAAAAATGTTTTTTTAAAGCACACTATAGCACAAGGAGAATTCACTCACTGTCCTTCCCTGTCCCTAGAAACAAGGACTCGCACAGTGAAAGAAACTGACACTCTCCCTACCTAGAGTTTTCTGTCCCTAGAAAAAATGTTTTTTTAAAGCACACTATAGCACAAGGAGAATTCACTCACTGTCCTTCCCTGTCCCTAGAAACAAGGACTTGCACAGTGAAAGAAACTGACACTCTCCCTACCTAGAGTTTTCTGTCCCTAGAAAAAATGTTTTTTTAAAGCACACTATAGCACAAGGAGAATTCACTCACTGTCCTTCCCTGTCCCTAGAAACAAGGACTTGCACAGTGAAAGAAACTGACACTCTCCCTACCTAGAGTTTTCTGTCCCTAGAAAAAATGTTTTTTTAAAGCACACTATAGCACAAGGAGAATTCACTCACTGTCCTTCCCTGTCCCTAGAAACAAGGACTCGAACAGTAAAACACACTGACACTCTCCCTACCTAGAGTTTTCTGTCCCTAGAAAAAATGTTTTTTTAAAGCACACTATAGCACAAGGAGAATTCACTCACTGTCCTTCCCTGTCCCTAGAAACAAGGACTCGCACAGTGAAAGAAACTGACACTCTCCCTACCTAGAGTTTTCTGTCCCAGAAAAAATGTTTTTTTAAAGCACACTATAGCACAAGGAGAATTCACTCACTGTCCTTCCCTGTCCCTAGAAACACGGACTTGCACAGTGAAAGAAACTGACACTCTCCCTACCTAGAGTTTTCTGTCCCTAGAAAAAATGTTTTTTTAAAGCACACTATAGCACAAGGAGAATTCACTCACTGTCCTTCCCTGTCCCTAGAAACAAGGACTCGCACAGTGAAAGAAACTGACACTCTCCCTACCTAGAGTTTTCTGTCCCTAGAAAAAATGTTTTTTTAAAGCACACTATAGCACAAGGAGAATTCACTCACTGTCCTTCCCTGTCCCTAGAAACAAGGACTCGCACAGTGAAAGAAACTGACACTCTCCCTACCTAGAGTTTTCTGTCCCTAGAAAAAATGTTTTTTTAAAGCACACTATAGCACAAGGAGAATTCACTCACTGTCCTTCCCTGTCCCTAGAAACAAGGACCTGCACAGTGAAAGAAACTGACACTCTCCCTACCTAGAGTTTTCTGTCCCTAGAAAAAATGTTTTTTTAAAGCACACTATAGCACAAGGAGAATTCACTCACTGTCCTTCCCTGTCCCTAGAAACAAGGACTTGCACAGTGAAAGAAACTGACACTCTCCCTACCTAGAGTTTTCTGTCCCTAGAAAAAATGTTTTTTTAAAGCACACTATAGCACAAGGAGAATTCACTCACTGTCCTTCCCTGTCCCTAGAAACAAGGACTTGCACAGTGAAAGAAACTGACACTCTCCCTACCTAGAGTTTTCTGTCCCTAGAAAAAATGTTTTTTTAAAGCACACTATAGCACAAGGAGAATTCACTCACTGTCCTTCCCTGTCCCTAGAAACAAGGACTCGAACAGTAAAACACACTGACACTCTCCCTACCTAGAGTTTTCTGTCCCTAGAAAAAATGTTTTTTTAAAGCACACTATAGCACAAGGAGAATTCACTCACTGTCCTTCCCTGTCCCTAGAAACAAGGACTCGCACAGTGAAAGAAACTGACACTCTCCCTACCTAGAGTTTTCTGTCCCAGAAAAAATGTTTTTTTAAAGCACACTATAGCACAAGGAGAATTCACTCACTGTCCTTCCCTGTCCCTAGAAACACGGACTTGCACAGTGAAAGAAACTGACACTCTCCCTACCTAGAGTTTTCTGTCCCTAGAAAAAATGTTTTTTTAAAGCACACTATAGCACAAGGAGAATTCACTCACTGTCCTTCCCTGTCCCTAGAAACAAGGACTCGCACAGTGAAAGAAACTGACACTCTCCCTACCTAGAGTTTTCTGTCCCTAGAAAAAATGTTTTTTTAAAGCACACTATAGCACAAGGAGAATTCACTCACTGTCCTTCCCTGTCCCTAGAAACAAGGACTCGCACAGTGAAAGAAACTGACACTCTCCCTACCTAGAGTTTTCTGTCCCTAGAAAAAATGTTTTTTTAAAGCACACTATAGCACAAGGAGAATTCACTCACTGTCCTTCCCTGTCCCTAGAAACAAGGACCTGCACAGTGAAAAAAACTGACACTCTCCCTACCTAGAGTTTTCTGTCCCTAGAAAAAATGTTTTTTTAAAGCACACTATAGCACAAGGAGAATTCACTCACTGTCCTTCCCTGTCCCTAGAAACAAGGACTTGCACAGTGAAAGAAACTGACACTCTCCCTACCTAGAGTTTTCTGTCCCTAGAAAAAATGTTTTTTTAAAGCACACTATAGCACAAGGAGAATTCACTCACTGTCCTTCCCTGTCCCTAGAAACAAGGACTTGCACAGTGAAAGAAACTGACACTCTCCCTACCTAGAGTTTTCTGTCCCTAGAAAAAATGTTTTTTTAAAGCACACTATAGCACAAGGAGAATTCACTCACTGTCCTTCCCTGTCCCTAGAAACAAGGACTCGAACAGTAAAACACACTGACACTCTCCCTACCTAGAGTTTTCTGTCCCTAGAAAAAATGTTTTTTTAAAGCACACTATAGCACAAGGAGAATTCACTCACTGTCCTTCCCTGTCCCTAGAAACAAGGACTCGCACAGTGAAAGAAACTGACACTCTCCCTACCTAGAGTTTTCTGTCCCAGAAAAAATGTTTTTTTAAAGCACACTATAGCACAAGGAGAATTCACTCACTGTCCTTCCCTGTCCCTAGAAACACGGACTTGCACAGTGAAAGAAACTGACACTCTCCCTACCTAGAGTTTTCTGTCCCTAGAAAAAATGTTTTTTTAAAGCACACTATAGCACAAGGAGAATTCACTCACTGTCCTTCCCTGTCCCTAGAAACAAGGACTCGCACAGTGAAAGAAACTGACACTCTCCCTACCTAGAGTTTTCTGTCCCTAGAAAAAATGTTTTTTTAAAGCACACTATAGCACAAGGAGAATTCACTCACTGTCCTTCCCTGTCCCTAGAAACAAGGACTCGCACAGTGAAAGAAACTGACACTCTCCCTACCTAGAGTTTTCTGTCCCTAGAAAAAATGTTTTTTTAAAGCACACTATAGCACAAGGAGAATTCACTCACTGTCCTTCCCTGTCCCTAGAAACAAGGACTTGCACAGTGAAAGAAACTGACACTCTCCCTACCTAGAGTTTTCTGTCCCTAGAAAAAATGTTTTTTTAAAGCACACTATAGCACAAGGAGAATTCACTCACTGTCCTTCCCTGTCCCTAGAAACAAGGACTTGCACAGTGAAAGAAACTGACACTCTCCCTACCTAGAGTTTTCTGTCCCTAGAAAAAATGTTTTTTTAAAGCACACTATAGCACAAGGAGAATTCACTCACTGTCCTTCCCTGTCCCTAGAAACAAGGACTCGCACAGTGAAAGAAACTGACACTCTCCCTACCTAGAGTTTTCTGTCCCTAGAAAAAATGTTTTTTTAAAGCACACTATAGCACAAGGAGAATTCACTCACTGTCCTTCCCTGTCCCTAGAAACAAGGACTTGCACAGTGAAAGAAACTGACACTCTCCCTACCTAGAGTTTTCTGTCCCTAGAAAAAATGTTTTTTTAAAGCACACTATAGCACAAGGAGAATTCACTCACTGTCCTTCCCTGTCCCTAGAAACAAGGACTCGAACAGTAAAACACACTGACACTCTCCCTACCTAGAGTTTTCTGTCCCTAGAAAAAATGTTTTTTTAAAGCACACTATAGCACAAGGAGAATTCACTCACTGTCCTTCCCTGTCCCTAGAAACAAGGACTCGCACAGTGAAAGAAACTGACACTCTCCCTACCTAGAGTTTTCTGTCCCTAGAAAAAATGTTTTTTTAAAGCACACTATAGCACAAGGAGAATTCACTCACTGTCCTTCCCTGTCCCTAGAAACAAGGACTTGCACAATGAAAGAAACTGACACTCTCCCTACCTAGAGTTTTCTGTCCCTAGAAAAAATGTTTTATTAAAGCACACTATAGCACAAGGAGAATTCACTCACTGTCCTTCCCTGTCCCTAGAAACAAGGACTCGAACAGTAAAACACACTGACACTCTCCCTACCTAGAGTTTTCTGTCCCTAGAAAAAATGTTTTTTTAAAGCACACTATAGCACAAGGAGAATTCACTCACTGTCCTTCCCTGTCCCTAGAAACAAGGACTCGCACAGTGAAAGAAACTGACACTCTCCCTACCTAGAGTTTTCTGTCCCTAGAAAAAATGTTTTTTTAAAGCACACTATAGCACAAGGAGAATTCACTCACTGTCCTTCCCTGTCCCTAGAAACAAGGACTTGCACAGTGAAAGAAACTGACACTCTCCCTACCTAGAGTTTTCTGTCCCTAGAAAAAATGTTTTTTTAAAGCACACTATAGCACAAGGAGAATTCACTCACTGTCCTTCCCTGTCCCTAGAAACAAGGACTTGCACAGTGAAAGAAACTGACACTCTCCCTACCTAGAGTTTTCTGTCCCTAGAAAAAATGTTTTTTTAAAGCACACTATAGCACAAGGAGAATTCACTCACTGTCCTTCCCTGTCCCTAGAAACAAGGACTCGCACAGTGAAAGAAACTGACACTCTCCCTACCTAGAGTTTTCTGTCCCTAGAAAAAATGTTTTTTTAAAGCACACTATAGCACAAGGAGAATTCACTCACTGTCCTTCCCTGTCCCTAGAAACAAGGACTCGCACAGTGAAAGAAACTGACACTCTCCCTACCTAGAGTTTTCTGTCCCTAGAAAAAATGTTTTTTTAAAGCACACTATAGCACAAGGAGAATTCACTCACTGTCCTTCCCTGTCCCTAGAAACAAGGACTTGCACAGTGAAAGAAACTGACACTCTCCCTACCTAGAGTTTTCTGTCCCTAGAAAAAATGTTTTTTTAAAGCACACTATAGCACAAGGAGAATTCACTCACTGTCCTTCCCTGTCCCTAGAAACAAGGACTTGCACAGTGAAAGAAACTGACACTCTCCCTACCTAGAGTTTTCTGTCCCTAGAAAAAATGTTTTTTTAAAGCACACTATAGCACAAGGAGAATTCACTCACTGTCCTTCCCTGTCCCTAGAAACAAGGACTCGAACAGTAAAACACACTGACACTCTCCCTACCTAGAGTTTTCTGTCCCTAGAAAAAATGTTTTTTTAAAGCACACTATAGCACAAGGAGAATTCACTCACTGTCCTTCCCTGTCCCTAGAAACAAGGACTCGCACAGTGAAAGAAACTGACACTCTCCCTACCTAGAGTTTTCTGTCCCAGAAAAAATGTTTTTTTAAAGCACACTATAGCACAAGGAGAATTCACTCACTGTCCTTCCCTGTCCCTAGAAACACGGACTTGCACAGTGAAAGAAACTGACACTCTCCCTACCTAGAGTTTTCTGTCCCTAGAAAAAATGTTTTTTTAAAGCACACTATAGCACAAGGAGAATTCACTCACTGTCCTTCCCTGTCCCTAGAAACAAGGACTCGCACAGTGAAAGAAACTGACACTCTCCCTACCTAGAGTTTTCTGTCCCTAGAAAAAATGTTTTTTTAAAGCACACTATAGCACAAGGAGAATTCACTCACTGTCCTTCCCTGTCCCTAGAAACAAGGACTCGCACAGTGAAAGAAACTGACACTCTCCCTACCTAGAATTTTCTGTCCCTAGAAAAAATGTTTTTTTAAAGCACACTATAGCACAAGGAGAATTCACTCACTGTCCTTCCCTGTCCCTAGAAACAAGGACTTGCACAGTGAAAGAAACTGACACTCTCCCTACCTAGAGTTTTCTGTCCCTAGAAAAAATGTTTTTTTAAAGCACACTATAGCACAAGGAGAATTCACTCACTGTCCTTCCCTGTCCCTAGAAACAAGGACTTGCACAGTGAAAGAAACTGACACTCTCCCTACCTAGAGTTTTCTGTCCCTAGAAAAAATGTTTTTTTAAAGCACACTATAGCACAAGGAGAATTCACTCACTGTCCTTCCCTGTCCCTAGAAACAAGGACTCGCACAGTGAAAGAAACTGACACTCTCCCTACCTAGAGTTTTCTGTCCCTAGAAAAAATGTTTTTTTAAAGCACACTATAGCACAAGGAGAATTCACTCACTGTCCTTCCCTGTCCCTAGAAACAAGGACTCGCACAGTGAAAGAAACTGACACTCTCCCTACCTAGAGTTTTCTGTCCCTAGAAAAAATGTTTTTTTAAAGCACACTATAGCACAAGGAGAATTCACTCACTGTCCTTCCCTGTCCCTAGAAACAAGGACTTGCACAGTGAAAGAAACTGACACTCTCCCTACCTAGAGTTTTCTGTCCCTAGAAAAAATGTTTTTTTAAAGCACACTATAGCACAAGGAGAATTCACTCACTGTCCTTCCCTGTCCCTAGAAACAAGGACTTGCACAGTGAAAGAAACTGACACTCTCCCTACCTAGAGTTTTCTGTCCCTAGAAAAAATGTTTTTTTAAAGCACACTATAGCACAAGGAGAATTCACTCACTGTCCTTCCCTGTCCCTAGAAACAAGGAATCGAACAGTAAAACACACTGACACTCTCCCTACCTAGAGTTTTCTGTCCCTAGAAAAAATGTTTTTTTAAAGCACACTATAGCACAAGGAGAATTCACTCACTGTCCTTCCCTGTCCCTAGAAACAAGGACTCGCACAGTGAAAGAAACTGACACTCTCCCTACCTAGAGTTTTCTGTCCCAGAAAAAATGTTTTTTAAAGCACACTATAGCACAAGGAGAATTCACTCACTGTCCTTCCCTGTCCCTAGAAACAAGGACTTGCACAGTGAAAGAAACTGACACTCTCCCTACCTAGAGTTTTCTGTCCCTAGAAAAAATGTTTTTTTAAAGCACACTATAGCACAAGGAGAATTCACTCACTGTCCTTCCCTGTCCCTAGAAACAAGGACTCGCACAGTGAAAGAAACTGACACTCTCCCTACCTAGAGTTTTCTGTCCCTAGAAAAAATGTTTTTTAAAGCACACTATAGCACAAGGAGAATTCACTCACTGTCCTTCCCTGTCCCTAGAAACAAGGACTCGCACAGTGAAAGAAACTGACACTCTCCCTACCTAGAGTTTTCTGTCCCTAGAAAAAATGTTTTTTTAAAGCACACTATAGCACAAGGAGAATTCACTCACTGTCCTTCCCTGTCCCTAGAAACAAGGACTTGCACAGTGAAAGAAACTGACACTCTCCCTACCTAGAGTTTTCTGTCCCTAGAAAAAATGTTTTTTTAAAGCACACTATAGCACAAGGAGAATTCACTCACTGTCCTTCCCTGTCCCTAGAAACAAGGACTTGCACAGTGAAAGAAACTGACACTCTCCCTACCTAGAGTTTTCTGTCCCTAGAAAAAATGTTTTTTTAAAGCACACTATAGCACAAGGAGAATTCACTCACTGTCCTTCCCTGTCCCTAGAAACAAGGACTTGCACAGTGAAAGAAACTGACACTCTCCCTACCTAGAGTTTTCTGTCCCTAGAATTTTTTTTTTTTTAAAGCACACTATAGCACAAGGAGAATTCACTCACTGTCCTTCCCTGTCCCTAGAAACAAGGACTCGAACAGTAAAACACACTGACACTCTCCCTACCTAGAGTTTTCTGTCCCTAGAAAAAATGTTTTTTTAAAGCACACTATAGCACAAGGAGAATTCACTCACTGTCCTTCCCTGTCCCTAGAAACAAGGACTCGCACAGTGAAAGAAACTGACACTCTCCCTACCTAGAGTTTTCTGTCCCTAGAAAAAATGTTTTTTTAAAGCACACTATAGCACAAGGAGAATTCACTCACTGTCCTTCCCTGTCCCTAGAAACAAGGACTTGCACAGTGAAAGAAACTGACACTCTCCCTACCTAGAGTTTTCTGTCCCTAGAAAAAATGTTTTTTTAAAGCACACTATAGCACAAGGAGAATTCACTCACTGTCCTTCCCTGTCCCTAGAAACAAGGACTCGCACAGTGAAAGAAACTGACACTCTCCCTACCTAGAGTTTTCTGTCCCTAGAAAAAATGTTTTTTTAAAGCACACTATAGCACAAGGAGAATTCACTCACTGTCCTTCCCTGTCCCTAGAAACAAGGACTTGCACAGTGAAAGAAACTGACACTCTCCCTACCTAGAGTTTTCTGTCCCTAGAAAAAATGTTTTTTTAAAGCACACTATAGCACAAGGAGAATTCACTCACTGTCCTTCCCTGTCCCTAGAAACAAGGACTTGCACAGTGAAAGAAACTGACACTCTCCCTACCTAGAGTTTTCTGTCCCTAGAAAAAATGTTTTTTTAAAGCACACTATAGCACAAGGAGAATTCACTCACTGTCCTTCCCTGTCCCTAGAAACAAGGACTTGCACAGTGAAAGAAACTGACACTCTCCCTACCTAGAGTTTTCTGTCCCTAGAAAAAATGTTTTTTTAAAGCCCACTATAGCACAAGGAGAATTCACTCACTGTCCTTCCCTGTCCCTAGAAACAAGGACTCGCACAGTGAAAGAAACTGACACTCTCCCTACCTAGAGTTTTCTGTCCCTAGAAAAAATGTTTTTTTAAAGCACACTATAGCACAAGGAGAATTCACTCACTGTCCTTCCCTGTCCCTAGAAACAAGGACTCGCACAGTGAAAGAAACTGACACTCTCCCTACCTAGAGTTTTCTGTCCCTAGAAAAAATGTTTTTTTAAAGCACACTATAGCACAAGGAGAATTCACTCACTGTCCTTCCCTGTCCCTAGAAACAAGGACTTGCACAGTGAAAGAAACTGACACTCTCCCTACCTAGAGTTTTCTGTCCCTAGAAAAAATGTTTTTTTAAAGCACACTATAGCACAAGGAGAATTCACTCACTGTCCTTCCCTGTCCCTAGAAACAAGGACTTGCACAGTGAAAGAAACTGACACTCTCCCTACCTAGAGTTTTCTGTCCCTAGAAAAAATGTTTTTTTAAAGCACACTATAGCACAAGGAGAATTCACTCACTGTCCTTCCCTGTCCCTAGAAACAAGGACTTGCACAGTGAAAGAAACTGACACTCTCCCTACCTAGAGTTTTCTGTCCCTAGAAAAAATGTTTTTTTAAAGCACACTATAGCAGAAGGAGAATTCACTCACTGTCCTTCCCTGTCCCTAGAAACAAGGACTCGAACAGTAAAACACACTGACACTCTCCCTACCTAGAGTTTTCTGTCCCTAGAAAAAATGTTTTTTTAAAGCACACTATAGCACAAGGAGAATTCACTCACTGTCCTTCCCTGTCCCTAGAAACAAGGACTCGCACAGTGAAATAAACTGACACTCTCCCTACCTAGAGTTTTCTGTCCCAGAAAAAATGTTTTTTTAAAGCACACTATAGCACAAGGAGAATTCACTCACTGTCCTTCCCTGTCCCTAGAAACAAGGACTCGCACAGTGAAAGAAACTGACACTCTCCCTACCTAGAGTTTTCTGTCCCTAGAAAAAATGTTTTTTTAAAGCACACTATAGCACAAGGAGAATTCACTCACTGTCCTTCCCTGTCCCTAGAAACAAGGACTCGCACAGTGAAAGAAACTGACACTCTCCCTACCTAGAGTTTTCTGTCCCTAGAAAAAATGTTTTTTTAAAGCACACTATAGCACAAGGAGAATTCACTCACTGTCCTTCCCTGTCCCTAGAAACAAGGACTTGCACAGTGAAAGAAACTGACACTCTCCCTACCTAGAGTTTTCTGTCCCTAGAAAAAATGTTTTTTTAAAGCACACTATAGCACAAGGAGAATTCACTCACTGTCCTTCCCTGTCCCTAGAAACAAGGACTTGCACAGTGAAAGAAACTGACACTCTCCCTACCTAGAGTTTTCTGTCCCTAGAAAAAATGTTTTTTTAAAGCACACTATAGCACAAGGAGAATTCACTCACTGTCCTTCCCTGTCCCTAGAAACAAGGACTCGCACAGTGAAAGAAACTGACACTCTCCCTACCTAGAGTTTTCTGTCCCTAGAAAAAATGTTTTTTTAAAGCACACTATAGCACAAGGAGAATTCACTCACTGTCCTTCCCTGTCCCTAGAAACAAGGACTCGCACAGTGAAAGAAACTGACACTCTCCCTACCTAGAGTTTTCTGTCCCTAGAAAAAATGTTTTTTTAAAGCACACTATAGCACAAGGAGAATTCACTCACTGTCCTTCCCTGTCCCTAGAAACAAGGACTTGCACAGTGAAAGAAACTGACACTCTCCCTACCTAGAGTTTTCTGTCCCTAGAAAAAATGTTTTTTTAAAGCACACTATAGCACAAGGAGAATTCACTCACTGTCCTTCCCTGTCCCTAGAAACAAGGACTTGCACAGTGAAAGAAACTGACACTCTCCCTACCTAGAGTTTTCTGTCCCTAGAAAAAATGTTTTTTTAAAGCACACTATAGCACAAGGAGAATTCACTCACTGTCCTTCCCTGTCCCTAGAAACAAGGAATCGAACAGTAAAACACACTGACACTCTCCCTACCTAGAGTTTTCTGTCCCTAGAAAAAATGTTTTTTTAAAGCACACTATAGCACAAGGAGAATTCACTCACTGTCCTTCCCTGTCCCTAGAAACAAGGACTCGCACAGTGAAAGAAACTGACACTCTCCCTACCTAGAGTTTTCTGTCCCAGAAAAAATGTTTTTTAAAGCACACTATAGCACAAGGAGAATTCACTCACTGTCCTTCCCTGTCCCTAGAAACAAGGACTTGCACAGTGAAAGAAACTGACACTCTCCCTACCTAGAGTTTTCTGTCCCTAGAAAAAATGTTTTTTTAAAGCACACTATAGCACAAGGAGAATTCACTCACTGTCCTTCCCTGTCCCTAGAAACAAGGACTCGCACAGTGAAAGAAACTGACACTCTCCCTACCTAGAGTTTTCTGTCCCTAGAAAAAATGTTTTTTAAAGCACACTATAGCACAAGGAGAATTCACTCACTGTCCTTCCCTGTCCCTAGAAACAAGGACTCGCACAGTGAAAGAAACTGACACTCTCCCTACCTAGAGTTTTCTGTCCCTAGAAAATTTTTTTTTTTAAAGCACACTATAGCACAAGGAGAATTCACTCACTGTCCTTCCCTGTCCCTAGAAACAAGGACTTGCACAGTGAAAGAAACTGACACTCTCCCTACCTAGAGTTTTCTGTCCCTAGAAAAAATGTTTTTTTAAAGCACACTATAGCACAAGGAGAATTCACTCACTGTCCTTCCCTGTCCCTAGAAACAAGGACTTGCACAGTGAAAGAAACTGACACTCTCCCTACCTAGAGTTTTCTGTCCCTAGAAAAAATGTTTTTTTAAAGCACACTATAGCACAAGGAGAATTCACTCACTGTCCTTCCCTGTCCCTAGAAACAAGGACTTGCACAGTGAAAGAAACTGACACTCTCCCTACCTAGAGTTTTCTGTCCCTAGAATTTTTTTTTTTTTAAAGCACACTATAGCACAAGGAGAATTCACTCACTGTCCTTCCCTGTCCCTAGAAACAAGGACTCGAACAGTAAAACACACTGACACTCTCCCTACCTAGAGTTTTCTGTCCCTAGAAAAAATGTTTTTTTAAAGCACACTATAGCACAAGGAGAATTCACTCACTGTCCTTCCCTGTCCCTAGAAACAAGGACTCGCACAGTGAAAGAAACTGACACTCTCCCTACCTAGAGTTTTCTGTCCCTAGAAAAAATGTTTTTTTAAAGCACACTATAGCACAAGGAGAATTCACTCACTGTCCTTCCCTGTCCCTAGAAACAAGGACTTGCACAGTGAAAGAAACTGACACTCTCCCTACCTAGAGTTTTCTGTCCCTAGAAAAAATGTTTTTTTAAAGCACACTATAGCACAAGGAGAATTCACTCACTGTCCTTCCCTGTCCCTAGAAACAAGGACTCGCACAGTGAAAGAAACTGACACTCTCCCTACCTAGAGTTTTCTGTCCCTAGAAAAAATGTTTTTTTAAAGCACACTATAGCACAAGGAGAATTCACTCACTGTCCTTCCCTGTCCCTAGAAACAAGGACTTGCACAGTGAAAGAAACTGACACTCTCCCTACCTAGAGTTTTCTGTCCCTAGAAAAAATGTTTTTTTAAAGCACACTATAGCACAAGGAGAATTCACTCACTGTCCTTCCCTGTCCCTAGAAACAAGGACTTGCACAGTGAAAGAAACTGACACTCTCCCTACCTAGAGTTTTCTGTCCCTAGAAAAAATGTTTTTTTAAAGCACACTATAGCACAAGGAGAATTCACTCACTGTCCTTCCCTGTCCCTAGAAACAAGGACTTGCACAGTGAAAGAAACTGACACTCTCCCTACCTAGAGTTTTCTGTCCCTAGAAAAAATGTTTTTTTAAAGCACACTATAGCACAAGGAGAATTCACTCACTGTCCTTCCCTGTCCCTAGAAACAAGGACTCGCACAGTGAAAGAAACTGACACTCTCCCTACCTAGAGTTTTCTGTCCCTAGAAAAAATGTTTTTTTAAAGCACACTATAGCACAAGGAGAATTCACTCACTGTCCTTCCCTGTCCCTAGAAACAAGGACTCGCACAGTGAAAGAAACTGACACTCTCCCTACCTAGAGTTTTCTGTCCCTAGAAAAAATGTTTTTTTAAAGCACACTATAGCACAAGGAGAATTCACTCACTGTCCTTCCCTGTCCCTAGAAACAAGGACTTGCACAGTGAAAGAAACTGACACTCTCCCTACCTAGAGTTTTCTGTCCCTAGAAAAAATGTTTTTTTAAAGCACACTATAGCACAAGGAGAATTCACTCACTGTCCTTCCCTGTCCCTAGAAACAAGGACTTGCACAGTGAAAGAAACTGACACTCTCCCTACCTAGAGTTTTCTGTCCCTAGAAAAAATGTTTTTTTAAAGCACACTATAGCACAAGGAGAATTCACTCACTGTCCTTCCCTGTCCCTATAAACAAGGACTCGAACAGTAAAACACACTGACACTCTCCCTACCTAGAGTTTTCTGTCCCTAGAAAAAATGTTTTTTTAAAGCACACTATAGCACAAGGAGAATTCACTCACTGTCCTTCCCTGTCCCTAGAAACAAGGACTTGCACAGTGAAAGAAACTGACACTCTCCCTACCTAGAGTTTTCTGTCCCTAGAAAAAATGTTTTTTTAAAGCACACTATAGCACAAGGAGAATTCACTCACTGTCCTTCCCTGTCCCTAGAAACAAGGACTTGCACAGTGAAAGAAACTGACACTCTCCCTACCTAGAGTTTTCTGTCCCTAGAAAAAATGTTTTTTTAAAGCACACTATAGCACAAGGAGAATTCACTCACTGTCCTTCCCTGTCCCTAGAAACAAGGACTTGCACAGTGAAAGAAACTGACACTCTCCCTACCTAGAGTTTTCTGTCCCTAGAAAAAATGTTTTTTTAAAGCACACTATAGCACAAGGAGAATTCACTCACTGTCCTTCCCTGTCCCTAGAAACAAGGACTTGCACAGTGAAAGAAACTGACACTCTCCCTACCTAGAGTTTTCTGTCCCTAGAAAAAATGTTTTTTTAAAGCACACTATAGCACAAGGAGAATTCACTCACTGTCCTTCCCTGTCCCTAGAAACAAGGGCTCGAACAGTAAAACACACTGACACTCTCCCTACCTAGAGTTTTCTGTCCCTAGAAAAAATGTTTTTTTAAAGCACACTATAGCACAAGGAGAATTCACTCACTGTCCTTCCCTGTCCCTAGAAACAAGGACTCGCACAGTGAAAGAAACTGACACTCTCCCTACCTAGAGTTTTCTGTCCCTAGAAAAAATGTTTTTTTAAAGCACACTATAGCACAAGGAGAATTCACTCACTGTCCTTCCCTGTCCCTAGAAACAAGGACTCGCACAGTGAAAGAAACTGACACTCTCCCTACCTAGAGTTTTCTGTCCCTAGAAAAAATGTTTTTTTAAAGCACACTATAGCACAAGGAGAATTCACTCACTGTCCTTCCCTGTCCCTAGAAACAAGGACTTGCACAGTGAAAGAAACTGACACTCTCCCTACCTAGAGTTTTCTGTCCCTAGAAAAAATGTTTTTTTAAAGCACACTATAGCACAAGGAGAATTCACTCACTGTCCTTCCCTGTCCCTAGAAACAAGGACTTGCACAGTGAAAGAAACTGACACTCTCCCTACCTAGAGTTTTCTGTCCCTAGAAATTTTTTTTTTTTAAAGCACACTATAGCACAAGGAGAATTCACTCACTGTCCTTCCCTGTCCCTAGAAACAAGGACTTGCACAGTGAAAGAAACTGACACTCTCCCTACCTAGAGTTTTCTGTCCCTAGAAAAAATGTTTTTTTAAAGCACACTATAGCACGAGGAGAATTCACTCACTGTCCTTCCCTGTCCCTAGAAACAAGGGCTCGAACAGTAAAACACACTGACACTCTCCCTACCTAGAGTTTTCTGTCCCTAGAAAAAATGTTTTTTTAAAGCACACTATAGCACAAGGAGAATTCACTCACTGTCCTTCCCTGTCCCTAGAAACAAGGACTCGCACAGTGAAAGAAACTGACACTCTCCCTACCTAGAGTTTTCTGTCCCTAGAAAAAATGTTTTTTTAAAGCACACTATAGCACAAGGAGAATTCACTCACTGTCCTTCCCTGTCCCTAGAAACAAGGACTTGCACAGTGAAAGAAACTGACACTCTCCCTACCTAGAGTTTTCTGTCCCTAGAAAAAATGTTTTTTTAAAGCACACTATAGCACAAGGAGAATTCACTCACTGTCCTTCCCTGTCCCTAGAAACAAGGACTTGCACAGTGAAAGAAACTGACACTCTCCCTACCTAGAGTTTTCTGTCCCTAGAATTTTTTTTTTTTTAAAGCACACTATAGCACAAGGAGAATTCACTCACTGTCCTTCCCTGTCCCTAGAAACAAGGACTCGAACAGTAAAACACACTGACACTCTCCCTACCTAGAGTTTTCTGTCCCTAGAAAAAATGTTTTTTTAAAGCACACTATAGCACAAGGAGAATTCACTCACTGTCCTTCCCTGTCCCTAGAAACAAGGACTCGCACAGTGAAAGAAACTGACACTCTCCCTACCTAGAGTTTTCTGTCCCTAGAAAAAATGTTTTTTTAAAGCACACTATAGCACAAGGAGAATTCACTCACTGTCCTTCCCTGTCCCTAGAAACAAGGACTTGCACAGTGAAAGAAACTGACACTCTCCCTACCTAGAGTTTTCTGTCCCTAGAAAAAATGTTTTTTTAAAGCACACTATAGCACAAGGAGAATTCACTCACTGTCCTTCCCTGTCCCTAGAAACAAGGACTTGCACAGTGAAAGAAACTGACACTCTCCCTACCTAGAGTTTTCTGTCCCTAGAAAAAATGTTTTTTTAAAGCACACTATAGCACAAGGAGAATTCACTCACTGTCCTTCCCTGTCCCTAGAAACAAGGGCTCGAACAGTAAAACACACTGACACTCTCCCTACCTAGAGTTTTCTGTCCCTAGAAAAAATGTTTTTTTAAAGCACACTATAGCACAAGGAGAATTCACTCACTGTCCTTCCCTGTCCCTAGAAACAAGGACTCGCACAGTGAAAGAAACTGACACTCTCCCTACCTAGAGTTTTCTGTCCCTAGAAAAAATGTTTTTTTAAAGCACACTATAGCACAAGGAGAATTCACTCACTGTCCTTCCCTGTCCCTAGAAACAAGGACTCGCACAGTGAAAGAAACTGACACTCTCCCTACCTAGAGTTTTCTGTCCCTAGAAAAAATGTTTTTTTAAAGCACACTATAGCACAAGGAGAATTCACTCACTGTCCTTCCCTGTCCCTAGAAACAAGGACTTGCACAGTGAAAGAAACTGACACTCTCCCTACCTAGAGTTTTCTGTCCCTAGAAAAAATGTTTTTTTAAAGCACACTATAGCACAAGGAGAATTCACTCACTGTCCTTCCCTGTCCCTAGAAACAAGGACTTGCACAGTGAAAGAAACTGACACTCTCCCTACCTAGAGTTTTCTGTCCCTAGAAAAAATGTTTTTTTAAAGCACACTATAGCACAAGGAGAATTCACTCACTGTCCTTCCCTGTCCCTAGAAACAAGGACTTGCACAGTGAAAGAAACTGACACTCTCCCTACCTAGAGTTTTCTGTCCCTAGAAAAAATGTTTTTTTAAAGCACACTATAGCACGAGGAGAATTCACTCACTGTCCTTCCCTGTCCCTAGAAACAAGGGCTCGAACAGTAAAACACACTGACACTCTCCCTACCTAGAGTTTTCTGTCCCTAGAAAAAATGTTTTTTTAAAGCACACTATAGCACAAGGAGAATTCACTCACTGTCCTTCCCTGTCCCTAGAAACAAGGACTCGCACAGTGAAAGAAACTGACACTCTCCCTACCTAGAGTTTTCTGTCCCTAGAAAAAATGTTTTTTTAAAGCACACTATAGCACAAGGAGAATTCACTCACTGTCCTTCCCTGTCCCTAGAAACAAGGACTTGCACAGTGAAAGAAACTGACACTCTCCCTACCTAGAGTTTTCTGTCCCTAGAAAAAATGTTTTTTTAAAGCACACTATAGCACAAGGAGAATTCACTCACTGTCCTTCCCTGTCCCTAGAAACAAGGACTTGCACAGTGAAAGAAACTGACACTCTCCCTACCTAGAGTTTTCTGTCCCTAGAAATTTTTTTTTTTAAAGCACACTATAGCACAAGGAGAATTCACTCACTGTCCTTCCCTGTCCCTAGAAACAAGGACTCGAACAGTAAAACACACTGACACTCTCCCTACCTAGAGTTTTCTGTCCCTAGAAAAAATGTTTTTTTAAAGCACACTATAGCACAAGGAGAATTCACTCACTGTCCTTCCCTGTCCCTAGAAACAAGGACTCGCACAGTGAAAGAAACTGACACTCTCCCTACCTAGAGTTTTCTGTCCCTAGAAATTTTTTTTTTTAAAGCACACTATAGCACAAGGAGAATTCACTCACTGTCCTTCCCTGTCCCTAGAAACAAGGACTTGCACAGTGAAAGAAACTGACACTCTCCCTACCTAGAGTTTTCTGTCCCTAGAAAAAATGTTTTTTTAAAGCACACTATAGCACAAGGAGAATTCACTCACTGTCCTTCCCTGTCCCTAGAAACAAGGACTCGCACAGTGAAAGAAACTGACACTCTCCCTACCTAGAGTTTTCTGTCCCTAGAAAAAATGTTTTTTTAAAGCACACTATAGCACAAGGAGAATTCACTCACTGTCCTTCCCTGTCCCTAGAAACAAGGACTTGCACAGTGAAAGAAACTGACACTCTCCCTACCTAGAGTTTTCTGTCCCTAGAAAAAATGTTTTTTTAAAGCACACTATAGCACAAGGAGAATTCACTCACTGTCCTTCCCTGTCCCTAGAAACAAGGACTTGCACAGTGAAAGAAACTGACACTCTCCCTACCTAGAGTTTTCTGTCCCTAGAAAAAATGTTTTTTTAAAGCACACTATAGCACAAGGAGAATTCACTCACTGTCCTTCCCTGTCCCTAGAAACAAGGACTTGCACAGTGAAAGAAACTGACACTCTCCCTACCTAGAGTTTTCTGTCCCTAGAAAAAATGTTTTTTTAAAGCACACTATAGCACAAGGAGAATTCACTCACTGTCCTTCCCTGTCCCTAGAAACAAGGACTCGCACAGTGAAAGAAACTGACACTCTCCCTACCTAGAGTTTTCTGTCCCAGAAAAAATGTTTTTTTAAAGCACACTATAGCACAAGGAGAATTCACTCACTGTCCTTCCCTGTCCCTAGAAACACGGACTTGCACAGTGAAAGAAACTGACACTCTCCCTACCTAGAGTTTTCTGTCCCTAGAAAAAATGTTTTTTTAAAGCACACTATAGCACAAGGAGAATTCACTCACTGTCCTTCCCTGTCCCTAGAAACAAGGACTCGCACAGTGAAAGAAACTGACACTCTCCCTACCTAGAGTTTTCTGTCCCTAGAAAAAATGTTTTTTTAAAGCACACTATAGCACAAGGAGAATTCACTCACTGTCCTTCCCTGTCCCTAGAAACAAGGACTTGCACAGTGAAAGAAACTGACACTCTCCCTACCTAGAGTTTTCTGTCCCTAGAAAAAATGTTTTTTTAAAGCACACTATAGCACAAGGAGAATTCACTCACTGTCCTTCCCTGTCCCTAGAAACAAGGACTCGCACAGTGAAAGAAACTGACACTCTCCCTACCTAGAGTTTTCTGTCCCTAGAAAAAATGTTTTTTTAAAGCACACTATAGCACAAGGAGAATTCACTCACTGTCCTTCCCTGTCCCTAGAAACAAGGACTCGCACAGTGAAAGAAACTGACACTCTCCCTACCTAGAGTTTTCTGTCCCTAGAAAAAATGTTTTTTTAAAGCACACTATAGCACAAGGAGAATTCACTCACTGTCCTTCCCTGTCCCTAGAAACAAGGACTTGCACAGTGAAAGAAACTGACACTCTCCCTACCTAGAGTTTTCTGTCCCTAGAAAAAATGTTTTTTTAAAGCACACTATAGCACAAGGAGAATTCACTCACTGTCCTTCCCTGTCCCTAGAAACAAGGACTCGCACAGTGAAAGAAACTGACACTCTCCCTACCTAGAGTTTTCTGTCCCTAGAAAAAATGTTTTTTTAAAGCACACTATAGCACAAGGAGAATTCACTCACTGTCCTTCCCTGTCCCTAGAAACAAGGACTTGCACAGTGAAAGAAACTGACACTCTCCCTACCTAGAGTTTTCTGTCCCTAGAAAAAATGTTTTTTTAAAGCACACTATAGCACAAGGAGAATTCACTCACTGTCCTTCCCTGTCCCTAGAAACAAGGACTCGAACAGTAAAACACACTGACACTCTCCCTACCTAGAGTTTTCTGTCCCTAGAAAAAATGTTTTTTTAAAGCACACTATAGCACAAGGAGAATTCACTCACTGTCCTTCCCTGTCCCTAGAAACAAGGACTCGCACAGTGAAAGAAACTGACACTCTCCCTACCTAGAGTTTTCTGTCCCTAGAAAAAATGTTTTTTTAAAGCACACTATAGCACAAGGAGAATTCACTCACTGTCCTTCCCTGTCCCTAGAAACAAGGACTTGCACAGTGAAAGAAACTGACACTCTCCCTACCTAGAGTTTTCTGTCCCTAGAAAAAATGTTTTTTTAAAGCACACTATAGCACAAGGAGAATTCACTCACTGTCCTTCCCTGTCCCTAGAAACAAGGACTTGCACAGTGAAAGAAACTGACACTCTCCCTACCTAGAGTTTTCTGTCCCTAGAAAAAATGTTTTTTTAAAGCACACTATAGCACAAGGAGAATTCACTCACTGTCCTTCCCTGTCCCTAGAAACAAGGACTCGCACAGTGAAAGAAACTGACACTCTCCCTACCTAGAGTTTTCTGTCCCTAGAAAAAATGTTTTTTTAAAGCACACTATAGCACAAGGAGAATTCACTCACTGTCCTTCCCTGTCCCTAGAAACAAGGACTTGCACAGTGAAAGAAACTGACACTCTCCCTACCTAGAGTTTTCTGTCCCTAGAAAAAATGTTTTATTAAAGCACACTATAGCACAAGGAGAATTCACTCACTGTCCTTCCCTGTCCCTAGAAACAAGGACTCGAACAGTAAAACACACTGACACTCTCCCTACCTAGAGTTTTCTGTCCCTAGAAAAAATGTTTTTTTAAAGCACACTATAGCACAAGGAGAATTCACTCACTGTCCTTCCCTGTCCCTAGAAACAAGGACTCGCACAGTGAAAGAAACTGACACTCTCCCTACCTAGAGTTTTCTGTCCCTAGAAAAAATGTTTTTTTAAAGCACACTATAGCACAAGGAGAATTCACTCACTGTCCTTCCCTGTCCCTAGAAACAAGGACTTGCACAGTGAAAGAAACTGACACTCTCCCTACCTAGAGTTTTCTGTCCCTAGAAAAAATGTTTTTTTAAAGCACACTATAGCACAAGGAGAATTCACTCACTGTCCTTCCCTGTCCCTAGAAACAAGGACTTGCACAGTGAAAGAAACTGACACTCTCCCTACCTAGAGTTTTCTGTCCCTAGAAAAAATGTTTTTTTAAAGCACACTATAGCACAAGGAGAATTCACTCACTGTCCTTCCCTGTCCCTAGAAACAAGGACTCGCACAGTGAAAGAAACTGACACTCTCCCTACCTAGAGTTTTCTGTCCCTAGAAAAAATGTTTTTTTAAAGCACACTATAGCACAAGGAGAATTCACTCACTGTCCTTCCCTGTCCCTAGAAACAAGGACTCGCACAGTGAAAGAAACTGACACTCTCCCTACCTAGAGTTTTCTGTCCCTAGAAAAAATGTTTTTTTAAAGCACACTATAGCACAAGGAGAATTCACTCACTGTCCTTCCCTGTCCCTAGAAACAAGGACTTGCACAGTGAAAGAAACTGACACTCTCCCTACCTAGAGTTTTCTGTCCCTAGAAAAAATGTTTTTTTAAAGCACACTATAGCACAAGGAGAATTCACTCACTGTCCTTCCCTGTCCCTAGAAACAAGGACTTGCACAGTGAAAGAAACTGACACTCTCCCTACCTAGAGTTTTCTGTCCCTAGAAAAAATGTTTTTTTAAAGCACACTATAGCACAAGGAGAATTCACTCACTGTCCTTCCCTGTCCCTAGAAACAAGGACTCGAACAGTAAAACACACTGACACTCTCCCTACCTAGAGTTTTCTGTCCCTAGAAAAAATGTTTTTTTAAAGCACACTATAGCACAAGGAGAATTCACTCACTGTCCTTCCCTGTCCCTAGAAACAAGGACTCGCACAGTGAAAGAAACTGACACTCTCCCTACCTAGAGTTTTCTGTCCCAGAAAAAATGTTTTTTTAAAGCACACTATAGCACAAGGAGAATTCACTCACTGTCCTTCCCTGTCCCTAGAAACACGGACTTGCACAGTGAAAGAAACTGACACTCTCCCTACCTAGAGTTTTCTGTCCCTAGAAAAAATGTTTTTTTAAAGCACACTATAGCACAAGGAGAATTCACTCACTGTCCTTCCCTGTCCCTAGAAACAAGGACTCGCACAGTGAAAGAAACTGACACTCTCCCTACCTAGAGTTTTCTGTCCCTAGAAAAAATGTTTTTTTAAAGCACACTATAGCACAAGGAGAATTCACTCACTGTCCTTCCCTGTCCCTAGAAACAAGGACTCGCACAGTGAAAGAAACTGACACTCTCCCTACCTAGAGTTTTCTGTCCCTAGAAAAAATGTTTTTTTAAAGCACACTATAGCACAAGGAGAATTCACTCACTGTCCTTCCCTGTCCCTAGAAACAAGGACCTGCACAGTGAAAGAAACTGACACTCTCCCTACCTAGAGTTTTCTGTCCCTAGAAAAAATGTTTTTTTAAAGCACACTATAGCACAAGGAGAATTCACTCACTGTCCTTCCCTGTCCCTAGAAACAAGGACTTGCACAGTGAAAGAAACTGACACTCTCCCTACCTAGAGTTTTCTGTCCCTAGAAAAAATGTTTTTTTAAAGCACACTATAGCACAAGGAGAATTCACTCACTGTCCTTCCCTGTCCCTAGAAACAAGGACTTGCACAGTGAAAGAAACTGACACTCTCCCTACCTAGAGTTTTCTGTCCCTAGAAAAAATGTTTTTTTAAAGCACACTATAGCACAAGGAGAATTCACTCACTGTCCTTCCCTGTCCCTAGAAACAAGGACTCGAACAGTAAAACACACTGACACTCTCCCTACCTAGAGTTTTCTGTCCCTAGAAAAAATGTTTTTTTAAAGCACACTATAGCACAAGGAGAATTCACTCACTGTCCTTCCCTGTCCCTAGAAACAAGGACTCGCACAGTGAAAGAAACTGACACTCTCCCTACCTAGAGTTTTCTGTCCCAGAAAAAATGTTTTTTTAAAGCACACTATAGCACAAGGAGAATTCACTCACTGTCCTTCCCTGTCCCTAGAAACACGGACTTGCACAGTGAAAGAAACTGACACTCTCCCTACCTAGAGTTTTCTGTCCCTAGAAAAAATGTTTTTTTAAAGCACACTATAGCACAAGGAGAATTCACTCACTGTCCTTCCCTGTCCCTAGAAACAAGGACTCGCACAGTGAAAGAAACTGACACTCTCCCTACCTAGAGTTTTCTGTCCCTAGAAAAAATGTTTTTTTAAAGCACACTATAGCACAAGGAGAATTCACTCACTGTCCTTCCCTGTCCCTAGAAACAAGGACTCGCACAGTGAAAGAAACTGACACTCTCCCTACCTAGAGTTTTCTGTCCCTAGAAAAAATGTTTTTTTAAAGCACACTATAGCACAAGGAGAATTCACTCACTGTCCTTCCCTGTCCCTAGAAACAAGGACCTGCACAGTGAAAAAAACTGACACTCTCCCTACCTAGAGTTTTCTGTCCCTAGAAAAAATGTTTTTTTAAAGCACACTATAGCACAAGGAGAATTCACTCACTGTCCTTCCCTGTCCCTAGAAACAAGGACTTGCACAGTGAAAGAAACTGACACTCTCCCTACCTAGAGTTTTCTGTCCCTAGAAAAAATGTTTTTTTAAAGCACACTATAGCACAAGGAGAATTCACTCACTGTCCTTCCCTGTCCCTAGAAACAAGGACTTGCACAGTGAAAGAAACTGACACTCTCCCTACCTAGAGTTTTCTGTCCCTAGAAAAAATGTTTTTTTAAAGCACACTATAGCACAAGGAGAATTCACTCACTGTCCTTCCCTGTCCCTAGAAACAAGGACTCGAACAGTAAAACACACTGACACTCTCCCTACCTAGAGTTTTCTGTCCCTAGAAAAAATGTTTTTTTAAAGCACACTATAGCACAAGGAGAATTCACTCACTGTCCTTCCCTGTCCCTAGAAACAAGGACTCGCACAGTGAAAGAAACTGACACTCTCCCTACCTAGAGTTTTCTGTCCCAGAAAAAATGTTTTTTTAAAGCACACTATAGCACAAGGAGAATTCACTCACTGTCCTTCCCTGTCCCTAGAAACACGGACTTGCACAGTGAAAGAAACTGACACTCTCCCTACCTAGAGTTTTCTGTCCCTAGAAAAAATGTTTTTTTAAAGCACACTATAGCACAAGGAGAATTCACTCACTGTCCTTCCCTGTCCCTAGAAACAAGGACTCGCACAGTGAAAGAAACTGACACTCTCCCTACCTAGAGTTTTCTGTCCCTAGAAAAAATGTTTTTTTAAAGCACACTATAGCACAAGGAGAATTCACTCACTGTCCTTCCCTGTCCCTAGAAACAAGGACTCGCACAGTGAAAGAAACTGACACTCTCCCTACCTAGAGTTTTCTGTCCCTAGAAAAAATGTTTTTTTAAAGCACACTATAGCACAAGGAGAATTCACTCACTGTCCTTCCCTGTCCCTAGAAACAAGGACTTGCACAGTGAAAGAAACTGACACTCTCCCTACCTAGAGTTTTCTGTCCCTAGAAAAAATGTTTTTTTAAAGCACACTATAGCACAAGGAGAATTCACTCACTGTCCTTCCCTGTCCCTAGAAACAAGGACTTGCACAGTGAAAGAAACTGACACTCTCCCTACCTAGAGTTTTCTGTCCCTAGAAAAAATGTTTTTTTAAAGCACACTATAGCACAAGGAGAATTCACTCACTGTCCTTCCCTGTCCCTAGAAACAAGGACTCGCACAGTGAAAGAAACTGACACTCTCCCTACCTAGAGTTTTCTGTCCCTAGAAAAAATGTTTTTTTAAAGCACACTATAGCACAAGGAGAATTCACTCACTGTCCTTCCCTGTCCCTAGAAACAAGGACTTGCACAGTGAAAGAAACTGACACTCTCCCTACCTAGAGTTTTCTGTCCCTAGAAAAAATGTTTTTTTAAAGCACACTATAGCACAAGGAGAATTCACTCACTGTCCTTCCCTGTCCCTAGAAACAAGGACTCGAACAGTAAAACACACTGACACTCTCCCTACCTAGAGTTTTCTGTCCCTAGAAAAAATGTTTTTTTAAAGCACACTATAGCACAAGGAGAATTCACTCACTGTCCTTCCCTGTCCCTAGAAACAAGGACTCGCACAGTGAAAGAAACTGACACTCTCCCTACCTAGAGTTTTCTGTCCCTAGAAAAAATGTTTTTTTAAAGCACACTATAGCACAAGGAGAATTCACTCACTGTCCTTCCCTGTCCCTAGAAACAAGGACTTGCACAGTGAAAGAAACTGACACTCTCCCTACCTAGAGTTTTCTGTCCCTAGAAAAAATGTTTTTTTAAAGCACACTATAGCACAAGGAGAATTCACTCACTGTCCTTCCCTGTCCCTAGAAACAAGGACTTGCACAGTGAAAGAAACTGACACTCTCCCTACCTAGAGTTTTCTGTCCCTAGAAAAAATGTTTTTTTAAAGCACACTATAGCACAAGGAGAATTCACTCACTGTCCTTCCCTGTCCCTAGAAACAAGGACTCGCACAGTGAAAGAAACTGACACTCTCCCTACCTAGAGTTTTCTGTCCCTAGAAAAAATGTTTTTTTAAAGCACACTATAGCACAAGGAGAATTCACTCACTGTCCTTCCCTGTCCCTAGAAACAAGGACTTGCACAGTGAAAGAAACTGACACTCTCCCTACCTAGAGTTTTCTGTCCCTAGAAAAAATGTTTTATTAAAGCACACTATAGCACAAGGAGAATTCACTCACTGTCCTTCCCTGTCCCTAGAAACAAGGACTCGAACAGTAAAACACACTGACACTCTCCCTACCTAGAGTTTTCTGTCCCTAGAAAAAATGTTTTTTTAAAGCACACTATAGCACAAGGAGAATTCACTCACTGTCCTTCCCTGTCCCTAGAAACAAGGACTCGCACAGTGAAAGAAACTGACACTCTCCCTACCTAGAGTTTTCTGTCCCTAGAAAAAATGTTTTTTTAAAGCACACTATAGCACAAGGAGAATTCACTCACTGTCCTTCCCTGTCCCTAGAAACAAGGACTTGCACAGTGAAAGAAACTGACACTCTCCCTACCTAGAGTTTTCTGTCCCTAGAAAAAATGTTTTTTTAAAGCACACTATAGCACAAGGAGAATTCACTCACTGTCCTTCCCTGTCCCTAGAAACAAGGACTTGCACAGTGAAAGAAACTGACACTCTCCCTACCTAGAGTTTTCTGTCCCTAGAAAAAATGTTTTTTTAAAGCACACTATAGCACAAGGAGAATTCACTCACTGTCCTTCCCTGTCCCTAGAAACAAGGACTCGCACAGTGAAAGAAACTGACACTCTCCCTACCTAGAGTTTTCTGTCCCTAGAAAAAATGTTTTTTTAAAGCACACTATAGCACAAGGAGAATTCACTCACTGTCCTTCCCTGTCCCTAGAAACAAGGACTCGCACAGTGAAAGAAACTGACACTCTCCCTACCTAGAGTTTTCTGTCCCTAGAAAAAATGTTTTTTTAAAGCACACTATAGCACAAGGAGAATTCACTCACTGTCCTTCCCTGTCCCTAGAAACAAGGACTTGCACAGTGAAAGAAACTGACACTCTCCCTACCTAGAGTTTTCTGTCCCTAGAAAAAATGTTTTTTTAAAGCACACTATAGCACAAGGAGAATTCACTCACTGTCCTTCCCTGTCCCTAGAAACAAGGACTTGCACAGTGAAAGAAACTGACACTCTCCCTACCTAGAGTTTTCTGTCCCTAGAAAAAATGTTTTTTTAAAGCACACTATAGCACAAGGAGAATTCACTCACTGTCCTTCCCTGTCCCTAGAAACAAGGACTCGAACAGTAAAACACACTGACACTCTCCCTACCTAGAGTTTTCTGTCCCTAGAAAAAATGTTTTTTTAAAGCACACTATAGCACAAGGAGAATTCACTCACTGTCCTTCCCTGTCCCTAGAAACAAGGACTCGCACAGTGAAAGAAACTGACACTCTCCCTACCTAGAGTTTTCTGTCCCAGAAAAAATGTTTTTTTAAAGCACACTATAGCACAAGGAGAATTCACTCACTGTCCTTCCCTGTCCCTAGAAACACGGACTTGCACAGTGAAAGAAACTGACACTCTCCCTACCTAGAGTTTTCTGTCCCTAGAAAAAATGTTTTTTTAAAGCACACTATAGCACAAGGAGAATTCACTCACTGTCCTTCCCTGTCCCTAGAAACAAGGACTCGCACAGTGAAAGAAACTGACACTCTCCCTACCTAGAGTTTTCTGTCCCTAGAAAAAATGTTTTTTTAAAGCACACTATAGCACAAGGAGAATTCACTCACTGTCCTTCCCTGTCCCTAGAAACAAGGACTCGCACAGTGAAAGAAACTGACACTCTCCCTACCTAGAATTTTCTGTCCCTAGAAAAAATGTTTTTTTAAAGCACACTATAGCACAAGGAGAATTCACTCACTGTCCTTCCCTGTCCCTAGAAACAAGGACTTGCACAGTGAAAGAAACTGACACTCTCCCTACCTAGAGTTTTCTGTCCCTAGAAAAAATGTTTTTTTAAAGCACACTATAGCACAAGGAGAATTCACTCACTGTCCTTCCCTGTCCCTAGAAACAAGGACTTGCACAGTGAAAGAAACTGACACTCTCCCTACCTAGAGTTTTCTGTCCCTAGAAAAAATGTTTTTTTAAAGCACACTATAGCACAAGGAGAATTCACTCACTGTCCTTCCCTGTCCCTAGAAACAAGGACTCGCACAGTGAAAGAAACTGACACTCTCCCTACCTAGAGTTTTCTGTCCCTAGAAAAAATGTTTTTTTAAAGCACACTATAGCACAAGGAGAATTCACTCACTGTCCTTCCCTGTCCCTAGAAACAAGGACTCGCACAGTGAAAGAAACTGACACTCTCCCTACCTAGAGTTTTCTGTCCCTAGAAAAAATGTTTTTTTAAAGCACACTATAGCACAAGGAGAATTCACTCACTGTCCTTCCCTGTCCCTAGAAACAAGGACTTGCACAGTGAAAGAAACTGACACTCTCCCTACCTAGAGTTTTCTGTCCCTAGAAAAAATGTTTTTTTAAAGCACACTATAGCACAAGGAGAATTCACTCACTGTCCTTCCCTGTCCCTAGAAACAAGGACTTGCACAGTGAAAGAAACTGACACTCTCCCTACCTAGAGTTTTCTGTCCCTAGAAAAAATGTTTTTTTAAAGCACACTATAGCACAAGGAGAATTCACTCACTGTCCTTCCCTGTCCCTAGAAACAAGGAATCGAACAGTAAAACACACTGACACTCTCCCTACCTAGAGTTTTCTGTCCCTAGAAAAAATGTTTTTTTAAAGCACACTATAGCACAAGGAGAATTCACTCACTGTCCTTCCCTGTCCCTAGAAACAAGGACTCGCACAGTGAAAGAAACTGACACTCTCCCTACCTAGAGTTTTCTGTCCCAGAAAAAATGTTTTTTAAAGCACACTATAGCACAAGGAGAATTCACTCACTGTCCTTCCCTGTCCCTAGAAACAAGGACTTGCACAGTGAAAGAAACTGACACTCTCCCTACCTAGAGTTTTCTGTCCCTAGAAAAAATGTTTTTTTAAAGCACACTATAGCACAAGGAGAATTCACTCACTGTCCTTCCCTGTCCCTAGAAACAAGGACTCGCACAGTGAAAGAAACTGACACTCTCCCTACCTAGAGTTTTCTGTCCCTAGAAAAAATGTTTTTTAAAGCACACTATAGCACAAGGAGAATTCACTCACTGTCCTTCCCTGTCCCTAGAAACAAGGACTTGCACAGTGAAAGAAACTGACACTCTCCCTACCTAGAGTTTTCTGTCCCTAGAAAAAATGTTTTTTTAAAGTACACTATAGCACAAGGAGAATTCACTCACTGTCCTTCCCTGTCCCTAGAAACAAGGACTCGCACAGTGAAAGAAACTGACACTCTCCCTACCTAGAGTTTTCTGTCCCTAGAAAAAATGTTTTTTTAAAGCACACTATAGCACAAGGAGAATTCACTCACTGTCCTTCCCTGTCCCTAGAAACAAGGACTTGCACAGTGAAAGAAACTGACACTCTCCCTACCTAGAGTTTTCTGTCCCTAGAAAAAATGTTTTATTAAAGCACACTATAGCACAAGGAGAATTCACTCACTGTCCTTCCCTGTCCCTAGAAACAAGGACTCGAACAGTAAAACACACTGACACTCTCCCTACCTAGAGTTTTCTGTCCCTAGAAAAAATGTTTTTTTAAAGCACACTATAGCACAAGGAGAATTCACTCACTGTCCTTCCCTGTCCCTAGAAACAAGGACTCGCACAGTGAAAGAAACTGACACTCTCCCTACCTAGAGTTTTCTGTCCCTAGAAAAAATGTTTTTTTAAAGCACACTATAGCACAAGGAGAATTCACTCACTGTCCTTCCCTGTCCCTAGAAACAAGGACTTGCACAGTGAAAGAAACTGACACTCTCCCTACCTAGAGTTTTCTGTCCCTAGAAAAAATGTTTTTTTAAAGCACACTATAGCACAAGGAGAATTCACTCACTGTCCTTCCCTGTCCCTAGAAACAAGGACTTGCACAGTGAAAGAAACTGACACTCTCCCTACCTAGAGTTTTCTGTCCCTAGAAAAAATGTTTTTTTAAAGCACACTATAGCACAAGGAGAATTCACTCACTGTCCTTCCCTGTCCCTAGAAACAAGGACTCGCACAGTGAAAGAAACTGACACTCTCCCTACCTAGAGTTTTCTGTCCCTAGAAAAAATGTTTTTTTAAAGCACACTATAGCACAAGGAGAATTCACTCACTGTCCTTCCCTGTCCCTAGAAACAAGGACTCGCACAGTGAAAGAAACTGACACTCTCCCTACCTAGAGTTTTCTGTCCCTAGAAAAAATGTTTTTTTAAAGCACACTATAGCACAAGGAGAATTCACTCACTGTCCTTCCCTGTCCCTAGAAACAAGGACTTGCACAGTGAAAGAAACTGACACTCTCCCTACCTAGAGTTTTCTGTCCCTAGAAAAAATGTTTTTTTAAAGCACACTATAGCACAAGGAGAATTCACTCACTGTCCTTCCCTGTCCCTAGAAACAAGGACTTGCACAGTGAAAGAAACTGACACTCTCCCTACCTAGAGTTTTCTGTCCCTAGAAAAAATGTTTTTTTAAAGCACACTATAGCACAAGGAGAATTCACTCACTGTCCTTCCCTGTCCCTAGAAACAAGGACTCGAACAGTAAAACACACTGACACTCTCCCTACCTAGAGTTTTCTGTCCCTAGAAAAAATGTTTTTTTAAAGCACACTATAGCACAAGGAGAATTCACTCACTGTCCTTCCCTGTCCCTAGAAACAAGGACTCGCACAGTGAAAGAAACTGACACTCTCCCTACCTAGAGTTTTCTGTCCCAGAAAAAATGTTTTTTTAAAGCACACTATAGCACAAGGAGAATTCACTCACTGTCCTTCCCTGTCCCTAGAAACACGGACTTGCACAGTGAAAGAAACTGACACTCTCCCTACCTAGAGTTTTCTGTCCCTAGAAAAATTTTTTTTTAAAGCACACTATAGCACAAGGAGAATTCACTCACTGTCCTTCCCTGTCCCTAGAAACAAGGACTCGCACAGTGAAAGAAACTGACACTCTCCCTACCTAGAGTTTTCTGTCCCTAGAAAAAATGTTTTTTTAAAGCACACTATAGCACAAGGAGAATTCACTCACTGTCCTTCCCTGTCCCTAGAAACAAGGACTCGCACAGTGAAAGAAACTGACACTCTCCCTACCTAGAATTTTCTGTCCCTAGAAAAAATGTTTTTTTAAAGCACACTATAGCACAAGGAGAATTCACTCACTGTCCTTCCCTGTCCCTAGAAACAAGGACTTGCACAGTGAAAGAAACTGACACTCTCCCTACCTAGAGTTTTCTGTCCCTAGAAAAAATGTTTTTTTAAAGCACACTATAGCACAAGGAGAATTCACTCACTGTCCTTCCCTGTCCCTAGAAACAAGGACTTGCACAGTGAAAGAAACTGACACTCTCCCTACCTAGAGTTTTCTGTCCCTAGAAAAAATGTTTTTTTAAAGCACACTATAGCACAAGGAGAATTCACTCACTGTCCTTCCCTGTCCCTAGAAACAAGGACTCGCACAGTGAAAGAAACTGACACTCTCCCTACCTAGAGTTTTCTGTCCCTAGAAAAAATGTTTTTTTAAAGCACACTATAGCACAAGGAGAATTCACTCACTGTCCTTCCCTGTCCCTAGAAACAAGGACTCGCACAGTGAAAGAAACTGACACTCTCCCTACCTAGAGTTTTCTGTCCCTAGAAAAAATGTTTTTTTAAAGCACACTATAGCACAAGGAGAATTCACTCACTGTCCTTCCCTGTCCCTAGAAACAAGGACTTGCACAGTGAAAGAAACTGACACTCTCCCTACCTAGAGTTTTCTGTCCCTAGAAAAAATGTTTTTTTAAAGCACACTATAGCACAAGGAGAATTCACTCACTGTCCTTCCCTGTCCCTAGAAACAAGGACTTGCACAGTGAAAGAAACTGACACTCTCCCTACCTAGAGTTTTCTGTCCCTAGAAAAAATGTTTTTTTAAAGCACACTATAGCACAAGGAGAATTCACTCACTGTCCTTCCCTGTCCCTAGAAACAAGGAATCGAACAGTAAAACACACTGACACTCTCCCTACCTAGAGTTTTCTGTCCCTAGAAAAAATGTTTTTTTAAAGCACACTATAGCACAAGGAGAATTCACTCACTGTCCTTCCCTGTCCCTAGAAACAAGGACTCGCACAGTGAAAGAAACTGACACTCTCCCTACCTAGAGTTTTCTGTCCCAGAAAAAATGTTTTTTAAAGCACACTATAGCACAAGGAGAATTCACTCACTGTCCTTCCCTGTCCCTAGAAACAAGGACTTGCACAGTGAAAGAAACTGACACTCTCCCTACCTAGAGTTTTCTGTCCCTAGAAAAAATGTTTTTTTAAAGCACACTATAGCACAAGGAGAATTCACTCACTGTCCTTCCCTGTCCCTAGAAACAAGGACTCGCACAGTGAAAGAAACTGACACTCTCCCTACCTAGAGTTTTCTGTCCCTAGAAAAAATGTTTTTTAAAGCACACTATAGCACAAGGAGAATTCACTCACTGTCCTTCCCTGTCCCTAGAAACAAGGACTCGCACAGTGAAAGAAACTGACACTCTCCCTACCTAGAGTTTTCTGTCCCTAGAAAAAATGTTTTTTTAAAGCACACTATAGCACAAGGAGAATTCACTCACTGTCCTTCCCTGTCCCTAGAAACAAGGACTTGCACAGTGAAAGAAACTGACACTCTCCCTACCTAGAGTTTTCTGTCCCTAGAAAAAATGTTTTTTTAAAGCACACTATAGCACAAGGAGAATTCACTCACTGTCCTTCCCTGTCCCTAGAAACAAGGACTTGCACAGTGAAAGAAACTGACACTCTCCCTACCTAGAGTTTTCTGTCCCTAGAAAAAATGTTTTTTTAAAGCACACTATAGCACAAGGAGAATTCACTCACTGTCCTTCCCTGTCCCTAGAAACAAGGACTTGCACAGTGAAAGAAACTGACACTCTCCCTACCTAGAGTTTTCTGTCCCTAGAATTTTTTTTTTTTTAAAGCACACTATAGCACAAGGAGAATTCACTCACTGTCCTTCCCTGTCCCTAGAAACAAGGACTCGAACAGTAAAACACACTGACACTCTCCCTACCTAGAGTTTTCTGTCCCTAGAAAAAATGTTTTTTTAAAGCACACTATAGCACAAGGAGAATTCACTCACTGTCCTTCCCTGTCCCTAGAAACAAGGACTCGCACAGTGAAAGAAACTGACACTCTCCCTACCTAGAGTTTTCTGTCCCTAGAAAAAATGTTTTTTTAAAGCACACTATAGCACAAGGAGAATTCACTCACTGTCCTTCCCTGTCCCTAGAAACAAGGACTTGCACAGTGAAAGAAACTGACACTCTCCCTACCTAGAGTTTTCTGTCCCTAGAAAAAATGTTTTTTTAAAGCACACTATAGCACAAGGAGAATTCACTCACTGTCCTTCCCTGTCCCTAGAAACAAGGACTCGCACAGTGAAAGAAACTGACACTCTCCCTACCTAGAGTTTTCTGTCCCTAGAAAAAATGTTTTTTTAAAGCACACTATAGCACAAGGAGAATTCACTCACTGTCCTTCCCTGTCCCTAGAAACAAGGACTTGCACAGTGAAAGAAACTGACACTCTCCCTACCTAGAGTTTTCTGTCCCTAGAAAAAATGTTTTTTTAAAGCACACTATAGCACAAGGAGAATTCACTCACTGTCCTTCCCTGTCCCTAGAAACAAGGACTTGCACAGTGAAAGAAACTGACACTCTCCCTACCTAGAGTTTTCTGTCCCTAGAAAAAATGTTTTTTTAAAGCACACTATAGCACAAGGAGAATTCACTCACTGTCCTTCCCTGTCCCTAGAAACAAGGACTTGCACAGTGAAAGAAACTGACACTCTCCCTACCTAGAGTTTTCTGTCCCTAGAAAAAATGTTTTTTTAAAGCCCACTATAGCACAAGGAGAATTCACTCACTGTCCTTCCCTGTCCCTAGAAACAAGGACTCGCACAGTGAAAGAAACTGACACTCTCCCTACCTAGAGTTTTCTGTCCCTAGAAAAAATGTTTTTTTAAAGCACACTATAGCACAAGGAGAATTCACTCACTGTCCTTCCCTGTCCCTAGAAACAAGGACTCGCACAGTGAAAGAAACTGACACTCTCCCTACCTAGAGTTTTCTGTCCCTAGAAAAAATGTTTTTTTAAAGCACACTATAGCACAAGGAGAATTCACTCACTGTCCTTCCCTGTCCCTAGAAACAAGGACTTGCACAGTGAAAGAAACTGACACTCTCCCTACCTAGAGTTTTCTGTCCCTAGAAAAAATGTTTTTTTAAAGCACACTATAGCACAAGGAGAATTCACTCACTGTCCTTCCCTGTCCCTAGAAACAAGGACTTGCACAGTGAAAGAAACTGACACTCTCCCTACCTAGAGTTTTCTGTCCCTAGAAAAAATGTTTTTTTAAAGCACACTATAGCACAAGGAGAATTCACTCACTGTCCTTCCCTGTCCCTAGAAACAAGGACTTGCACAGTGAAAGAAACTGACACTCTCCCTACCTAGAGTTTTCTGTCCCTAGAAAAAATGTTTTTTTAAAGCACACTATAGCAGAAGGAGAATTCACTCACTGTCCTTCCCTGTCCCTAGAAACAAGGACTCGAACAGTAAAACACACTGACACTCTCCCTACCTAGAGTTTTCTGTCCCTAGAAAAAATGTTTTTTTAAAGCACACTATAGCACAAGGAGAATTCACTCACTGTCCTTCCCTGTCCCTAGAAACAAGGACTCGCACAGTGAAATAAACTGACACTCTCCCTACCTAGAGTTTTCTGTCCCAGAAAAAATGTTTTTTTAAAGCACACTATAGCACAAGGAGAATTCACTCACTGTCCTTCCCTGTCCCTAGAAACAAGGACTCGCACAGTGAAAGAAACTGACACTCTCCCTACCTAGAGTTTTCTGTCCCTAGAAAAAATGTTTTTTTAAAGCACACTATAGCACAAGGAGAATTCACTCACTGTCCTTCCCTGTCCCTAGAAACAAGGACTCGCACAGTGAAAGAAACTGACACTCTCCCTACCTAGAGTTTTCTGTCCCTAGAAAAAATGTTTTTTTAAAGCACACTATAGCACAAGGAGAATTCACTCACTGTCCTTCCCTGTCCCTAGAAACAAGGACTTGCACAGTGAAAGAAACTGACACTCTCCCTACCTAGAGTTTTCTGTCCCTAGAAAAAATGTTTTTTTAAAGCACACTATAGCACAAGGAGAATTCACTCACTGTCCTTCCCTGTCCCTAGAAACAAGGACTTGCACAGTGAAAGAAACTGACACTCTCCCTACCTAGAGTTTTCTGTCCCTAGAAAAAATGTTTTTTTAAAGCACACTATAGCACAAGGAGAATTCACTCACTGTCCTTCCCTGTCCCTAGAAACAAGGACTCGCACAGTGAAAGAAACTGACACTCTCCCTACCTAGAGTTTTCTGTCCCTAGAAAAAATGTTTTTTTAAAGCACACTATAGCACAAGGAGAATTCACTCACTGTCCTTCCCTGTCCCTAGAAACAAGGACTCGCACAGTGAAAGAAACTGACACTCTCCCTACCTAGAGTTTTCTGTCCCTAGAAAAAATGTTTTTTTAAAGCACACTATAGCACAAGGAGAATTCACTCACTGTCCTTCCCTGTCCCTAGAAACAAGGACTTGCACAGTGAAAGAAACTGACACTCTCCCTACCTAGAGTTTTCTGTCCCTAGAAAAAATGTTTTTTTAAAGCACACTATAGCACAAGGAGAATTCACTCACTGTCCTTCCCTGTCCCTAGAAACAAGGACTTGCACAGTGAAAGAAACTGACACTCTCCCTACCTAGAGTTTTCTGTCCCTAGAAAAAATGTTTTTTTAAAGCACACTATAGCACAAGGAGAATTCACTCACTGTCCTTCCCTGTCCCTAGAAACAAGGAATCGAACAGTAAAACACACTGACACTCTCCCTACCTAGAGTTTTCTGTCCCTAGAAAAAATGTTTTTTTAAAGCACACTATAGCACAAGGAGAATTCACTCACTGTCCTTCCCTGTCCCTAGAAACAAGGACTCGCACAGTGAAAGAAACTGACACTCTCCCTACCTAGAGTTTTCTGTCCCAGAAAAAATGTTTTTTAAAGCACACTATAGCACAAGGAGAATTCACTCACTGTCCTTCCCTGTCCCTAGAAACAAGGACTTGCACAGTGAAAGAAACTGACACTCTCCCTACCTAGAGTTTTCTGTCCCTAGAAAAAATGTTTTTTTAAAGCACACTATAGCACAAGGAGAATTCACTCACTGTCCTTCCCTGTCCCTAGAAACAAGGACTCGCACAGTGAAAGAAACTGACACTCTCCCTACCTAGAGTTTTCTGTCCCTAGAAAAAATGTTTTTTAAAGCACACTATAGCACAAGGAGAATTCACTCACTGTCCTTCCCTGTCCCTAGAAACAAGGACTCGCACAGTGAAAGAAACTGACACTCTCCCTACCTAGAGTTTTCTGTCCCTAGAAAATTTTTTTTTTTAAAGCACACTATAGCACAAGGAGAATTCACTCACTGTCCTTCCCTGTCCCTAGAAACAAGGACTTGCACAGTGAAAGAAACTGACACTCTCCCTACCTAGAGTTTTCTGTCCCTAGAAAAAATGTTTTTTTAAAGCACACTATAGCACAAGGAGAATTCACTCACTGTCCTTCCCTGTCCCTAGAAACAAGGACTTGCACAGTGAAAGAAACTGACACTCTCCCTACCTAGAGTTTTCTGTCCCTAGAAAAAATGTTTTTTTAAAGCACACTATAGCACAAGGAGAATTCACTCACTGTCCTTCCCTGTCCCTAGAAACAAGGACTTGCACAGTGAAAGAAACTGACACTCTCCCTACCTAGAGTTTTCTGTCCCTAGAAAAAATGTTTTTTTAAAGCACACTATAGCACAAGGAGAATTCACTCACTGTCCTTCCCTGTCCCTAGAAACAAGGACTTGCACAGTGAAAGAAACTGACACTCTCCCTACCTAGAGTTTTCTGTCCCTAGAATTTTTTTTTTTTTAAAGCACACTATAGCACAAGGAGAATTCACTCACTGTCCTTCCCTGTCCCTAGAAACAAGGACTCGAACAGTAAAACACACTGACACTCTCCCTACCTAGAGTTTTCTGTCCCTAGAAAAAATGTTTTTTTAAAGCACACTATAGCACAAGGAGAATTCACTCACTGTCCTTCCCTGTCCCTAGAAACAAGGACTCGCACAGTGAAAGAAACTGACACTCTCCCTACCTAGAGTTTTCTGTCCCTAGAAAAAATGTTTTTTTAAAGCACACTATAGCACAAGGAGAATTCACTCACTGTCCTTCCCTGTCCCTAGAAACAAGGACTTGCACAGTGAAAGAAACTGACACTCTCCCTACCTAGAGTTTTCTGTCCCTAGAAAAAATGTTTTTTTAAAGCACACTATAGCACAAGGAGAATTCACTCACTGTCCTTCCCTGTCCCTAGAAACAAGGACTCGCACAGTGAAAGAAACTGACACTCTCCCTACCTAGAGTTTTCTGTCCCTAGAAAAAATGTTTTTTTAAAGCACACTATAGCACAAGGAGAATTCACTCACTGTCCTTCCCTGTCCCTAGAAACAAGGACTTGCACAGTGAAAGAAACTGACACTCTCCCTACCTAGAGTTTTCTGTCCCTAGAAAAAATGTTTTTTTAAAGCACACTATAGCACAAGGAGAATTCACTCACTGTCCTTCCCTGTCCCTAGAAACAAGGACTTGCACAGTGAAAGAAACTGACACTCTCCCTACCTAGAGTTTTCTGTCCCTAGAAAAAATGTTTTTTTAAAGCACACTATAGCACAAGGAGAATTCACTCACTGTCCTTCCCTGTCCCTAGAAACAAGGACTTGCACAGTGAAAGAAACTGACACTCTCCCTACCTAGAGTTTTCTGTCCCTAGAAAAAATGTTTTTTTAAAGCCCACTATAGCACAAGGAGAATTCACTCACTGTCCTTCCCTGTCCCTAGAAACAAGGACTCGCACAGTGAAAGAAACTGACACTCTCCCTACCTAGAGTTTTCTGTCCCTAGAAAAAATGTTTTTTTAAAGCACACTATAGCACAAGGAGAATTCACTCACTGTCCTTCCCTGTCCCTAGAAACAAGGACTCGCACAGTGAAAGAAACTGACACTCTCCCTACCTAGAGTTTTCTGTCCCTAGAAAAAATGTTTTTTTAAAGCACACTATAGCACAAGGAGAATTCACTCACTGTCCTTCCCTGTCCCTAGAAACAAGGACTTGCACAGTGAAAGAAACTGACACTCTCCCTACCTAGAGTTTTCTGTCCCTAGAAAAAATGTTTTTTTAAAGCACACTATAGCACAAGGAGAATTCACTCACTGTCCTTCCCTGTCCCTAGAAACAAGGACTTGCACAGTGAAAGAAACTGACACTCTCCCTACCTAGAGTTTTCTGTCCCTAGAAAAAATGTTTTTTTAAAGCACACTATAGCACAAGGAGAATTCACTCACTGTCCTTCCCTGTCCCTAGAAACAAGGACTTGCACAGTGAAAGAAACTGACACTCTCCCTACCTAGAGTTTTCTGTCCCTAGAAAAAATGTTTTTTTAAAGCACACTATAGCAGAAGGAGAATTCACTCACTGTCCTTCCCTGTCCCTAGAAACAAGGACTCGAACAGTAAAACACACTGACACTCTCCCTACCTAGAGTTTTCTGTCCCTAGAAAAAATGTTTTTTTAAAGCACACTATAGCACAAGGAGAATTCACTCACTGTCCTTCCCTGTCCCTAGAAACAAGGACTCGCACAGTGAAATAAACTGACACTCTCCCTACCTAGAGTTTTCTGTCCCAGAAAAAATGTTTTTTTAAAGCACACTATAGCACAAGGAGAATTCACTCACTGTCCTTCCCTGTCCCTAGAAACAAGGACTCGCACAGTGAAAGAAACTGACACTCTCCCTACCTAGAGTTTTCTGTCCCTAGAAAAAATGTTTTTTTAAAGCACACTATAGCACAAGGAGAATTCACTCACTGTCCTTCCCTGTCCCTAGAAACAAGGACTCGCACAGTGAAAGAAACTGACACTCTCCCTACCTAGAGTTTTCTGTCCCTAGAAAAAATGTTTTTTTAAAGCACACTATAGCACAAGGAGAATTCACTCACTGTCCTTCCCTGTCCCTAGAAACAAGGACTTGCACAGTGAAAGAAACTGACACTCTCCCTACCTAGAGTTTTCTGTCCCTAGAAAAAATGTTTTTTTAAAGCACACTATAGCACAAGGAGAATTCACTCACTGTCCTTCCCTGTCCCTAGAAACAAGGACTTGCACAGTGAAAGAAACTGACACTCTCCCTACCTAGAGTTTTCTGTCCCTAGAAAAAATGTTTTTTTAAAGCACACTATAGCACAAGGAGAATTCACTCACTGTCCTTCCCTGTCCCTAGAAACAAGGACTCGCACAGTGAAAGAAACTGACACTCTCCCTACCTAGAGTTTTCTGTCCCTAGAAAAAATGTTTTTTTAAAGCACACTATAGTACAAGGAGAATTCACTCACTGTCCTTCCCTGTCCCTAGAAACAAGGACTCGCACAGTGAAAGAAACTGACACTCTCCCTACCTAGAGTTTTCTGTCCCTAGAAAAAATGTTTTTTTAAAGCACACTATAGCACAAGGAGAATTCACTCACTGTCCTTCCCTGTCCCTAGAAACAAGGACTTGCACAGTGAAAGAAACTGACACTCTCCCTACCTAGAGTTTTCTGTCCCTAGAAAAAATGTTTTTTTAAAGCACACTATAGCACAAGGAGAATTCACTCACTGTCCTTCCCTGTCCCTAGAAACAAGGACTTGCACAGTGAAAGAAACTGACACTCTCCCTACCTAGAGTTTTCTGTCCCTAGAAAAAATGTTTTTTTAAAGCACACTATAGCACAAGGAGAATTCACTCACTGTCCTTCCCTGTCCCTAGAAACAAGGACTTGCACAGTGAAAGAAACTGACACTCTCCCTACCTAGAGTTTTCTGTCCCTAGAATTTTTTTTTTTTTAAAGCACACTATAGCACAAGGAGAATTCACTCACTGTCCTTCCCTGTCCCTAGAAACAAGGACTCGCACAGTGAAAGAAACTGACACTCTCCCTACCTAGAGTTTTCTGTCCCTAGAAAAAATGTTTTTTTAAAGCACACTATAGCACAAGGAGAATTCACTCACTGTCCTTCCCTGTCCCTAGAAACAAGGACTTGCACAGTGAAAGAAACTGACACTCTCCCTACCTAGAGTTTTCTGTCCCTAGAAAAAATGTTTTTTTAAAGCACACTATAGCACAAGGAGAATTCACTCACTGTCCTTCCCTGTCCCTAGAAACAAGGACTTGCACAGTGAAAGAAACTGACACTCTCCCTACCTAGAGTTTTCTGTCCCTAGAAAAAATGTTTTTTTAAAGCACACTATAGCACAAGGAGAATTCACTCACTGTCCTTCCCTGTCCCTAGAAACAAGGACTCGAACAGTAAAACACACTGACACTCTCCCTACCTAGAGTTTTCTGTCCCTAGAAAAAATGTTTTTTTAAAGCACACTATAGCACAAGGAGAATTCACTCACTGTCCTTCCCTGTCCCTAGAAACAAGGACTCGCACAGTGAAAGAAACTGACACTCTCCCTACCTAGAGTTTTCTGTCCCAGAAAAAATGTTTTTTTAAAGCACACTATAGCACAAGGAGAATTCACTCACTGTCCTTCCCTGTCCCTAGAAACACGGACTTGCACAGTGAAAGAAACTGACACTCTCCCTACCTAGAGTTTTCTGTCCCTAGAAAAAATGTTTTTTTAAAGCACACTATAGCACAAGGAGAATTCACTCACTGTCCTTCCCTGTCCCTAGAAACAAGGACTCGCACAGTGAAAGAAACTGACACTCTCCCTACCTAGAGTTTTCTGTCCCTAGAAAAAATGTTTTTTTAAAGCACACTATAGCACAAGGAGAATTCACTCACTGTCCTTCCCTGTCCCTAGAAACAAGGACTCGCACAGTGAAAGAAACTGACACTCTCCCTACCTAGAATTTTCTGTCCCTAGAAAAAATGTTTTTTTAAAGCACACTATAGCACAAGGAGAATTCACTCACTGTCCTTCCCTGTCCCTAGAAACAAGGACTTGCACAGTGAAAGAAACTGACACTCTCCCTACCTAGAGTTTTCTGTCCCTAGAAAAAATGTTTTTTTAAAGCACACTATAGCACAAGGAGAATTCACTCACTGTCCTTCCCTGTCCCTAGAAACAAGGACTTGCACAGTGAAAGAAACTGACACTCTCCCTACCTAGAGTTTTCTGTCCCTAGAAAAAATGTTTTTTTAAAGCACACTATAGCACAAGGAGAATTCACTCACTGTCCTTCCCTGTCCCTAGAAACAAGGACTCGCACAGTGAAAGAAACTGACACTCTCCCTACCTAGAGTTTTCTGTCCCTAGAAAAAATGTTTTTTTAAAGCACACTATAGCACAAGGAGAATTCACTCACTGTCCTTCCCTGTCCCTAGAAACAAGGACTCGCACAGTGAAAGAAACTGACACTCTCCCTACCTAGAGTTTTCTGTCCCTAGAAAAAATGTTTTTTTAAAGCACACTATAGCACAAGGAGAATTCACTCACTGTCCTTCCCTGTCCCTAGAAACAAGGACTTGCACAGTGAAAGAAACTGACACTCTCCCTACCTAGAGTTTTCTGTCCCTAGAAAAAATGTTTTTTTAAAGCACACTATAGCACAAGGAGAATTCACTCACTGTCCTTCCCTGTCCCTAGAAACAAGGACTTGCACAGTGAAAGAAACTGACACTCTCCCTACCTAGAGTTTTCTGTCCCTAGAAAAAATGTTTTTTTAAAGCACACTATAGCACAAGGAGAATTCACTCACTGTCCTTCCCTGTCCCTAGAAACAAGGAATCGAACAGTAAAACACACTGACACTCTCCCTACCTAGAGTTTTCTGTCCCTAGAAAAAATGTTTTTTTAAAGCACACTATAGCACAAGGAGAATTCACTCACTGTCCTTCCCTGTCCCTAGAAACAAGGACTCGCACAGTGAAAGAAACTGACACTCTCCCTACCTAGAGTTTTCTGTCCCAGAAAAAATGTTTTTTAAAGCACACTATAGCACAAGGAGAATTCACTCACTGTCCTTCCCTGTCCCTAGAAACAAGGACTTGCACAGTGAAAGAAACTGACACTCTCCCTACCTAGAGTTTTCTGTCCCTAGAAAAAATGTTTTTTTAAAGCACACTATAGCACAAGGAGAATTCACTCACTGTCCTTCCCTGTCCCTAGAAACAAGGACTCGCACAGTGAAAGAAACTGACACTCTCCCTACCTAGAGTTTTCTGTCCCTAGAAAAAATGTTTTTTAAAGCACACTATAGCACAAGGAGAATTCACTCACTGTCCTTCCCTGTCCCTAGAAACAAGGACTTGCACAGTGAAAGAAACTGACACTCTCCCTACCTAGAGTTTTCTGTCCCTAGAAAAAATGTTTTTTTAAAGTACACTATAGCACAAGGAGAATTCACTCACTGTCCTTCCCTGTCCCTAGAAACAAGGACTCGCACAGTGAAAGAAACTGACACTCTCCCTACCTAGAGTTTTCTGTCCCTAGAAAAAATGTTTTTTTAAAGCACACTATAGCACAAGGAGAATTCACTCACTGTCCTTCCCTGTCCCTAGAAACAAGGACTTGCACAGTGAAAGAAACTGACACTCTCCCTACCTAGAGTTTTCTGTCCCTAGAAAAAATGTTTTATTAAAGCACACTATAGCACAAGGAGAATTCACTCACTGTCCTTCCCTGTCCCTAGAAACAAGGACTCGAACAGTAAAACACACTGACACTCTCCCTACCTAGAGTTTTCTGTCCCTAGAAAAAATGTTTTTTTAAAGCACACTATAGCACAAGGAGAATTCACTCACTGTCCTTCCCTGTCCCTAGAAACAAGGACTCGCACAGTGAAAGAAACTGACACTCTCCCTACCTAGAGTTTTCTGTCCCTAGAAAAAATGTTTTTTTAAAGCACACTATAGCACAAGGAGAATTCACTCACTGTCCTTCCCTGTCCCTAGAAACAAGGACTTGCACAGTGAAAGAAACTGACACTCTCCCTACCTAGAGTTTTCTGTCCCTAGAAAAAATGTTTTTTTAAAGCACACTATAGCACAAGGAGAATTCACTCACTGTCCTTCCCTGTCCCTAGAAACAAGGACTTGCACAGTGAAAGAAACTGACACTCTCCCTACCTAGAGTTTTCTGTCCCTAGAAAAAATGTTTTTTTAAAGCACACTATAGCACAAGGAGAATTCACTCACTGTCCTTCCCTGTCCCTAGAAACAAGGACTCGCACAGTGAAAGAAACTGACACTCTCCCTACCTAGAGTTTTCTGTCCCTAGAAAAAATGTTTTTTTAAAGCACACTATAGCACAAGGAGAATTCACTCACTGTCCTTCCCTGTCCCTAGAAACAAGGACTCGCACAGTGAAAGAAACTGACACTCTCCCTACCTAGAGTTTTCTGTCCCTAGAAAAAATGTTTTTTTAAAGCACACTATAGCACAAGGAGAATTCACTCACTGTCCTTCCCTGTCCCTAGAAACAAGGACTTGCACAGTGAAAGAAACTGACACTCTCCCTACCTAGAGTTTTCTGTCCCTAGAAAAAATGTTTTTTTAAAGCACACTATAGCACAAGGAGAATTCACTCACTGTCCTTCCCTGTCCCTAGAAACAAGGACTTGCACAGTGAAAGAAACTGACACTCTCCCTACCTAGAGTTTTCTGTCCCTAGAAAAAATGTTTTTTTAAAGCACACTATAGCACAAGGAGAATTCACTCACTGTCCTTCCCTGTCCCTAGAAACAAGGACTCGAACAGTAAAACACACTGACACTCTCCCTACCTAGAGTTTTCTGTCCCTAGAAAAAATGTTTTTTTAAAGCACACTATAGCACAAGGAGAATTCACTCACTGTCCTTCCCTGTCCCTAGAAACAAGGACTCGCACAGTGAAAGAAACTGACACTCTCCCTACCTAGAGTTTTCTGTCCCAGAAAAAATGTTTTTTTAAAGCACACTATAGCACAAGGAGAATTCACTCACTGTCCTTCCCTGTCCCTAGAAACACGGACTTGCACAGTGAAAGAAACTGACACTCTCCCTACCTAGAGTTTTCTGTCCCTAGAAAAAATGTTTTTTTAAAGCACACTATAGCACAAGGAGAATTCACTCACTGTCCTTCCCTGTCCCTAGAAACAAGGACTCGCACAGTGAAAGAAACTGACACTCTCCCTACCTAGAGTTTTCTGTCCCTAGAAAAAATGTTTTTTTAAAGCACACTATAGCACAAGGAGAATTCACTCACTGTCCTTCCCTGTCCCTAGAAACAAGGACTCGCACAGTGAAAGAAACTGACACTCTCCCTACCTAGAATTTTCTGTCCCTAGAAAAAATGTTTTTTTAAAGCACACTATAGCACAAGGAGAATTCACTCACTGTCCTTCCCTGTCCCTAGAAACAAGGACTTGCACAGTGAAAGAAACTGACACTCTCCCTACCTAGAGTTTTCTGTCCCTAGAAAAAATGTTTTTTTAAAGCACACTATAGCACAAGGAGAATTCACTCACTGTCCTTCCCTGTCCCTAGAAACAAGGACTTGCACAGTGAAAGAAACTGACACTCTCCCTACCTAGAGTTTTCTGTCCCTAGAAAAAATGTTTTTTTAAAGCACACTATAGCACAAGGAGAATTCACTCACTGTCCTTCCCTGTCCCTAGAAACAAGGACTCGCACAGTGAAAGAAACTGACACTCTCCCTACCTAGAGTTTTCTGTCCCTAGAAAAAATGTTTTTTTAAAGCACACTATAGCACAAGGAGAATTCACTCACTGTCCTTCCCTGTCCCTAGAAACAAGGACTCGCACAGTGAAAGAAACTGACACTCTCCCTACCTAGAGTTTTCTGTCCCTAGAAAAAATGTTTTTTTAAAGCACACTATAGCACAAGGAGAATTCACTCACTGTCCTTCCCTGTCCCTAGAAACAAGGACTTGCACAGTGAAAGAAACTGACACTCTCCCTACCTAGAGTTTTCTGTCCCTAGAAAAAATGTTTTTTTAAAGCACACTATAGCACAAGGAGAATTCACTCACTGTCCTTCCCTGTCCCTAGAAACAAGGACTTGCACAGTGAAAGAAACTGACACTCTCCCTACCTAGAGTTTTCTGTCCCTAGAAAAAATGTTTTTTTAAAGCACACTATAGCACAAGGAGAATTCACTCACTGTCCTTCCCTGTCCCTAGAAACAAGGAATCGAACAGTAAAACACACTGACACTCTCCCTACCTAGAGTTTTCTGTCCCTAGAAAAAATGTTTTTTTAAAGCACACTATAGCACAAGGAGAATTCACTCACTGTCCTTCCCTGTCCCTAGAAACAAGGACTCGCACAGTGAAAGAAACTGACACTCTCCCTACCTAGAGTTTTCTGTCCCAGAAAAAATGTTTTTTAAAGCACACTATAGCACAAGGAGAATTCACTCACTGTCCTTCCCTGTCCCTAGAAACAAGGACTTGCACAGTGAAAGAAACTGACACTCTCCCTACCTAGAGTTTTCTGTCCCTAGAAAAAATGTTTTTTTAAAGCACACTATAGCACAAGGAGAATTCACTCACTGTCCTTCCCTGTCCCTAGAAACAAGGACTCGCACAGTGAAAGAAACTGACACTCTCCCTACCTAGAGTTTTCTGTCCCTAGAAAAAATGTTTTTTAAAGCACACTATAGCACAAGGAGAATTCACTCACTGTCCTTCCCTGTCCCTAGAAACAAGGACTCGCACAGTGAAAGAAACTGACACTCTCCCTACCTAGAGTTTTCTGTCCCTAGAAAAAATGTTTTTTTAAAGCACACTATAGCACAAGGAGAATTCACTCACTGTCCTTCCCTGTCCCTAGAAACAAGGACTTGCACAGTGAAAGAAACTGACACTCTCCCTACCTAGAGTTTTCTGTCCCTAGAAAAAATGTTTTTTTAAAGCACACTATAGCACAAGGAGAATTCACTCACTGTCCTTCCCTGTCCCTAGAAACAAGGACTTGCACAGTGAAAGAAACTGACACTCTCCCTACCTAGAGTTTTCTGTCCCTAGAAAAAATGTTTTTTTAAAGCACACTATAGCACAAGGAGAATTCACTCACTGTCCTTCCCTGTCCCTAGAAACAAGGACTTGCACAGTGAAAGAAACTGACACTCTCCCTACCTAGAGTTTTCTGTCCCTAGAATTTTTTTTTTTTTAAAGCACACTATAGCACAAGGAGAATTCACTCACTGTCCTTCCCTGTCCCTAGAAACAAGGACTCGAACAGTAAAACACACTGACACTCTCCCTACCTAGAGTTTTCTGTCCCTAGAAAAAATGTTTTTTTAAAGCACACTATAGCACAAGGAGAATTCACTCACTGTCCTTCCCTGTCCCTAGAAACAAGGACTCGCACAGTGAAAGAAACTGACACTCTCCCTACCTAGAGTTTTCTGTCCCTAGAAAAAATGTTTTTTTAAAGCACACTATAGCACAAGGAGAATTCACTCACTGTCCTTCCCTGTCCCTAGAAACAAGGACTTGCACAGTGAAAGAAACTGACACTCTCCCTACCTAGAGTTTTCTGTCCCTAGAAAAAATGTTTTTTTAAAGCACACTATAGCACAAGGAGAATTCACTCACTGTCCTTCCCTGTCCCTAGAAACAAGGACTCGCACAGTGAAAGAAACTGACACTCTCCCTACCTAGAGTTTTCTGTCCCTAGAAAAAATGTTTTTTTAAAGCACACTATAGCACAAGGAGAATTCACTCACTGTCCTTCCCTGTCCCTAGAAACAAGGACTTGCACAGTGAAAGAAACTGACACTCTCCCTACCTAGAGTTTTCTGTCCCTAGAAAAAATGTTTTTTTAAAGCACACTATAGCACAAGGAGAATTCACTCACTGTCCTTCCCTGTCCCTAGAAACAAGGACTTGCACAGTGAAAGAAACTGACACTCTCCCTACCTAGAGTTTTCTGTCCCTAGAAAAAATGTTTTTTTAAAGCACACTATAGCACAAGGAGAATTCACTCACTGTCCTTCCCTGTCCCTAGAAACAAGGACTTGCACAGTGAAAGAAACTGACACTCTCCCTACCTAGAGTTTTCTGTCCCTAGAAAAAATGTTTTTTTAAAGCCCACTATAGCACAAGGAGAATTCACTCACTGTCCTTCCCTGTCCCTAGAAACAAGGACTCGCACAGTGAAAGAAACTGACACTCTCCCTACCTAGAGTTTTCTGTCCCTAGAAAAAATGTTTTTTTAAAGCACACTATAGCACAAGGAGAATTCACTCACTGTCCTTCCCTGTCCCTAGAAACAAGGACTCGCACAGTGAAAGAAACTGACACTCTCCCTACCTAGAGTTTTCTGTCCCTAGAAAAAATGTTTTTTTAAAGCACACTATAGCACAAGGAGAATTCACTCACTGTCCTTCCCTGTCCCTAGAAACAAGGACTTGCACAGTGAAAGAAACTGACACTCTCCCTACCTAGAGTTTTCTGTCCCTAGAAAAAATGTTTTTTTAAAGCACACTATAGCACAAGGAGAATTCACTCACTGTCCTTCCCTGTCCCTAGAAACAAGGACTTGCACAGTGAAAGAAACTGACACTCTCCCTACCTAGAGTTTTCTGTCCCTAGAAAAAATGTTTTTTTAAAGCACACTATAGCACAAGGAGAATTCACTCACTGTCCTTCCCTGTCCCTAGAAACAAGGACTTGCACAGTGAAAGAAACTGACACTCTCCCTACCTAGAGTTTTCTGTCCCTAGAAAAAATGTTTTTTTAAAGCACACTATAGCAGAAGGAGAATTCACTCACTGTCCTTCCCTGTCCCTAGAAACAAGGACTCGAACAGTAAAACACACTGACACTCTCCCTACCTAGAGTTTTCTGTCCCTAGAAAAAATGTTTTTTTAAAGCACACTATAGCACAAGGAGAATTCACTCACTGTCCTTCCCTGTCCCTAGAAACAAGGACTCGCACAGTGAAATAAACTGACACTCTCCCTACCTAGAGTTTTCTGTCCCAGAAAAAATGTTTTTTTAAAGCACACTATAGCACAAGGAGAATTCACTCACTGTCCTTCCCTGTCCCTAGAAACAAGGACTCGCACAGTGAAAGAAACTGACACTCTCCCTACCTAGAGTTTTCTGTCCCTAGAAAAAATGTTTTTTTAAAGCACACTATAGCACAAGGAGAATTCACTCACTGTCCTTCCCTGTCCCTAGAAACAAGGACTCGCACAGTGAAAGAAACTGACACTCTCCCTACCTAGAGTTTTCTGTCCCTAGAAAAAATGTTTTTTTAAAGCACACTATAGCACAAGGAGAATTCACTCACTGTCCTTCCCTGTCCCTAGAAACAAGGACTTGCACAGTGAAAGAAACTGACACTCTCCCTACCTAGAGTTTTCTGTCCCTAGAAAAAATGTTTTTTTAAAGCACACTATAGCACAAGGAGAATTCACTCACTGTCCTTCCCTGTCCCTAGAAACAAGGACTTGCACAGTGAAAGAAACTGACACTCTCCCTACCTAGAGTTTTCTGTCCCTAGAAAAAATGTTTTTTTAAAGCACACTATAGCACAAGGAGAATTCACTCACTGTCCTTCCCTGTCCCTAGAAACAAGGACTCGCACAGTGAAAGAAACTGACACTCTCCCTACCTAGAGTTTTCTGTCCCTAGAAAAAATGTTTTTTTAAAGCACACTATAGCACAAGGAGAATTCACTCACTGTCCTTCCCTGTCCCTAGAAACAAGGACTCGCACAGTGAAAGAAACTGACACTCTCCCTACCTAGAGTTTTCTGTCCCTAGAAAAAATGTTTTTTTAAAGCACACTATAGCACAAGGAGAATTCACTCACTGTCCTTCCCTGTCCCTAGAAACAAGGACTTGCACAGTGAAAGAAACTGACACTCTCCCTACCTAGAGTTTTCTGTCCCTAGAAAAAATGTTTTTTTAAAGCACACTATAGCACAAGGAGAATTCACTCACTGTCCTTCCCTGTCCCTAGAAACAAGGACTTGCACAGTGAAAGAAACTGACACTCTCCCTACCTAGAGTTTTCTGTCCCTAGAAAAAATGTTTTTTTAAAGCACACTATAGCACAAGGAGAATTCACTCACTGTCCTTCCCTGTCCCTAGAAACAAGGAATCGAACAGTAAAACACACTGACACTCTCCCTACCTAGAGTTTTCTGTCCCTAGAAAAAATGTTTTTTTAAAGCACACTATAGCACAAGGAGAATTCACTCACTGTCCTTCCCTGTCCCTAGAAACAAGGACTCGCACAGTGAAAGAAACTGACACTCTCCCTACCTAGAGTTTTCTGTCCCAGAAAAAATGTTTTTTAAAGCACACTATAGCACAAGGAGAATTCACTCACTGTCCTTCCCTGTCCCTAGAAACAAGGACTTGCACAGTGAAAGAAACTGACACTCTCCCTACCTAGAGTTTTCTGTCCCTAGAAAAAATGTTTTTTTAAAGCACACTATAGCACAAGGAGAATTCACTCACTGTCCTTCCCTGTCCCTAGAAACAAGGACTCGCACAGTGAAAGAAACTGACACTCTCCCTACCTAGAGTTTTCTGTCCCTAGAAAAAATGTTTTTTAAAGCACACTATAGCACAAGGAGAATTCACTCACTGTCCTTCCCTGTCCCTAGAAACAAGGACTCGCACAGTGAAAGAAACTGACACTCTCCCTACCTAGAGTTTTCTGTCCCTAGAAAATTTTTTTTTTTAAAGCACACTATAGCACAAGGAGAATTCACTCACTGTCCTTCCCTGTCCCTAGAAACAAGGACTTGCACAGTGAAAGAAACTGACACTCTCCCTACCTAGAGTTTTCTGTCCCTAGAAAAAATGTTTTTTTAAAGCACACTATAGCACAAGGAGAATTCACTCACTGTCCTTCCCTGTCCCTAGAAACAAGGACTTGCACAGTGAAAGAAACTGACACTCTCCCTACCTAGAGTTTTCTGTCCCTAGAAAAAATGTTTTTTTAAAGCACACTATAGCACAAGGAGAATTCACTCACTGTCCTTCCCTGTCCCTAGAAACAAGGACTTGCACAGTGAAAGAAACTGACACTCTCCCTACCTAGAGTTTTCTGTCCCTAGAATTTTTTTTTTTTTAAAGCACACTATAGCACAAGGAGAATTCACTCACTGTCCTTCCCTGTCCCTAGAAACAAGGACTCGAACAGTAAAACACACTGACACTCTCCCTACCTAGAGTTTTCTGTCCCTAGAAAAAATGTTTTTTTAAAGCACACTATAGCACAAGGAGAATTCACTCACTGTCCTTCCCTGTCCCTAGAAACAAGGACTCGCACAGTGAAAGAAACTGACACTCTCCCTACCTAGAGTTTTCTGTCCCTAGAAAAAATGTTTTTTTAAAGCACACTATAGCACAAGGAGAATTCACTCACTGTCCTTCCCTGTCCCTAGAAACAAGGACTTGCACAGTGAAAGAAACTGACACTCTCCCTACCTAGAGTTTTCTGTCCCTAGAAAAAATGTTTTTTTAAAGCACACTATAGCACAAGGAGAATTCACTCACTGTCCTTCCCTGTCCCTAGAAACAAGGACTCGCACAGTGAAAGAAACTGACACTCTCCCTACCTAGAGTTTTCTGTCCCTAGAAAAAATGTTTTTTTAAAGCACACTATAGCACAAGGAGAATTCACTCACTGTCCTTCCCTGTCCCTAGAAACAAGGACTTGCACAGTGAAAGAAACTGACACTCTCCCTACCTAGAGTTTTCTGTCCCTAGAAAAAATGTTTTTTTAAAGCACACTATAGCACAAGGAGAATTCACTCACTGTCCTTCCCTGTCCCTAGAAACAAGGACTTGCACAGTGAAAGAAACTGACACTCTCCCTACCTAGAGTTTTCTGTCCCTAGAAAAAATGTTTTTTTAAAGCACACTATAGCACAAGGAGAATTCACTCACTGTCCTTCCCTGTCCCTAGAAACAAGGACTTGCACAGTGAAAGAAACTGACACTCTCCCTACCTAGAGTTTTCTGTCCCTAGAAAAAATGTTTTTTTAAAGCACACTATAGCACAAGGAGAATTCACTCACTGTCCTTCCCTGTCCCTAGAAACAAGGACTCGCACAGTGAAAGAAACTGACACTCTCCCTACCTAGAGTTTTCTGTCCCTAGAAAAAATGTTTTTTTAAAGCACACTATAGCACAAGGAGAATTCACTCACTGTCCTTCCCTGTCCCTAGAAACAAGGACTCGCACAGTGAAAGAAACTGACACTCTCCCTACCTAGAGTTTTCTGTCCCTAGAAAAAATGTTTTTTTAAAGCACACTATAGCACAAGGAGAATTCACTCACTGTCCTTCCCTGTCCCTAGAAACAAGGACTTGCACAGTGAAAGAAACTGACACTCTCCCTACCTAGAGTTTTCTGTCCCTAGAAAAAATGTTTTTTTAAAGCACACTATAGCACAAGGAGAATTCACTCACTGTCCTTCCCTGTCCCTAGAAACAAGGACTTGCACAGTGAAAGAAACTGACACTCTCCCTACCTAGAGTTTTCTGTCCCTAGAAAAAATGTTTTTTTAAAGCACACTATAGCACAAGGAGAATTCACTCACTGTCCTTCCCTGTCCCTATAAACAAGGACTCGAACAGTAAAACACACTGACACTCTCCCTACCTAGAGTTTTCTGTCCCTAGAAAAAATGTTTTTTTAAAGCACACTATAGCACAAGGAGAATTCACTCACTGTCCTTCCCTGTCCCTAGAAACAAGGACTTGCACAGTGAAAGAAACTGACACTCTCCCTACCTAGAGTTTTCTGTCCCTAGAAAAAATGTTTTTTTAAAGCACACTATAGCACAAGGAGAATTCACTCACTGTCCTTCCCTGTCCCTAGAAACAAGGACTTGCACAGTGAAAGAAACTGACACTCTCCCTACCTAGAGTTTTCTGTCCCTAGAAAAAATGTTTTTTTAAAGCACACTATAGCACAAGGAGAATTCACTCACTGTCCTTCCCTGTCCCTAGAAACAAGGACTTGCACAGTGAAAGAAACTGACACTCTCCCTACCTAGAGTTTTCTGTCCCTAGAAAAAATGTTTTTTTAAAGCACACTATAGCACAAGGAGAATTCACTCACTGTCCTTCCCTGTCCCTAGAAACAAGGACTTGCACAGTGAAAGAAACTGACACTCTCCCTACCTAGAGTTTTCTGTCCCTAGAAAAAATGTTTTTTTAAAGCACACTATAGCACAAGGAGAATTCACTCACTGTCCTTCCCTGTCCCTAGAAACAAGGGCTCGAACAGTAAAACACACTGACACTCTCCCTACCTAGAGTTTTCTGTCCCTAGAAAAAATGTTTTTTTAAAGCACACTATAGCACAAGGAGAATTCACTCACTGTCCTTCCCTGTCCCTAGAAACAAGGACTCGCACAGTGAAAGAAACTGACACTCTCCCTACCTAGAGTTTTCTGTCCCTAGAAAAAATGTTTTTTTAAAGCACACTATAGCACAAGGAGAATTCACTCACTGTCCTTCCCTGTCCCTAGAAACAAGGACTCGCACAGTGAAAGAAACTGACACTCTCCCTACCTAGAGTTTTCTGTCCCTAGAAAAAATGTTTTTTTAAAGCACACTATAGCACAAGGAGAATTCACTCACTGTCCTTCCCTGTCCCTAGAAACAAGGACTTGCACAGTGAAAGAAACTGACACTCTCCCTACCTAGAGTTTTCTGTCCCTAGAAAAAATGTTTTTTTAAAGCACACTATAGCACAAGGAGAATTCACTCACTGTCCTTCCCTGTCCCTAGAAACAAGGACTTGCACAGTGAAAGAAACTGACACTCTCCCTACCTAGAGTTTTCTGTCCCTAGAATTTTTTTTTTTTTAAAGCACACTATAGCACAAGGAGAATTCACTCACTGTCCTTCCCTGTCCCTAGAAACAAGGACTTGCACAGTGAAAGAAACTGACACTCTCCCTACCTAGAGTTTTCTGTCCCTAGAAAAAATGTTTTTTTAAAGCACACTATAGCACGAGGAGAATTCACTCACTGTCCTTCCCTGTCCCTAGAAACAAGGGCTCGAACAGTAAAACACACTGACACTCTCCCTACCTAGAGTTTTCTGTCCCTAGAAAAAATGTTTTTTTAAAGCACACTATAGCACAAGGAGAATTCACTCACTGTCCTTCCCTGTCCCTAGAAACAAGGACTCGCACAGTGAAAGAAACTGACACTCTCCCTACCTAGAGTTTTCTGTCCCTAGAAAAAATGTTTTTTTAAAGCACACTATAGCACAAGGAGAATTCACTCACTGTCCTTCCCTGTCCCTAGAAACAAGGACTTGCACAGTGAAAGAAACTGACACTCTCCCTACCTAGAGTTTTCTGTCCCTAGAAAAAATGTTTTTTTAAAGCACACTATAGCACAAGGAGAATTCACTCACTGTCCTTCCCTGTCCCTAGAAACAAGGACTTGCACAGTGAAAGAAACTGACACTCTCCCTACCTAGAGTTTTCTGTCCCTAGAATTTTTTTTTTTTTAAAGCACACTATAGCACAAGGAGAATTCACTCACTGTCCTTCCCTGTCCCTAGAAACAAGGACTCGAACAGTAAAACACACTGACACTCTCCCTACCTAGAGTTTTCTGTCCCTAGAAAAAATGTTTTTTTAAAGCACACTATAGCACAAGGAGAATTCACTCACTGTCCTTCCCTGTCCCTAGAAACAAGGACTCGCACAGTGAAAGAAACTGACACTCTCCCTACCTAGAGTTTTCTGTCCCTAGAAAAAATGTTTTTTTAAAGCACACTATAGCACAAGGAGAATTCACTCACTGTCCTTCCCTGTCCCTAGAAACAAGGACTTGCACAGTGAAAGAAACTGACACTCTCCCTACCTAGAGTTTTCTGTCCCTAGAAAAAATGTTTTTTTAAAGCACACTATAGCACAAGGAGAATTCACTCACTGTCCTTCCCTGTCCCTAGAAACAAGGACTTGCACAGTGAAAGAAACTGACACTCTCCCTACCTAGAGTTTTCTGTCCCTAGAAAAAATGTTTTTTTAAAGCACACTATAGCACAAGGAGAATTCACTCACTGTCCTTCCCTGTCCCTAGAAACAAGGGCTCGAACAGTAAAACACACTGACACTCTCCCTACCTAGAGTTTTCTGTCCCTAGAAAAAATGTTTTTTTAAAGCACACTATAGCACAAGGAGAATTCACTCACTGTCCTTCCCTGTCCCTAGAAACAAGGACTCGCACAGTGAAAGAAACTGACACTCTCCCTACCTAGAGTTTTCTGTCCCTAGAAAAAATGTTTTTTTAAAGCACACTATAGCACAAGGAGAATTCACTCACTGTCCTTCCCTGTCCCTAGAAACAAGGACTCGCACAGTGAAAGAAACTGACACTCTCCCTACCTAGAGTTTTCTGTCCCTAGAAAAAATGTTTTTTTAAAGCACACTATAGCACAAGGAGAATTCACTCACTGTCCTTCCCTGTCCCTAGAAACAAGGACTTGCACAGTGAAAGAAACTGACACTCTCCCTACCTAGAGTTTTCTGTCCCTAGAAAAAATGTTTTTTTAAAGCACACTATAGCACAAGGAGAATTCACTCACTGTCCTTCCCTGTCCCTAGAAACAAGGACTTGCACAGTGAAAGAAACTGACACTCTCCCTACCTAGAGTTTTCTGTCCCTAGAAAAAATGTTTTTTTAAAGCACACTATAGCACAAGGAGAATTCACTCACTGTCCTTCCCTGTCCCTAGAAACAAGGACTTGCACAGTGAAAGAAACTGACACTCTCCCTACCTAGAGTTTTCTGTCCCTAGAAAAAATGTTTTTTTAAAGCACACTATAGCACGAGGAGAATTCACTCACTGTCCTTCCCTGTCCCTAGAAACAAGGGCTCGAACAGTAAAACACACTGACACTCTCCCTACCTAGAGTTTTCTGTCCCTAGAAAAAATGTTTTTTTAAAGCACACTATAGCACAAGGAGAATTCACTCACTGTCCTTCCCTGTCCCTAGAAACAAGGACTCGCACAGTGAAAGAAACTGACACTCTCCCTACCTAGAGTTTTCTGTCCCTAGAAAAAATGTTTTTTTAAAGCACACTATAGCACAAGGAGAATTCACTCACTGTCCTTCCCTGTCCCTAGAAACAAGGACTTGCACAGTGAAAGAAACTGACACTCTCCCTACCTAGAGTTTTCTGTCCCTAGAAAAAATGTTTTTTTAAAGCACACTATAGCACAAGGAGAATTCACTCACTGTCCTTCCCTGTCCCTAGAAACAAGGACTTGCACAGTGAAAGAAACTGACACTCTCCCTACCTAGAGTTTTCTGTCCCTAGAAATTTTTTTTTTTTAAAGCACACTATAGCACAAGGAGAATTCACTCACTGTCCTTCCCTGTCCCTAGAAACAAGGACTCGAACAGTAAAACACACTGACACTCTCCCTACCTAGAGTTTTCTGTCCCTAGAAAAAATGTTTTTTTAAAGCACACTATAGCACAAGGAGAATTCACTCACTGTCCTTCCCTGTCCCTAGAAACAAGGACTCGCACAGTGAAAGAAACTGACACTCTCCCTACCTAGAGTTTTCTGTCCCTAGAAAATTTTTTTTTTAAAGCACACTATAGCACAAGGAGAATTCACTCACTGTCCTTCCCTGTCCCTAGAAACAAGGACTTGCACAGTGAAAGAAACTGACACTCTCCCTACCTAGAGTTTTCTGTCCCTAGAAAAAATGTTTTTTTAAAGCACACTATAGCACAAGGAGAATTCACTCACTGTCCTTCCCTGTCCCTAGAAACAAGGACTCGCACAGTGAAAGAAACTGACACTCTCCCTACCTAGAGTTTTCTGTCCCTAGAAAAAATGTTTTTTTAAAGCACACTATAGCACAAGGAGAATTCACTCACTGTCCTTCCCTGTCCCTAGAAACAAGGACTTGCACAGTGAAAGAAACTGACACTCTCCCTACCTAGAGTTTTCTGTCCCTAGAAAAAATGTTTTTTTAAAGCACACTATAGCACAAGGAGAATTCACTCACTGTCCTTCCCTGTCCCTAGAAACAAGGACTTGCACAGTGAAAGAAACTGACACTCTCCCTACCTAGAGTTTTCTGTCCCTAGAAAAAATGTTTTTTTAAAGCACACTATAGCACAAGGAGAATTCACTCACTGTCCTTCCCTGTCCCTAGAAACAAGGACTTGCACAGTGAAAGAAACTGACACTCTCCCTACCTAGAGTTTTCTGTCCCTAGAAAAAATGTTTTTTTAAAGCACACTATAGCACAAGGAGAATTCACTCACTGTCCTTCCCTGTCCCTAGAAACAAGGACTCGCACAGTGAAAGAAACTGACACTCTCCCTACCTAGAGTTTTCTGTCCCTAGAAAAAATGTTTTTTTAAAGCACACTATAGCACAAGGAGAATTCACTCACTGTCCTTCCCTGTCCCTAGAAACAAGGACTCGCACAGTGAAAGAAACTGACACTCTCCCTACCTAGAGTTTTCTGTCCCTAGAAAAAATGTTTTTTTAAAGCACACTATAGCACAAGGAGAATTCACTCACTGTCCTTCCCTGTCCCTAGAAACAAGGACTTGCACAGTGAAAGAAACTGAAACTCTCCCTACCTAGAGTTTTCTGTCCCTAGAAAAAATGTTTTTTTAAAGCACACTATAGCACAAGGAGAATTCACTCACTGTCCTTCCCTGTCCCTAGAAACAAGGACTTGCACAGTGAAAGAAACTGACACTCTCCCTACCTAGAGTTTTCTGTCCCTAGAAAAAATGTTTTTTAAAGCACACTATAGCACAAGGAGAATTCACTCACTGTCCTTCCCTGTCCCTATAAACAAGGACTCGAACAGTAAAACACACTGACACTCTCCCTACCTAGAGTTTTCTGTCCCTAGAAAAAATGTTTTTTTAAAGCACACTATAGCACAAGGAGAATTCACTCACTGTCCTTCCCTGTCCCTAGAAACAAGGACTCGCACAGTGAAAGAAACTGACACTCTCCCTACCTAGAGTTTTCTGTCCCAGAATTTTTTTTTTTTTAAAGCACACTATAGCACAAGGAGAATTCACTCACTGTCCTTCCCTGTCCCTAGAAACAAGGACTTGCACAGTGAAAGAAACTGACACTCTCCCTACCTAGAGTTTTCTGTCCCTAGAAAAAATGTTTTTTTAAAGCACACTATAGCACAAGGAGAATTCACTCACTGTCCTTCCCTGTCCCTAGAAACAAGGACTCGCACAGTGAAAGAAACTGACACTCTCCCTACCTAGAGTTTTCTGTCCCTAGAAAAAATGTTTTTTTAAAGCACACTATAGCACAAGGAGAATTCACTCACTGTCCTTCCCTGTCCCTAGAAACAAGGACTCGCACAGTGAAAGAAACTGACACTCTCCCTACCTAGAGTTTTCTGTCCCTAGAAAAAATGTTTTTTTAAAGCACACTATAGCACAAGGAGAATTCACTCACTGTCCTTCCCTGTCCCTAGAAACAAGGACTTGCACAGTGAAAGAAACTGACACTCTCCCTACCTAGAGTTTTCTGTCCCTAGAAAAAATGTTTTTTTAAAGCACACTATAGCACAAGGAGAATTCACTCACTGTCCTTCCCTGTCCCTAGAAACAAGGACTTGCACAGTGAAAGAAACTGACACTCTCCCTACCTAGAGTTTTCTGTCCCTAGAAAAAATGTTTTTTTAAAGCACACTATAGCACAAGGAGAATTCACTCACTGTCCTTCCCTGTCCCTAGAAACAAGGACTTGCACAGTGAAAGAAACTGACACTCTCCCTACCTAGAGTTTTCTGTCCCTAGAAAAAATGTTTTTTTAAAGCACACTATAGCACAAGGAGAATTCACTCACTGTCCTTCCCTGTCCCTAGAAACAAGGGCTCGAACAGTAAAACACACTGACACTCTCCCTACCTAGAGTTTTCTGTCCCTAGAAAAAATGTTTTTTTAAAGCACACTATAGCACAAGGAGAATTCACTCACTGTCCTTCCCTGTCCCTAGAAACAAGGACTCGCACAGTGAAAGAAACTGACACTCTCCCTACCTAGAGTTTTCTGTCCCTAGAAAAAATGTTTTTTTAAAGCACACTATAGCACAAGGAGAATTCACTCACTGTCCTTCCCTGTCCCTAGAAACAAGGACTTGCACAGTGAAAGAAACTGACACTCTCCCTACCTAGAGTTTTCTGTCCCTAGAAAAAATGTTTTTTTAAAGCACACTATAGCACAAGGAGAATTCACTCACTGTCCTTCCCTGTCCCTAGAAACAAGGACTTGCACAGTGAAAGAAACTGACACTCTCCCTACCTAGAGTTTTCTGTCCCTAGAAATTTTTTTTTTTTAAAGCACACTATAGCACAAGGAGAATTCACTCACTGTCCTTCCCTGTCCCTAGAAACAAGGACTCGAACAGTAAAACACACTGACACTCTCCCTACCTAGAGTTTTCTGTCCCTAGAAAAAATGTTTTTTTAAAGCACACTATAGCACAAGGAGAATTCACTCACTGTCCTTCCCTGTCCCTAGAAACAAGGACTTGCACAGTGAAAGAAACTGACACTCTCCCTACCTAGAGTTTTCTGTCCCTAGAAAAAATGTTTTTTTAAAGCACACTATAGCACAAGGAGAATTCACTCACTGTCCTTCCCTGTCCCTAGAAACAAGGACTTGCACAGTGAAAGAAACTGACACTCTCCCTACCTAGAGTTTTCTGTCCCTAGAAAAAATGTTTTTTTAAAGCACACTATAGCACAAGGAGAATTCACTCACTGTCCTTCCCTGTCCCTAGAAACAAGGACTTGCACAGTGAAAGAAACTGACACTCTCCCTACCTAGAGTTTTCTGTCCCTAGAAAAAATGTTTTTTTAAAGCACACTATAGCACAAGGAGAATTCACTCACTGTCCTTCCCTGTCCCTAGAAACAAGGGCTCGAACAGTAAAACACACTGACACTCTCCCTACCTAGAGTTTTCTGTCCCTAGAAAAAATGTTTTTTTAAAGCACACTATAGCACAAGGAGAATTCACTCACTGTCCTTCCCTGTCCCTAGAAACAAGGACTCGCACAGTGAAAGAAACTGACACTCTCCCTACCTAGAGTTTTCTGTCCCTAGAAAAAATGTTTTTTTAAAGCACACTATAGCACAAGGAGAATTCACTCACTGTCCTTCCCTGTCCCTAGAAACAAGGACTTGCACAGTGAAAGAAACTGACACTCTCCCTACCTAGAGTTTTCTGTCCCTAGAAAAAATGTTTTTTTAAAGCACACTATAGCACAAGGAGAATTCACTCACTGTCCTTCCCTGTCCCTAGAAACAAGGACTTGCACAGTGAAAGAAACTGACACTCTCCCTACCTAGAGTTTTCTGTCCCTAGAAATTTTTTTTTTTTAAAGCACACTATAGCACAAGGAGAATTCACTCACTGTCCTTCCCTGTCCCTAGAAACAAGGACTCGAACAGTAAAACACACTGACACTCTCCCTACCTAGAGTTTTCTGTCCCTAGAAAAAATGTTTTTTTAAAGCACACTATAGCACAAGGAGAATTCACTCACTGTCCTTCCCTGTCCCTAGAAACAAGGACTCGCACAGTGAAAGAAACTGACACTCTCCCTACCTAGAGTTTTCTGTCCCTAGAATTTTTTTTTTTAAAGCACACTATAGCACAAGGAGAATTCACTCACTGTCCTTCCCTGTCCCTAGAAACAAGGACTTGCACAGTGAAAGAAACTGACACTCTCCCTACCTAGAGTTTTCTGTCCCTAGAAAAAATGTTTTTTTAAAGCACACTATAGCACAAGGAGAATTCACTCACTGTCCTTCCCTGTCCCTAGAAACAAGGACTCGCACAGTGAAAGAAACTGACACTCTCCCTACCTAGAGTTTTCTGTCCCTAGAAAAAATGTTTTTTTAAAGCACACTATAGCACAAGGAGAATTCACTCACTGTCCTTCCCTGTCCCTAGAAACAAGGACTTGCACAGTGAAAGAAACTGACACTCTCCCTACCTAGAGTTTTCTGTCCCTAGAAAAAATGTTTTTTTAAAGCACACTATAGCACAAGGAGAATTCACTCACTGTCCTTCCCTGTCCCTAGAAACAAGGACTTGCACAGTGAAAGAAACTGACACTCTCCCTACCTAGAGTTTTCTGTCCCTAGAAAAAATGTTTTTTTAAAGCACACTATAGCACAAGGAGAATTCACTCACTGTCCTTCCCTGTCCCTAGAAACAAGGACTTGCACAGTGAAAGAAACTGACACTCTCCCTACCTAGAGTTTTCTGTCCCTAGAAAAAATGTTTTTTTAAAGCACACTATAGCACAAGGAGAATTCACTCACTGTCCTTCCCTGTCCCTAGAAACAAGGACTCGCACAGTGAAAGAAACTGACACTCTCCCTACCTAGAGTTTTCTGTCCCTAGAAAAAATGTTTTTTTAAAGCACACTATAGCACAAGGAGAATTCACTCACTGTCCTTCCCTGTCCCTAGAAACAAGGACTCGCACAGTGAAAGAAACTGACACTCTCCCTACCTAGAGTTTTCTGTCCCTAGAAAAAATGTTTTTTTAAAGCACACTATAGCACAAGGAGAATTCACTCACTGTCCTTCCCTGTCCCTAGAAACAAGGACTTGCACAGTGAAAGAAACTGAAACTCTCCCTACCTAGAGTTTTCTGTCCCTAGAAAAAATGTTTTTTTAAAGCACACTATAGCACAAGGAGAATTCACTCACTGTCCTTCCCTGTCCCTAGAAACAAGGACTTGCACAGTGAAAGAAACTGACACTCTCCCTACCTAGAGTTTTCTGTCCCTAGAAAAAATGTTTTTTAAAGCACACTATAGCACAAGGAGAATTCACTCACTGTCCTTCCCTGTCCCTATAAACAAGGACTCGAACAGTAAAACACACTGACACTCTCCCTACCTAGAGTTTTCTGTCCCTAGAAAAAATGTTTTTTTAAAGCACACTATAGCACAAGGAGAATTCACTCACTGTCCTTCCCTGTCCCTAGAAACAAGGACTCGCACAGTGAAAGAAACTGACACTCTCCCTACCTAGAGTTTTCTGTCCCAGAAATTTTTTTTTTTTAAAGCACACTATAGCACAAGGAGAATTCACTCACTGTCCTTCCCTGTCCCTAGAAACAAGGACTTGCACAGTGAAAGAAACTGACACTCTCCCTACCTAGAGTTTTCTGTCCCTAGAAAAAATGTTTTTTTAAAGCACACTATAGCACAAGGAGAATTCACTCACTGTCCTTCCCTGTCCCTAGAAACAAGGACTCGCACAGTGAAAGAAACTGACACTCTCCCTACCTAGAGTTTTCTGTCCCTAGAAAAAATGTTTTTTTAAAGCACACTATAGCACAAGGAGAATTCACTCACTGTCCTTCCCTGTCCCTAGAAACAAGGACTCGCACAGTGAAAGAAACTGACACTCTCCCTACCTAGAGTTTTCTGTCCCTAGAAAAAATGTTTTTTTAAAGCACACTATAGCACAAGGAGAATTCACTCACTGTCCTTCCCTGTCCCTAGAAACAAGGACTTGCACAGTGAAAGAAACTGACACTCTCCCTACCTAGAGTTTTCTGTCCCTAGAAAAAATGTTTTTTTAAAGCACACTATAGCACAAGGAGAATTCACTCACTGTCCTTCCCTGTCCCTAGAAACAAGGACTTGCACAGTGAAAGAAACTGACACTCTCCCTACCTAGAGTTTTCTGTCCCTAGAAAATTTTTTTTTTAAAGCACACTATAGCACAAGGAGAATTCACTCACTGTCCTTCCCTGTCCCTAGAAACAAGGACTTGCACAGTGAAAGAAACTGACACTCTCCCTACCTAGAGTTTTCTGTCCCTAGAAAAAATGTTTTTTTAAAGCACACTATAGCACAAGGAGAATTCACTCACTGTCCTTCCCTGTCCCTAGAAACAAGGGCTCGAACAGTAAAACACACTGACACTCTCCCTACCTAGAGTTTTCTGTCCCTAGAAAAAATGTTTTTTTAAAGCACACTATAGCACAAGGAGAATTCACTCACTGTCCTTCCCTGTCCCTAGAAACAAGGACTCGCACAGTGAAAGAAACTGACACTCTCCCTACCTAGAGTTTTCTGTCCCTAGAAAAAATGTTTTTTTAAAGCACACTATAGCACAAGGAGAATTCACTCACTGTCCTTCCCTGTCCCTAGAAACAAGGACTCGCACAGTGAAAGAAACTGACACTCTCCCTACCTAGAGTTTTCTGTCCCTAGAAAAAATGTTTTTTTAAAGCACACTATAGCACAAGGAGAATTCACTCACTGTCCTTCCCTGTCCCTAGAAACAAGGACTTGCACAGTGAAAGAAACTGACACTCTCCCTACCTAGAGTTTTCTGTCCCTAGAAAAAATGTTTTTTTAAAGCACACTATAGCACAAGGAGAATTCACTCACTGTCCTTCCCTGTCCCTAGAAACAAGGACTTGCACAGTGAAAGAAACTGACACTCTCCCTACCTAGAGTTTTCTGTCCCTAGAAAAAATGTTTTTTTAAAGCACACTATAGCACAAGGAGAATTCACTCACTGTCCTTCCCTGTCCCTATAAACAAGGACTCGAACAGTAAAACACACTGACACTCTCCCTACCTAGAGTTTTCTGTCCCTAGAAAAAATGTTTTTTTAAAGCACACTATAGCACAAGGAGAATTCACTCACTGTCCTTCCCTGTCCCTAGAAACAAGGACTCGCACAGTGAAAGAAACTAACACTCTCCCTACCTAGAGTTTTCTGTCCCTAGAAAAAATGTTTTTTTAAAGCACACTATAGCACAAGGAGAATTCACTCACTGTCCTTCCCTGTCCCTAGAAACAAGGACTTGCACAGTGAAAGAAACTGACACTCTCCCTACCTAGAGTTTTCTGTCCCTAGAAAAAATGTTTTTTTAAAGCACACTATAGCACAAGGAGAATTCACTCACTGTCCTTCCCTGTCCCTAGAAACAAGGACTTGCACAGTGAAAGAAACTGACACTCTCCCTACCTAGAGTTTTCTGTCCCTAGAAAAAATGTTTTTTTAAAGCACACTATAGCACAAGGAGAATTCACTCACTGTCCTTCCCTGTCCCTAGAAACAAGGACTTGCACAGTGAAAGAAACTGACACTCTCCCTACCTAGAGTTTTCTGTCCCTAGAAAAAATGTTTTTTTAAAGCACACTATAGCACAAGGAGAATTCACTCACTGTCCTTCCCTGTCCCTAGAAACAAGGGCTCGAACAGTAAAACACACTGACACTCTCCCTACCTAGAGTTTTCTGTCCCTAGAAAAAATGTTTTTTTAAAGCACACTATAGCACAGGGAGAATTCACTCACTGTCCTTCCCTGTCCCTAGAAACAAGGACTCGCACAGTGAAAGAAACTGACACTCTCCCTACCTAGAGTTTTCTGTCCCTAGAAAAAATGTTTTTTTAAAGCACACTATAGCACAAGGAGAATTCACTCACTGTCCTTCCCTGTCCCTAGAAACAAGGACTCGCACAGTGAAAGAAACTGACACTCTCCCTACCTAGAGTTTTCTGTCCCTAGAAAAAATGTTTTTTTAAAGCACACTATAGCACAAGGAGAATTCACTCACTGTCCTTCCCTGTCCCTAGAAACAAGGACTTGCACAGTGAAAGAAACTGACACTCTCCCTACCTAGAGTTTTCTGTCCCTAGAAAAAATGTTTTTTTAAAGCACACTATAGCACAAGGAGAATTCACTCACTGTCCTTCCCTGTCCCTAGAAACAAGGACTTGCACAGTGAAAGAAACTGACACTCTCCCTACCTAGAGTTTTCTGTCCCTAGAAAAAATGTTTTTTTAAAGCACACTATAGCACAAGGAGAATTCACTCACTGTTCTTCCCTGTCCCTATAAACAAGGACTCGAACAGTAAAACACACTGACACTCTCCCTACCTAGAGTTTTCTGTCCCTAGAAAAAATGTTTTTTTAAAGCACACTATAGCACAAGGAGAATTCACTCACTGTCCTTCCCTGTCCCTAGAAACAAGGACTCGCACAGTGAAAGAAACTGACACTCTCCCTACCTAGAGTTTTCTGTCCCAGAAAAAATGTTTTTTTAAAGCACACTATAGCACAAGGAGAATTCACTCACTGTCCTTCCCTGTCCCTAGAAACAAGGACTTGCACAGTGAAAGAAACTGACACTCTCCCTACCTAGAGTTTTCTGTCCCTAGAAAAAATGTTTTTTTAAAGCACACTATAGCACAAGGAGAATTCACTCACTGTCCTTCCCTGTCCCTAGAAACAAGGACTCGCACAGTGAAAGAAACTGACACTCTCCCTACCTAGAGTTTTCTGTCCCTAGAAAAAATGTTTTTTTAAAGCACACTATAGCACAAGGAGAATTCACTCACTGTCCTTCCCTGTCCCTAGAAACAAGGACTCGCACAGTGAAAGAAACTGACACTCTCCCTACCTAGAGTTTTCTGTCCCTAGAAAAAATGTTTTTTTAAAGCACACTATAGCACAAGGAGAATTCACTCACTGTCCTTCCCTGTCCCTAGAAACAAGGACTTGCACAGTGAAAGAAACTGACACTCTCCCTACCTAGAGTTTTCTGTCCCTAGAAAAAATGTTTTTTTAAAGCACACTATAGCACAAGGAGAATTCACTCACTGTCCTTCCCTGTCCCTAGAAACAAGGACTTGCACAGTGAAAGAAACTGACACTCTCCCTACCTAGAGTTTTCTGTCCCTAGAAAAAATGTTTTTTTAAAGCACACTATAGCACAAGGAGAATTCACTCACTGTCCTTCCCTGTCCCTAGAAACAAGGACTTGCACAGTGAAAGAAACTGACACTCTCCCTACCTAGAGTTTTCTGTCCCTAGAAAAAATGTTTTTTTAAAGCACACTATAGCACAAGGAGAATTCACTCACTGTCCTTCCCTGTCCCTAGAAACAAGGGCTCGAACAGTAAAACACACTGACACTCTCCCTACCTAGAGTTTTCTGTCCCTAGAAAAAATGTTTTTTTAAAGCACACTATAGCACAAGGAGAATTCACTCACTGTCCTTCCCTGTCCCTAGAAACAAGGACTCGCACAGTGAAAGAAACTGACACTCTCCCTACCTAGAGTTTTCTGTCCCTAGAAAAAATGTTTTTTTAAAGCACACTATAGCACAAGGAGAATTCACTCACTGTCCTTCCCTGTCCCTAGAAACAAGGACTCGCACAGTGAAAGAAACTGACACTCTCCCTACCTAGAGTTTTCTGTCCCTAGAAAAAATGTTTTTTTAAAGCACACTATAGCACAAGGAGAATTCACTCACTGTCCTTCCCTGTCCCTAGAAACAAGGACTTGCACAGTGAAAGAAACTGACACTCTCCCTACCTAGAGTTTTCTGTCCCTAGAAAAAATGTTTTTTTAAAGCACACTATAGCACAAGGAGAATTCACTCACTGTCCTTCCCTGTCCCTAGAAACAAGGACTTGCACAGTGAAAGAAACTGACACTCTCCCTACCTAGAGTTTTCTGTCCCTAGAAAAAATGTTTTTTTAAAGCACACTATAGCACAAGGAGAATTCACTCACTGTCCTTCCCTGTCCCTAGAAACAAGGACTTGCACAGTGAAAGAAACTGACACTCTCCCTACCTAGAGTTTTATGTCCCTAGAAAAAATGTTTTTTTAAAGCACACTATAGCACAAGGAGAATTCACTCACTGTCCTTCCCTGTCCCTAGAAACAAGGGCTCGAACAGTAAAACACACTGACACTCTCCCTACCTAGAGTTTTCTGTCCCTAGAAAAAATGTTTTTTTAAAGCACACTATAGCACAAGGAGAATTCACTCACTGTCCTTCCCTGTCCCTAGAAACAAGGACTCGCACAGTGAAAGAAACTGACACTCTCCCTACCTAGAGTTTTCTGTCCCTAGAAAAAATGTTTTTTTAAAGCACACTATAGCACAAGGAGAATTCACTCACTGTCCTTTCCTGTCCCTAGAAACAAGGACTCGCACAGTGAAAGAAACTGACACTCTCCCTACCTAGAGTTTTCTGTCCCTAGAAAAAATGTTTTTTTAAAGCACACTATAGCACAAGGAGAATTCACTCACTGTCCTTCCCTGTCCCTAGAAACAAGGACTTGCACAGTGAAAGAAACTGACACTCTCCCTACCTAGAGTTTTCTGTCCCTAGAAAAAATGTTTTTTTAAAGCACACTATAGCACAAGGAGAATTCACTCACTGTCCTTCCCTGTCCCTAGAAACAAGGACTTGCACAGTGAAAGAAACTGACACTCTCCCTACCTAGAGTTTTCTGTCCCTAGAAAAAATGTTTTTTTAAAGCACACTATAGCACAAGGAGAATTCACTCACTGTCCTTCCCTGTCCCTAGAAACAAGGACTCGAACAGTAAAACACACTGACACTCTCCCTACCTAGAGTTTTCTGTCCCTAGAAAAAATGTTTTTTTAAAGCACACTATAGCACAAGGAGAATTCACTCACTGTCCTTCCCTGTCCCTAGAAACAAGGACTCGCACAGTGAAAGAAACTGACACTCTCCCTACCTAGAGTTTTCTGTCCCAGAAAAAATGTTTTTTAAAGCACACTATAGCACAAGGAGAATTCACTCACTGTCCTTCCCTGTCCCTAGAAACAAGGACTTGCACAGTGAAAGAAACTGACACTCTCCCTACCTAGAGTTTTCTGTCCCTAGAAAAAATGTTTTTTTAAAGCACACTATAGCACAAGGAGAATTCACTCACTGTCCTTCCCTGTCCCTAGAAACAAGGACTCGCACAGTGAAATAAACTGACACTCTCCCTACCTAGAGTTTTCTGTCCCTAGAAAAAATGTTTTTTTAAAGCACACTATAGCACAAGGAGAATTCACTCACTGTCCTTCCCTGTCCCTAGAAACAAGGACTCGCACAGTGAAAGAAACTGACACTCTCCCTACCTAGAGTTTTCTGTCCCTAGAAAAAATGTTTTTTTAAAGCACACTATAGCACAAGGAGAATTCACTCACTGTCCTTCCCTGTCCCTAGAAACAAGGACTTGCACAGTGAAAGAAACTGACACTCTCCCTACCTAGAGTTTTCTGTCCCTAGAAAAAATGTTTTTTTAAAGCACACTATAGCACAAGGAGAATTCACTCACTGTCCTTCCCTGTCCCTAGAAACAAGGACTTGCACAGTGAAAGAAACTGACACTCTCCCTACCTAGAGTTTTCTGTCCCTAGAAAAAATGTTTTTTTAAAGCACACTATAGCACAAGGAGAATTCACTCACTGTCCTTCCCTGTCCCTAGAAACAAGGACTTGCACAGTGAAAGAAACTGACACTCTCCCTACCTAGAGTTTTCTGTCCCTAGAAAAATTTTTTTTTTAAAGCACACTATAGCACAAGGAGAATTCACTCACTGTCCTTCCCTGTCCCTAGAAACAAGGACTCGAACAGTAAAACACACTGACACTCTCCCTACCTAGAGTTTTCTGTCCCTAGAAAAAATGTTTTTTTAAAGCACACTATAGCACAAGGAGAATTCACTCACTGTCCTTCCCTGTCCCTAGAAACAAGGACTCGCACAGTGAAAGAAACTGACACTCTCCCTACCTAGAGTTTTCTGTCCCTAGAAAAAATGTTTTTTTAAAGCACACTATAGCACAAGGAGAATTCACTCACTGTCCTTCCCTGTCCCTAGAAACAAGGACTTGCACAGTGAAAGAAACTGACACTCTCCCTACCTAGAGTTTTCTGTCCCTAGAAAAAATGTTTTTTTAAAGCACACTATAGCACAAGGAGAATTCACTCACTGTCCTTCCCTGTCCCTAGAAACAAGGACTCGCACAGTGAAAGAAACTGACACTCTCCCTACCTAGAGTTTTCTGTCCCTAGAAAAAATGTTTTTTTAAAGCACACTATAGCACAAGGAGAATTCACTCACTGTCCTTCCCTGTCCCTAGAAACAAGGACTTGCACAGTGAAAGAAACTGACACTCTCCCTACCTAGAGTTTTCTGTCCCTAGAAAAAATGTTTTTTTAAAGCACACTATAGCACAAGGAGAATTCACTCACTGTCCTTCCCTGTCCCTAGAAACAAGGACTTGCACAGTGAAAGAAACTGACACTCTCCCTACCTAGAGTTTTCTGTCCCTAGAAAAAATGTTTTTTTAAAGCACACTATAGCACAAGGAGAATTCACTCACTGTCCTTCCCTGTCCCTAGAAACAAGGACTTGCACAGTGAAAGAAACTGACACTCTCCCTACCTAGAGTTTTCTGTCCCTAGAAAAAATGTTTTTTTAAAGCACACTATAGCACAAGGAGAATTCACTCACTGTCCTTCCCTGTCCCTAGAAACAAGGACTCGCACAGTGAAAGAAACTGACACTCTCCCTACCTAGAGTTTTCTGTCCCTAGAAAAAATGTTTTTTTAAAGCACACTATAGCACAAGGAGAATTCCCTCACTGTCCTTCCCTGTCCCTAGAAACAAGGACTCGCACAGTGAAAGAAACTGACACTCTCCCTACCTAGAGTTTTCTGTCCCTAGAAAAAATGTTTTTTTAAAGCACACTATAGCACAAGGAGAATTCACTCACTGTCCTTCCCTGTCCCTAGAAACAAGGACTTGCACAGTGAAAGAAACTGACACTCTCCCTACCTAGAGTTTTCTGTCCCTAGAAAAAATGTTTTTTTAAAGCACACTATAGCACAAGGAGAATTCACTCACTGTCCTTCCCTGTCCCTAGAAACAAGGACTTGCACAGTGAAAGAAACTGACACTCTCCCTACCTAGAGTTTTCTGTCCCTAGAAAAAATGTTTTTTTAAAGCACACTATAGCACAAGGAGAATTCACTCACTGTCCTTCCCTGTCCCTATAAACAAGGACTCGAACAGTAAAACACACTGACACTCTCCCTACCTAGAGTTTTCTGTCCCTAGAAAAAATGTTTTTTTAAAGCACACTATAGCACAAGGAGAATTCACTCACTGTCCTTCCCTGTCCCTAGAAACAAGGACTCGCACAGTGAAAGAAACTGACACTCTCCCTACCTAGAGTTTTCTGTCCCAGAAAAAATGTTTTTTTAAAGCACACTATAGCACAAGGAGAATTCACTCACTGTCCTTCCCTGTCCCTAGAAACAAGGACTTGCACAGTGAAAGAAACTGACACTCTCCCTACCTAGAGTTTTCTGTCCCTAGAAAAAATGTTTTTTTAAAGCACACTATAGCACAAGGAGAATTCACTCACTGTCCTTCCCTGTCCCTAGAAACAAGGACTCGCACAGTGAAAGAAACTGACACTCTCCCTACCTAGAGTTTTCTGTCCCTAGAAAAAATGTTTTTTTAAAGCACACTATAGCACAAGGAGAATTCACTCACTGTCCTTCCCTGTCCCTAGAAACAAGGACTTGCACAGTGAAAGAAACTGACACTCTCCCTACCTAGAGTTTTCTGTCCCTAGAAAAAATGTTTTTTTAAAGCACACTATAGCACAAGGAGAATTCACTCACTGTCCTTCCCTGTCCCTAGAAACAAGGGCTCGAACAGTAAAACACACTGACACTCTCCCTACCTAGAGTTTTCTGTCCCTAGAAAAAATGTTTTTTTAAAGCACACTATAGCACAAGGAGAATTCACTCACTGTCCTTCCCTGTCCCTAGAAACAAGGACTCGCACAGTGAAAGAAACTGACACTCTCCCTACCTAGAGTTTTCTGTCCCTAGAAAAAATGTTTTTTTAAAGCACACTATAGCACAAGGAGAATTCACTCACTGTCCTTCCCTGTCCCTAGAAACAAGGACTCGCACAGTGAAAGAAACTGACACTCTCCCTACCTAGAGTTTTCTGTCCCTAGAAAAAATGTTTTTTTAAAGCACACTATAGCACAAGGAGAATTCACTCACTGTCCTTCCCTGTCCCTATAAACAAGGACTCGAACAGTAAAACACACTGACACTCTCCCTACCTAGAGTTTTCTGTCCCTAGAAAAAATGTTTTTTTAAAGCACACTATAGCACAAGGAGAATTCACTCACTGTCCTTCCCTGTCCCTAGAAACAAGGACTCGCACAGTGAAAGAAACTAACACTCTCCCTACCTAGAGTTTTCTGTCCCTAGAAAAAATGTTTTTTTAAAGCACACTATAGCACAAGGAGAATTCACTCACTGTCCTTCCCTGTCCCTAGAAACAAGGACTTGCACAGTGAAAGAAACTGACACTCTCCCTACCTAGAGTTTTCTGTCCCTAGAAAAAATGTTTTTTTAAAGCACACTATAGCACAAGGAGAATTCACTCACTGTCCTTCCCTGTCCCTAGAAACAAGGACTTGCACAGTGAAAGAAACTGACACTCTCCCTACCTAGAGTTTTCTGTCCCTAGAAAAAATGTTTTTTTAAAGCACACTATAGCACAAGGAGAATTCACTCACTGTCCTTCCCTGTCCCTAGAAACAAGGACTTGCACAGTGAAAGAAACTGACACTCTCCCTACCTAGAGTTTTCTGTCCCTAGAAAAAATGTTTTTTTAAAGCACACTATAGCACAAGGAGAATTCGTCCTTCCCTGTCCCTAGAAACAAGGGCTCGAACAGTAAAACACACTGACACTCTCCCTACCTAGAGTTTTCTGTCCCTAGAAAAAATGTTTTTTTAAAGCACACTATGCACAAGGAGAATTCACTCACTGTCCTTCCCTGTCCCTAGAAACAAGGACTCGCACAGTGAAAGAAACTGACACTCTCCCTACCTAGAGTTTTCTGTCCCTAGAAAAATGTTTTTTTAAAGCACACTATAGCACAAGGAGAATTCACTCACTGTCCTTCCCTGTCCCTAGAAACAAGGACTCGCACAGTGAAAGAAAACTGACACTCTCCCTACCTAGAGTTTTTCTGTCCCCTAGAAAAATGTTTTTTTAAAGCACACTATAGCACAAGGAGAATTCACTCACTGTCCTTCCCTGTCCCTAGAAACAAGGACTTGCACAGTGAAAGAAACTGACACTCTCCCTACCTAGAGTTTTCTGTCCCCTAGAAAAAATGTTTTTTTAAAGCACACTATAGCACAAGGAGAATTCACTCACTGTCCTTCCCTGTCCCTAGAAACAAGGACTTGCACAGTGAAAGAAACTGACACTCTCCCTACCTAGAGTTTTCTGTCCCTAGAAAAAATGTTTTTTTAAAGCACACTATAGCACAAGGAGAATTCACTCACTGTCCTTCCCTGTCCCTATAAACAAGGACTCGAACAGTAAAACACACTGACACTCTCCTACCTAGAGTTTTCTGTCCCTAGAAAAACATGTTTTTTTAAAGCACACTATAGCACAAGGAGAATTCACTCACTGTCCTTCCCTGTCCCTAGAAACAAGGACTCGCACAGTGAAAGAAACTGACACTCTCCCTACCTAGAGTTTTCTGTCCAGAAAAAATGTTTTTTTAAAGCACACTATAGCACAAGGGAGAATTCACTCACTGTCCTTCCCTGTCCCTAGAAACAAGGACTTGCACAGTGAAAGAAACTGACACTCTCCCTACCTAGAGTTTTCTGTCCCTAGAAAAAATGTTTTTTTAAAGCACACTATAGCACAAGGAGAATTCACTCACTGTCCTTCCCTGTCCCTAGAAACAAGGACTCGCACAGTGAAAGAAACTGACACTCTCCCTACCTAGAGTTTTCTGTCCCTAGAAAAAATGTTTTTTTAAAGCACACTATAGCTCAAGGAGAATTCACTCACTGTCCTTCCCTGTCCCTAGAAACAAGGACTCGCACAGTGAAAGAAACTGACACTCTCCCTACCTAGAGTTTCTGTCCCTAGAAAAAATGTTTTTTTAAAACACACTATAGCACAAGGAGAAATTCACTCACTGTCCTTCCCTGTCCCTAGAAACAAGGACTTGCACAGTGAAAGAAACTGACACTCTCCCTACCTAGAGTTTTCTGTCCCTAGAAAAAATGTTTTTTTTAAAGCACACTATAGCACAAGGAGAATTCACTCACTGTCCTTCCCTGTCCCTAGAAACAAGGACTTGCACAGTGAAAGAAACTGACACTCTCCCTACCTAGAGTTTTCTGTCCCTAGAAAAAATGTTTTTTTAAAGCACACTATAGCACAAGGAGAATTCACTCACTGTCCTTCCCTGTCCCTAGAAACAAGGACTTGCACAGTGAAAGAAACTGACACTCTCCCTACCTAGAGTTTTCTGTCCCTAGAAAAAATGTTTTTTTATAAGCACACTATAGCACAAGGAGAATTCACTCACTGTCCTTCCCTGTCCCTAGAAACAAGGGCTCGAACAGTAAAACACACTGACACTCTCCCTACCTAGAGTTTTCTGTCCCTAGAAAAAATGTTTTTTTTAAAGCACACTATAAGCACAAGGAGAATTCACTCACTGTCCTTCCCTGTCCCTAGAAACAAGGACTCGCACAGTGAAAGAAACTGACACTCTCCCTACCTAGAGTTTTCTGTCCCTAGAAAAAATGTTTTTTTAAAGCACACTATAGCACAAGGAGAATTCACTCACTGTCCTTCCCTGTCCCTAGAAAACAAGGACTCGCACAGTGAAAGAAACTGACACTCTCCCTACCTAGAGTTTTCTGTCCCTAGAAAAAATGTTTTTTTTAAAGCACACTATAGCACAAGGAGAATTCACTCACTGTCCTTCCCTGTCCCTAGAAACAAGGACTTGCACAGTGAAAGAAACTGACACTCTCCCTACCTAGAGTTTTCTGTCCCTAGAAAAAATGTTTTTTTAAAGCACACTATAGCACAAGGAGAATTCACTCACTGTCCTTCCCTGTCCCTAGAAACAAGGACTTGCACAGTGAAAGAAACTGACACTCTCCCTACCTAGAGTTTTCTGTCCCTAGAAAAAATGTTTTTTTAAAGCACACTATAGCACAAGGAGAATTCACTCACTGTCCTTCCCTGTCCCTAGAAACAAGGACTTGCACAGTGAAAGAAACTGACACTCTCCCTACCTAGAGTTTTCTGTCCCTAGAAAAAATGTTTTTTTAAAGCACACTATAGCACAAGGAGAATTCACTCACTGTCCTTCCCTGTCCCTAGAAACAAGGGCTCGAACAGTAAAACACACTGACACTCTCCCTACCTAGAGTTTTCTGTCCCTAGAAAAAATGTTTTTTTAAAGCACACTATAGCACAAGGAGAATTCACTCACTGTCCTTCCCTGTCCCTAGAAACAAGGACTCGCACAGTGAAAGAAACTGACACTCTCCCTACCTAGAGTTTTCTGTCCCTAGAAAAAATGTTTTTTTAAAGCACACTATAGCACAAGGAGAATTCACTCACTGTCCTTCCCTGTCCCTAGAAACAAGGACTCGCACAGTGAAAGAAACTGACACTCTCCCTACCTAGAGTTTTCTGTCCCTAGAAAAAATGTTTTTTTAAAGCACACTATAGCACAAGGAGAATTCACTCACTGTCCTTTCCTGTCCCTAGAAACAAGGACTCGCACAGTGAAAGAAACTGACACTCTCCCTACCTAGAGTTTTCTGTCCCTAGAAAAAATGTTTTTTTAAAGCACACTATAGCACAAGGAGAATTCACTCACTGTCCTTCCCTGTCCCTAGAAACAAGGACTTGCACAGTGAAAGAAACTGACACTCTCCCTACCTAGAGTTTTCTGTCCCTAGAAAAAATGTTTTTTTAAAGCACACTATAGCACAAGGAGAATTCACTCACTGTCCTTCCCTGTCCCTAGAAACAAGGACTTGCACAGTGAAAGAAACTGACACTCTCCCTACCTAGAGTTTTCTGTCCCTAGAAAAAATGTTTTTTTAAAGCACACTATAGCACAAGGAGAATTCACTCACTGTCCTTCCCTGTCCCTAGAAACAAGGACTCGAACAGTAAAACACACTGACACTCTCCCTACCTAGAGTTTTCTGTCCCTAGAAAAAATGTTTTTTTAAAGCACACTATAGCACAAGGAGAATTCACTCACTGTCCTTCCCTGTCCCTAGAAACAAGGACTCGCACAGTGAAAGAAACTGACACTCTCCCTACCTAGAGTTTTCTGTCCCAGAAAAAATGTTTTTTAAAGCACACTATAGCACAAGGAGAATTCACTCACTGTCCTTCCCTGTCCCTAGAAACAAGGACTTGCACAGTGAAAGAAACTGACACTCTCCCTACCTAGAGTTTTCTGTCCCTAGAAAAAATGTTTTTTTAAAGCACACTATAGCACAAGGAGAATTCACTCACTGTCCTTCCCTGTCCCTAGAAACAAGGACTCGCACAGTGAAATAAACTGACACTCTCCCTACCTAGAGTTTTCTGTCCCTAGAAAAAATGTTTTTTTAAAGCACACTATAGCACAAGGAGAATTCACTCACTGTCCTTCCCTGTCCCTAGAAACAAGGACTCGCACAGTGAAAGAAACTGACACTCTCCCTACCTAGAGTTTTCTGTCCCTAGAAAAAATGTTTTTTTAAAGCACACTATAGCACAAGGAGAATTCACTCACTGTCCTTCCCTGTCCCTAGAAACAAGGACTTGCACAGTGAAAGAAACTGACACTCTCCCTACCTAGAGTTTTCTGTCCCTAGAAAAAATGTTTTTTTAAAGCACACTATAGCACAAGGAGAATTCACTCACTGTCCTTCCCTGTCCCTAGAAACAAGGACTTGCACAGTGAAAGAAACTGACACTCTCCCTACCTAGAGTTTTCTGTCCCTAGAAAAAATGTTTTTTTAAAGCACACTATAGCACAAGGAGAATTCACTCACTGTCCTTCCCTGTCCCTAGAAACAAGGACTTGCACAGTGAAAGAAACTGACACTCTCCCTACCTAGAGTTTTCTGTCCCTAGAAAATTTTTTTTTTTAAAGCACACTATAGCACAAGGAGAATTCACTCACTGTCCTTCCCTGTCCCTAGAAACAAGGACTCGAACAGTAAAACACACTGACACTCTCCCTACCTAGAGTTTTCTGTCCCTAGAAAAAATGTTTTTTTAAAGCACACTATAGCACAAGGAGAATTCACTCACTGTCCTTCCCTGTCCCTAGAAACAAGGACTCGCACAGTGAAAGAAACTGACACTCTCCCTACCTAGAGTTTTCTGTCCCTAGAAAAAATGTTTTTTTAAAGCACACTATAGCACAAGGAGAATTCACTCACTGTCCTTCCCTGTCCCTAGAAACAAGGACTTGCACAGTGAAAGAAACTGACACTCTCCCTACCTAGAGTTTTCTGTCCCTAGAAAAAATGTTTTTTTAAAGCACACTATAGCACAAGGAGAATTCACTCACTGTCCTTCCCTGTCCCTAGAAACAAGGACTCGCACAGTGAAAGAAACTGACACTCTCCCTACCTAGAGTTTTCTGTCCCTAGAAAAAATGTTTTTTTAAAGCACACTATAGCACAAGGAGAATTCACTCACTGTCCTTCCCTGTCCCTAGAAACAAGGACTTGCACAGTGAAAGAAACTGACACTCTCCCTACCTAGAGTTTTCTGTCCCTAGAAAAAATGTTTTTTTAAAGCACACTATAGCACAAGGAGAATTCACTCACTGTCCTTCCCTGTCCCTAGAAACAAGGACTTGCACAGTGAAAGAAACTGACACTCTCCCTACCTAGAGTTTTCTGTCCCTAGAAAAAATGTTTTTTTAAAGCACACTATAGCACAAGGAGAATTCACTCACTGTCCTTCCCTGTCCCTAGAAACAAGGACTTGCACAGTGAAAGAAACTGACACTCTCCCTACCTAGAGTTTTCTGTCCCTAGAAAAAATGTTTTTTTAAAGCACACTATAGCACAAGGAGAATTCACTCACTGTCCTTCCCTGTCCCTAGAAACAAGGACTCGCACAGTGAAAGAAACTGACACTCTCCCTACCTAGAGTTTTCTGTCCCTAGAAAAAATGTTTTTTTAAAGCACACTATAGCACAAGGAGAATTCCCTCACTGTCCTTCCCTGTCCCTAGAAACAAGGACTCGCACAGTGAAAGAAACTGACACTCTCCCTACCTAGAGTTTTCTGTCCCTAGAAAAAATGTTTTTTTAAAGCACACTATAGCACAAGGAGAATTCACTCACTGTCCTTCCCTGTCCCTAGAAACAAGGACTTGCACAGTGAAAGAAACTGACACTCTCCCTACCTAGAGTTTTCTGTCCCTAGAAAAAATGTTTTTTTAAAGCACACTATAGCACAAGGAGAATTCACTCACTGTCCTTCCCTGTCCCTAGAAACAAGGACTTGCACAGTGAAAGAAACTGACACTCTCCCTACCTAGAGTTTTCTGTCCCTAGAAAAAATGTTTTTTTAAAGCACACTATAGCACAAGGAGAATTCACTCACTGTCCTTCCCTGTCCCTATAAACAAGGACTCGAACAGTAAAACACACTGACACTCTCCCTACCTAGAGTTTTCTGTCCCTAGAAAAAATGTTTTTTTAAAGCACACTATAGCACAAGGAGAATTCACTCACTGTCCTTCCCTGTCCCTAGAAACAAGGACTCGCACAGTGAAAGAAACTGACACTCTCCCTACCTAGAGTTTTCTGTCCCAGAAAAAATGTTTTTTTAAAGCACACTATAGCACAAGGAGAATTCACTCACTGTCCTTCCCTGTCCCTAGAAACAAGGACTTGCACAGTGAAAGAAACTGACACTCTCCCTACCTAGAGTTTTCTGTCCCTAGAAAAAATGTTTTTTTAAAGCACACTATAGCACAAGGAGAATTCACTCACTGTCCTTCCCTGTCCCTAGAAACAAGGACTCGCACAGTGAAAGAAACTGACACTCTCCCTACCTAGAGTTTTCTGTCCCTAGAAAAAATGTTTTTTTAAAGCACACTATAGCACAAGGAGAATTCACTCACTGTCCTTCCCTGTCCCTAGAAACAAGGACTCGCACAGTGAAAGAAACTGACACTCTCCCTACCTAGAGTTTTCTGTCCCTAGAAAAAATGTTTTTTTAAAGCACACTATAGCACAAGGAGAATTCACTCACTGTCCTTCCCTGTCCCTAGAAACAAGGACTTGCACAGTGAAAGAAACTGACACTCTCCCTACCTAGAGTTTTCTGTCCCTAGAAAAAATGTTTTTTTAAAGCACACTATAGCACAAGGAGAATTCACTCACTGTCCTTCCCTGTCCCTAGAAACAAGGACTTGCACAGTGAAAGAAACTGACACTCTCCCTACCTAGAGTTTTCTGTCCCTAGAAAAAATGTTTTTTTAAAGCACACTATAGCACAAGGAGAATTCACTCACTGTCCTTCCCTGTCCCTAGAAACAAGGACTTGCACAGTGAAAGAAACTGACACTCTCCCTACCTAGAGTTTTCTGTCCCTAGAAAAAATGTTTTTTTAAAGCACACTATAGCACAAGGAGAATTCACTCACTGTCCTTCCCTGTCCCTAGAAACAAGGGCTCGAACAGTAAAACACACTGACACTCTCCCTACCTAGAGTTTTCTGTCCCTAGAAAAAATGTTTTTTTAAAGCACACTATAGCACAAGGAGAATTCACTCACTGTCCTTCCCTGTCCCTAGAAACAAGGACTCGCACAGTGAAAGAAACTGACACTCTCCCTACCTAGAGTTTTCTGTCCCTAGAAAAAATGTTTTTTTAAAGCACACTATAGCACAAGGAGAATTCACTCACTGTCCTTCCCTGTCCCTAGAAACAAGGACTCGCACAGTGAAAGAAACTGACACTCTCCCTACCTAGAGTTTTCTGTCCCTAGAAAAAAAGTTTTTTTAAAGCACACTATAGCACAAGGAGAATTCACTCACTGTCCTTCCCTGTCCCTAGAAACAAGGACTTGCACAGTGAAAGAAACTGACACTCTCCCTACCTAGAGTTTTCTGTCCCTAGAAAAATGTTTTTTTAAAGCACACTATAGCACAAGGAGAATTCACTCACTGTCCTTCCCTGTCCCTAGAAACAAGGACTTGCACAGTGAAAGAAACTGACACTCTCCCTACCTAGAGTTTTCTGTCCCTAGAAAAAATGTTTTTTTAAAGCACACTATAGCACAAGGAGAATTCACTCACTGTCCTTCCCTGTCCCTAGAAACAAGGACTTGCACAGTGAAAGAAACTGACACTCTCCCTACCTAGAGTTTTCTGTCCCTAGAAAAAATGTTTTTTTAAAGCACACTATAGCACAAGGAGAATTCACTCACTGTCCTTCCCTGTCCCTAGAAACAAGGGCTCGAACAGTAAAACACACTGACACTCTCCCTACCTAGAGTTTTCTGTCCCTAGAAAAAATGTTTTTTTAAAGCACACTATAGCACAAGGAGAATTCACTCACTGTCCTTCCCTGTCCCTAGAAACAAGGACTCGCACAGTGAAAGAAACTGACACTCTCCCTACCTAGAGTTTTCTGTCCCTAGAAAAAATGTTTTTTTAAAGCACACTATAGCACAAGGAGAATTCACTCACTGTCCTTCCCTGTCCCTAGAAACAAGGACTCGCACAGTGAAAGAAACTGACACTCTCCCTACCTAGAGTTTTCTGTCCCTAGAAAAAATGTTTTTTTAAAGCACACTATAGCACAAGGAGAATTCACTCACTGTCCTTTCCTGTCCCTAGAAACAAGGACTCGCACAGTGAAAGAAACTGACACTCTCCCTACCTAGAGTTTTCTGTCCCTAGAAAAAATGTTTTTTTAAAGCACACTATAGCACAAGGAGAATTCACTCACTGTCCTTCCCTGTCCCTAGAAACAAGGACTTGCACAGTGAAAGAAACTGACACTCTCCCTACCTAGAGTTTTCTGTCCCTAGAAAAAATGTTTTTTTAAAGCACACTATAGCACAAGGAGAATTCACTCACTGTCCTTCCCTGTCCCTAGAAACAAGGACTCGCACAGTGAAAGAAACTGACACTCTCCCTACCTAGAGTTTTCTGTCCCTAGAAAAAATGTTTTTTTAAAGCACACTATAGCACAAGGAGAATTCACTCACTGTCCTTCCCTGTCCCTAGAAACAAGGGCTCGCACAGTGAAAGAAACTGACACTCTCCCTACCTAGAGTTTTCTGTCCCTAGAAAAAATGTTTTTTTAAAGCACACTATAGCACAAGGAGAATTCACTCACTGTCCTTCCCTGTCCCTAGAAACAAGGACTTGCACAGTGAAAGAAACTGACACTCTCCCTACCTAGAGTTTTCTGTCCCTAGAAAAAATGTTTTTTTAAAGCACACTATAGCACAAGGAGAATTCACTCACTGTCCTTCCCTGTCCCTAGAAACAAGGACTTGCACAGTGAAAGAAACTGACACTCTCCCTACCTAGAGTTTTCTGTCCCTAGAAAAAATGTTTTTTTAAAGCACACTATAGCACAAGGAGAATTCACTCACTGTCCTTCCCTGTCCCTAGAAACAAGGACTTGCACAGTGAAAGAAACTGACACTCTCCCTACCTAGAGTTTTCTGTCCCTAGAAAAAATGTTTTTTTAAAGCACACTATAGCACAAGGAGAATTCACTCACTGTCCTTCCCTGTCCCTAGAAACAAGGACTCGAACAGTAAAACACACTGACACTCTCCCTACCTAGAGTTTTCTGTCCCTAGAAAAAATGTTTTTTTAAAGCACACTATAGCACAAGGAGAATTCACTCACTGTCCTTCCCTGTCCCTAGAAACAAGGACTCGCACAGTGAAAGAAACTGACACTCTCCCTACCTAGAGTTTTCTGTCCCTAGAAAAAATTTTTTTTAAAGCACACTATAGCACAAGGAGAATTCACTCACTGTCCTTCCCTGTCCCTAGAAACAAGGACTTGCACAGTGAAAGAAACTGACACTCTCCCTACCTAGAGTTTTCTGTCCCTAGAAAAAATGTTTTTTTAAAGCACACTATAGCACAAGGAGAATTCACTCACTGTCCTTCCCTGTCCCTAGAAACAAGGACTCGCACAGTGAAAGAAACTGACACTCTCCCTACCTAGAGTTTTCTGTCCCTAGAAAAAATGTTTTTTTAAAGCACACTATAGCACAAGGAGAATTCACTCACTGTCCTTCCCTGTCCCTAGAAACAAGGACTTGCACAGTGAAAGAAACTGACACTCTCCCTACCTAGAGTTTTCTGTCCCTAGAAAAAATGTTTTTTTAAAGCACACTATAGCACAAGGAGAATTCACTCACTGTCCTTCCCTGTCCCTAGAAACAAGGACTCGCACAGTGAAAGAAACTGACACTCTCCCTACCTAGAGTTTTCTGTCCCTAGAAAAAATGTTTTTTTAAAGCACACTATAGCACAAGGAGAATTCACTCACTGTCCTTCCCTGTCCCTAGAAACAAGGACTCGCACAGTGAAAGAAACTGACACTCTCCCTACCTAGAGTTTTCTGTCCCTAGAAAAAATGTTTTTTTAAAGCACACTATAGCACAAGGAGAATTCACTCACTGTCCTTCCCTGTCCCTAGAAACAAGGACTTGCACAGTGAAAGAAACTGACACTCTCCCTACCTAGAGTTTTCTGTCCCTAGAAAAAATGTTTTTTTAAAGCACACTATAGCACAAGGAGAATTCACTCACTGTCCTTCCCTGTCCCTAGAAACAAGGACTTGCACAGTGAAAGAAACTGACACTCTCCCTACCTAGAGTTTTCTGTCCCTAGAAAAAATGTTTTTTTAAAGCACACTATAGCACAAGGAGAATTCACTCACTGTCCTTCCCTGTCCCTAGAAACAAGGACTCGAACAGTAAAACACACTGACACTCTCCCTACCTAGAGTTTTCTGTCCCTAGAAAAAATGTTTTTTTAAAGCACACTATAGCACAAGGAGAATTCACTCACTGTCCTTCCCTGTCCCTAGAAACAAGGACTCGCACAGTGAAAGAAACTGACACTCTCCCTACCTAGAGTTTTCTGTCCCAGAAAAAATGTTTTTTTAAAGCACACTATAGCACAAGGAGAATTCACTCACTGTCCTTCCCTGTCCCTAGAAACAAGGACTTGCACAGTGAAAGAAACTGACACTCTCCCTACCTAGAGTTTTCTGTCCCTAGAAAAAATGTTTTTTTAAAGCACACTATAGCACAAGGAGAATTCACTCACTGTCCTTCCCTGTCCCTAGAAACAAGGACTCGCACAGTGAAAGAAACTGACACTCTCCCTACCTAGAGTTTTCTGTCCCTAGAAAAAATGTTTTTTTAAAGCACACTATAGCACAAGGAGAATTCACTCACTGTCCTTCCCTGTCCCTAGAAACAAGGACTCGCACAGTGAAAGAAACTGACACTCTCCCTACCTAGAGTTTTCTGTCCCTAGAAAAAATGTTTTTTTAAAGCACACTATAGCACAAGGAGAATTCACTCACTGTCCTTCCCTGTCCCTAGAAACAAGGACTTGCACAGTGAAAGAAACTGACACTCTCCCTACCTAGAGTTTTCTGTCCCTAGAAAAAATGTTTTTTTAAAGCACACTATAGCACAAGGAGAATTCACTCACTGTCCTTCCCTGTCCCTAGAAACAAGGACTTGCACAGTGAAAGAAACTGACACTCTCCCTACCTAGAGTTTTCTGTCCCTAGAAAAATGTTTTTTTAAAGCACACTATAGCACAAGGAGAATTCACTCACTGTCCTTCCCTGTCCCTAGAAACAAGGACTCGAACAGTAAAACACACTGACACTCTCCCTACCTAGAGTTTTCTGTCCCTAGAAAAAATGTTTTTTTAAAGCACACTATAGCACAAGGAGAATTCACTCACTGTCCTTCCCTGTCCCTAGAAACAAGGACTCGCACAGTGAAAGACACTGACACTCTCCCTACCTAGAGTTTTCTGTCCCTAGAAAAAATGTTTTTTTAAAGCACACTATAGCACAAGGAGAATTCACTCACTGTCCTTCCCTGTCCCTAGAAACAAGGACTCGCACAGTGAAAGAAACTGACACTCTCCCTACCTAGAGTTTTCTGTCCCTAGAAAAAATGTTTTTTTAAAGCACACTATAGCACAAGGAGAATTCACTCACTGTCCTTCCCTGTCCCTAGAAACAAGGACTCGCACAGTGAAAGAAACTGACACTCTCCCTACCTAGAGTTTTCTGTCCCTAGAAAAAATGTTTTTTTAAAGCACACTATAGCACAAGGAGAATTCACTCACTGTCCTTCCCTGTCCCTAGAAACAAGGACTTGCACAGTGAAAGAAACTGACACTCTCCCTACCTAGAGTTTTCTGTCCCTAGAAAAAATGTTTTTTTAAAGCACACTATAGCACAAGGAGAATTCACTCACTGTCCTTCCCTGTCCCTAGAAACAAGGACTTGCACAGTGAAAGAAACTGACACTCTCCCTACCTAGAGTTTTCTGTCCCTAGAAAAAATGTTTTTTTAAAGCACACTATAGCACAAGGAGAATTCACTCACTGTCCTTCCCTGTCCCTAGAAACAAGGACTCGAACAGTAAAACACACTGACACTCTCCATACCTAGAGTTTTCTGTCCCTAGAAAAAATGTTTTTTTAAAGCACACTATAGCACAAGGAGAATTCACTCACTGTCCTTCCCTGTCCCTAGAAACAAGGACTCGCACAGTGAAAGAAACTGACACTCTCCCTACCTAGAGTTTTCTGTCCCTAGAAAAAATGTTTTTTTAAAGCACACTATAGCACAAGGAGAATTCACTCACTGTCCTTCCCTGTCCCTAGAAACAAGGACTTGCACAGTGAAAGAAACTGACACTCTCCCTACCTAGAGTTTTCTGTCCCTAGAAAAAATGTTTTTTTAAAGCACACTATAGCACAAGGAGAATTCACTCACTGTCCTTCCCTGTCCCTAGAAACAAGGACTCGCACAGTGAAAGAAACTGACACTCTCCCTACCTAGAGTTTTCTGTCCCTAGAAAAAATGTTTTTTTAAAGCACACTATAGCACAAGGAGAATTCACTCACTGTCCTTCCCTGTCCCTAGAAACAAGGACTTGCACAGTGAAAGAAACTGACACTCTCCCTACCTAGAGTTTTCTGTCCCTAGAAAAAATGTTTTTTTAAAGCACACTATAGCACAAGGAGAATTCACTCACTGTCCTTCCCTGTCCCTAGAAACAAGGACTTGCACAGTGAAAGAAACTGACACTCTCCCTACCTAGAGTTTTCTGTCCCTAGAAAAATGTTTTTTTAAAGCACACTATAGCACAAGGAGAATTCACTCACTGTCCTTCCCTGTCCCTAGAAACAAGGACTCGAACAGTAAAACACACTGACACTCTCCCTACCTAGAGTTTTCTGTCCCTAGAAAAAATGTTTTTTTTAAAGCACACTATAGCACAAGGAGAATTCACTCACTGTCCTTCCCTGTCCCTAGAAACAAGGACTCGCACAGTGAAAGAAACTGACACTCTCCCTACCTAGAGTTTTCTGTCCCTAGAAAAAATGTTTTTTTAAAGCACACTATAGCACAAGGAGAATTCACTCACTGTCCTTCCCTGTCCCTAGAAACAAGGACTCGCACAGTGAAAGAAACTGACACTCTCCCTACCTAGAGTTTTCTGTCCCTAGAAAAAATGTTTTTTTAAAGCACACTATAGCACAAGGAGAATTCACTCACTGTCCTTCCCTGTCCCTAGAAACAAGGACTCGCACAGTGAAAGAAACTGACACTCTCCCTACCTAGAGTTTTCTGTCCCTAGAAAAAATGTTTTTTTAAAGCACACTATAGCACAAGGAGAATTCACTCACTGTCCTTCCCTGTCCCTAGAAACAAGGACTCGCACAGTGAAAGAAACTGACACTCTCCCTACCTAGAGTTTTCTGTCCCTAGAAAAAATGTTTTTTAAAGCACACTATAGCACAAGGAGAATTCACTCACTGTCCTTCCCTGTCCCTAGAAACAAGGACTTGCACAGTGAAAGAAACTGACACTCTCCCTACCTAGAGTTTTCTGTCCCTAGAAAAAATGTTTTTTTAAAGCACACTATAGCACAAGGAGAATTCACTCACTGTCCTTCCCTGTCCCTAGAAACAAGGACTCGCACAGTGAAAGAAACTGACACTCTCCCTACCTAGAGTTTTCTGTCCCTAGAAAAAATGTTTTTTTAAAGCACACTATAGCACAAGGAGAATTCACTCACTGTCCTTCCCTGTCCCTAGAAACAAGGACTCGCACAGTGAAAGAAACTGACACTCTCCCTACCTAGAGTTTTCTGTCCCTAGAAAAAATGTTTTTTTAAAGCACACTATAGCACAAGGAGAATTCACTCACTGTCCTTCCCTGTCCCTAGAAACAAGGACTTGCACAGTGAAAGAAACTGACACTCTCCCTACCTAGAGTTTTCTGTCCCTAGAAAAAATGTTTTTTTAAAGCACACTATAGCACAAGGAGAATTCACTCACTGTCCTTCCCTGTCCCTAGAAACAAGGACTTGCACAGTGAAAGAAACTGACACTCTCCCTACCTAGAGTTTTCTGTCCCTAGAAAAAATGTTTTTTTAAAGCACACTATAGCACAAGGAGAATTCACTCACTGTCCTTCCCTGTCCCTAGAAACAAGGACTTGCACAGTGAAAGAAACTGACACTCTCCCTACCCAGAGTTTTCTGTCCCTAGAAAAAATGTTTTTTTAAAGCACACTATAGCACAAGGAGAATTCACTCACTGTCCTTCCCTGTCCCTAGAAACAAGGACTCGAACAGTAAAACACACTGACACTCTCCCTACCTAGTGTTTTCTGTCCCTAGAAAAAATGTTTTTTTAAAGCACACTATAGCACAAGGAGAATTCACTCACTGTCCTTCCCTGTCCCTAGAAACAAGGACTCGCACAGTGAAAGAAACTGACACTCTCCCTACCTAGAGTTTTCTGTCCCTAGAAAAAATGTTTTTTTAAAGCACACTATAGCACAAGGAGAATTCACTCACTGTCCTTCCCTGTCCCTAGAAACAAGGACTTGCACAGTGAAAGAAACTGACACTCTCCCTACCTAGAGTTTTCTGTCCCTAGAAAAAATGTTTTTTTAAAGCACACTATAGCACAAGGAGAATTCACTCACTGTCCTTCCCTGTCCCTAGAAACAAGGACTCGCACAGTGAAAGAAACTGACACTCTCCCTACCTAGAGTTTTCTGTCCCTAGAAAAAATGTTTTTTTAAAGCACACTATAGCACAAGGAGAATTCACTCACTGTCCTTCCCTGTCCCTAGAAACAAGGACTCGCACAGTGAAAGAAACTGACACTCTCCCTACCTAGAGTTTTCTGTCCCTAGAAAAAATGTTTTTTTAAAGCACACTATAGCACAAGGAGAATTCACTCACTGTCCTTCCCTGTCCCTAGAAACAAGGACTCGAACAGTAAAACACACTGACACTCTCCCTACCTAGAGTTTTCTGTCCCTAGAAAAAATGTTTTTTTAAAGCACACTATAGCACAAGGAGAATTCACTCACTGTCCTTCCCTGTCCCTAGAAACAAGGACTCGCACAGTGAAAGAAACTGACACTCTCCCTACCTAGAGTTTTCTGTCCCTAGAAAAAATGTTTTTTTAAAGCACACTATAGCACAAGGAGAATTCACTCACTGTCCTTCCCTGTCCCTAGAAACAAGGACTCGCACAGTGAAAGAAACTGACACTCTCCCTACCTAGAGTTTTCTGTCCCTAGAAAAAATGTTTTTTTAAAGCACACTATAGCACAAGGAGAATTCACTCACTGTCCTTCCCTGTCCCTAGAAACAAGGACTTGCACAGTGAAAGAAACTGACACTCTCCCTACCTAGAGTTTTCTGTCCCTAGAAAAAAATTTTTTTTAAAGCACACTATAGCACAAGGAGAATTCACTCACTGTCCTTCCCTGTCCCTAGAAACAAGGACTTGCACAGTGAAAGAAACTGACACTCTCCCTACCTAGAGTTTTCTGTCCCTAGAAAAAATGTTTTTTTAAAGCACACTATAGCACAAGGAGAATTCACTCACTGTCCTTCCCTGTCCCTAGAAACAAGGACTTGCACAGTGAAAGAAACTGACACTCTCCCTACCTAGAGTTTTCTGTCCCTAGAAAAAATGTTTTTTTAAAGCACACTATAGCACAAGGAGAATTCACTCACTGTCCTTCCCTGTCCCTAGAAACAAGGACTCGCACAGTGAAAGAAACTGACACTCTCCCTACCTAGAGTTTTCTGTCCCTAGAAAAAATGTTTTTTTAAAGCACACTATAGCACAAGGAGAATTCACTCACTGTCCTTCCCTGTCCCTAGAAACAAGGACTCGAACAGTAAAACACACTGACACTCTCCCTACCTAGAGTTTTCTGTCCCTAGAAAAAATGTTTTTTTAAAGCACACTATAGCACAAGGAGAATTCACTCACTGTCCTTCCCTGTCCCTAGAAACAAGGACTCGCACAGTGAAAGAAACTGACACTCTCCCTACCTAGAGTTTTCTGTCCCTAGAAAAAATGTTTTTTTAAAGCACACTATAGCACAAGGAGAATTCACTCACTGTCCTTCCCTGTCCCTAGAAACAAGGACTCGCACAGTGAAAGAAACTGACACTCTCCCTACCTAGAGTTTTCTGTCCCTAGAAAAAATGTTTTTTTAAAGCACACTATAGCACAAGGAGAATTCACTCACTGTCCTTCCCTGTCCCTAGAAACAAGGACTTGCACAGTGAAAGAAACTGACACTCTCCCTACCTAGAGTTTTCTGTCCCTAGAAAAAATGTTTTTTTAAAGCACACTATAGCACAAGGAGAATTCACTCACTGTCCTTCCCTGTCCCTAGAAACAAGGACTTGCACAGTGAAAGAAACTGACACTCTCCCTACCTAGAGTTTTCTGTCCCTAGAAAAAATGTTTTTTTAAAGCACACTATAGCACAAGGAGAATTCACTCACTGTCCTTCCCTGTCCCTAGAAACAAGGACTTGCACAGTGAAAGAAACTGACACTCTCCCTACCTAGAGTTTTCTGTCCCTAGAAAAAATGTTTTTTTAAAGCACACTATAGCACAAGGAGAATTCACTCACTGTCCTTCCCTGTCCCTAGAAACAAGGACTCGAACAGTAAAACACACTGACACTCTCCCTACCTAGTGTTTTCTGTCCCTAGAAAAAATGTTTTTTTAAAGCACACTATAGCACAAGGAGAATTCACTCACTGTCCTTCCCTGTCCCTAGAAACAAGGACTCGCACAGTGAAAGAAACTGACACTCTCCCTACCTAGAGTTTTCTGTCCCTAGAAAAAATGTTTTTTTAAAGCACACTATAGCACAAGGAGAATTCACTCACTGTCCTTCCCTGTCCCTAGAAACAAGGACTTGCACAGTGAAAGAAACTGACACTCTCCCTACCTAGAGTTTTCTGTCCCTAGAAAAAATGTTTTTTTAAAGCACACTATAGCACAAGGAGAATTCACTCACTGTCCTTCCCTGTCCCTAGAAACAAGGACTCGCACAGTGAAAGAAACTGACACTCTCCCTACCTAGAGTTTTCTGTCCCTAGAAAAAATGTTTTTTTAAAGCACACTATAGCACAAGGAGAATTCACTCACTGTCCTTCCCTGTCCCTAGAAACAAGGACTCGCACAGTGAAAGAAACTGACACTCTCCCTACCTAGAGTTTTCTGTCCCTAGAAAAAATGTTTTTTTAAAGCACACTATAGCACAAGGAGAATTCACTCACTGTCCTTCCCTGTCCCTAGAAACAAGGACTCGAACAGTAAAACACACTGACACTCTCCCTACCTAGAGTTTTCTGTCCCTAGAAAAAATGTTTTTTTAAAGCACACTATAGCACAAGGAGAATTCACTCACTGTCCTTCCCTGTCCCTAGAAACAAGGACTCGCACAGTGAAAGAAACTGACACTCTCCCTACCTAGAGTTTTCTGTCCCTAGAAAAAATGTTTTTTTAAAGCACACTATAGCACAAGGAGAATTCACTCACTGTCCTTCCCTGTCCCTAGAAACAAGGACTCGCACAGTGAAAGAAACTGACACTCTCCCTACCTAGAGTTTTCTGTCCCTAGAAAAAATGTTTTTTTAAAGCACACTATAGCACAAGGAGAATTCACTCACTGTCCTTCCCTGTCCCTAGAAACAAGGACTTGCACAGTGAAAGAAACTGACACTCTCCCTACCTAGAGTTTTCTGTCCCTAGAAAAAATGTTTTTTTAAAGCACACTATAGCACAAGGAGAATTCACTCACTGTCCTTCCCTGTCCCTAGAAACAAGGACTTGCACAGTGAAAGAAACTGACACTCTCCCTACCTAGAGTTTTCTGTCCCTAGAAAAAATGTTTTTTTAAAGCACACTATAGCACAAGGAGAATTCACTCACTGTCCTTCCCTGTCCCTAGAAACAAGGACTCGAACAGTAAAACACACTGACACTCTCCCTACCTAGAGTTTTCTGTCCCTAGAAAAAATGTTTTTTTAAAGCACACTATAGCACAAGGAGAATTCACTCACTGTCCTTCCCTGTCCCTAGAAACAAGGACTCGCACAGTGAAAGAAACTGACACTCTCCCTACCTAGAGTTTTCTGTCCCTAGAAAAAATGTTTTTTTAAAGCACACTATAGCACAAGGAGAATTCACTCACTGTCCTTCCCTGTCCCTAGAAACAAGGACTCGCACAGTGAAAGAAACTGACACTCTCCCTACCTAGAGTTTTCTGTCCCTAGAAAAAATGTTTTTTTAAAGCACACTATAGCACAAGGAGAATTCACTCACTGTCCTTCCCTGTCCCTAGAAACAAGGACTCGCACAGTGAAAGAAACTGACACTCTCCCTACCTAGAGTTTTCTGTCCCTAGAAAAAATGTTTTTTTAAAGCACACTATAGCACAAGGAGAATTCACTCACTGTCCTTCCCTGTCCCTAGAAACAAGGACTCGCACAGTGAAAGAAACTGACACTCTCCCTACCTAGAGTTTTCTGTCCCTAGAAAAAATGTTTTTTTAAAGCACACTATAGCACAAGGAGAATTCACTCACTGTCCTTCCCTGTCCCTAGAAACAAGGACTTGCACAGTGAAAGAAACTGACACTCTCCCTACCTAGAGTTTTCTGTCCCTAGAAAAAATGTTTTTTTAAAGCACACTATAGCACAAGGAGAATTCACTCACTGTCCTTCCCTGTCCCTAGAAACAAGGACTTGCACAGTGAAAGAAACTGACACTCTCCCTACCTAGAGTTTTCTGTCCCTAGAAAAAATGTTTTTTTAAAGCACACTATAGCACAAGGAGAATTCACTCACTGTCCTTCCCTGTCCCTAGAAACAAGGACTCGAACAGTAAAACACACTGACACTCTCCCTACCTAGAGTTTTCTGTCCCTAGAAAAAATGTTTTTTTAAAGCACACTATAGCACAAGGAGAATTCACTCACTGTCCTTCCCTGTCCCTAGAAACAAGGACTCGCACAGTGAAAGAAACTGACACTCTCCCTACCTAGAGTTTTCTGTCCCTAGAAAAAATGTTTTTTTAAAGCACACTATAGCACAAGGAGAATTCACTCACTGTCCTTCCCTGTCCCTAGAAACAAGGACTTGCACAGTGAAAGAAACTGACACTCTCCCTACCTAGAGTTTTCTGTCCCTAGAAAAAATGTTTTTTTAAAGCACACTATAGCACAAGGAGAATTCACTCACTGTCCTTCCCTGTCCCTAGAAACAAGGACTCGCACAGTGAAAGAAACTGACACTCTCCCTACCTAGAGTTTTCTGTCCCTAGAAAAAATGTTTTTTTAAAGCACACTATAGCACAAGGAGAATTCACTCACTGTCCTTCCCTGTCCCTAGAAACAAGGACTCGCACAGTGAAAGAAACTGACACTCTCCCTACCTAGAGTTTTCTGTCCCTAGAAAAAATGTTTTTTTAAAGCACACTATAGCACAAGGAGAATTCACTCACTGTCCTTCCCTGTCCCTAGAAACAAGGACTTGCACAGTGAAAGAAACTGACACTCTCCCTACCTAGAGTTTTCTGTCCCTAGAAAAAATGTTTTTTTAAAGCACACTATAGCACAAGGAGAATTCACTCACTGTCCTTCCCTGTCCCTAGAAACAAGGACTCGCACAGTGAAAGAAACTGACACTCTCCCTACCTAGAGTTTTCTGTCCCTAGAAAAAATGTTTTTTTAAAGCACACTATAGCACAAGGAGAATTCACTCACTGTCCTTCCCTGTCCCTAGAAACAAGGACTTGCACAGTGAAAGAAACTGACACTCTCCCTACCTAGAGTTTTCTGTCCCTAGAAAAAATGTTTTTTTAAAGCACACTATAGCACAAGGAGAATTCACTCACTGTCCTTCCCTGTCCCTAGAAACAAGGACTTGCACAGTGAAAGAAACTGACACTCTCCCTACCTAGAGTTTTCTGTCCCTAGAAAAAATGTTTTTTTAAAGCACACTATAGCACAAGGAGAATTCACTCACTGTCCTTCCCTGTCCCTAGAAACAAGGACTCGCACAGTGAAAGAAACTGACACTCTCCCTACCTAGAGTTTTCTGTCCCTAGAAAAAATGTTTTTTTAAAGCACACTATAGCACAAGGAGAATTCACTCACTGTCCTTCCCTGTCCCTAGAAACAAGGACTCGCACAGTGAAAGAAACTGACACTCTCCCTACCTAGAGTTTTCTGTCCCTAGAAAAAATGTTTTTTTAAAGCACACTATAGCACAAGGAGAATTCACTCACTGTCCTTCCCTGTCCCTAGAAACAAGGACTTGCACAGTGAAAGAAACTGACACTCTCCCTACCTAGAGTTTTCTGTCCCTAGAAAAAATGTTTTTTTAAAGCACACTATAGCACAAGGAGAATTCACTCACTGTCCTTCCCTGTCCCTAGAAACAAGGACTCGAACAGTAAAACACACTGACACTCTCCCTACCTAGAGTTTTCTGTCCCTAGAAAAAATGTTTTTTTAAAGCACACTATAGCACAAGGAGAATTCACTCACTGTCCTTCCCTGTCCCTAGAAACAAGGACTCGCACAGTGAAAGAAACTGACACTCTCCCTACCTAGAGTTTTCTGTCCCTAGAAAAAATGTTTTTTTAAAGCACACTATAGCACAAGGAGAATTCACTCACTGTCCTTCCCTGTCCCTAGAAACAAGGACTTGCACAGTGAAAGAAACTGACACTCTCCCTACCTAGAGTTTTCTGTCCCTAGAAAAAATGTTTTTTTAAAGCACACTATAGCACAAGGAGAATTCACTCACTGTCCTTCCCTGTCCCTAGAAACAAGGACTCGCACAGTGAAAGAAACTGACACTCTCCCTACCTAGAGTTTTCTGTCCCTAGAAAAAATGTTTTTTTAAAGCACACTATAGCACAAGGAGAATTCACTCACTGTCCTTCCCTGTCCCTAGAAACAAGGACTCGCACAGTGAAAGAAACTGACACTCTCCCTACCTAGAGTTTTCTGTCCCTAGAAAAAATGTTTTTTTAAAGCACACTATAGCACAAGGAGAATTCACTCACTGTCCTTCCCTGTCCCTAGAAACAAGGACTTGCACAGTGAAAGAAACTGACACTCTCCCTACCTAGAGTTTTCTGTCCCTAGAAAAAATGTTTTTTTAAAGCACACTATAGCACAAGGAGAATTCACTCACTGTCCTTCCCTGTCCCTAGAAACAAGGACTTGCACAGTGAAAGAAACTGACACTCTCCCTACCTAGAGTTTTCTGTCCCTAGAAAAAATGTTTTTTTAAAGCACACTATAGCACAAGGAGAATTCACTCACTGTCCTTCCCTGTCCCTAGAAACAAGGACTTGCACAGTGAAAGAAACTGACACTCTCCCTACCTAGAGTTTTCTGTCCCTAGAAAAAATGTTTTTTTAAAGCACACTATAGCACAAGGAGAATTCACTCACTGTCCTTCCCTGTCCCTAGAAACAAGGACTCGCACAGTGAAAGAAACTGACACTCTCCCTACCTAGAGTTTTCTGTCCCTAGAAAAAATGTTTTTTTAAAGCACACTATAGCACAAGGAGAATTCACTCACTGTCCTTCCCTGTCCCTAGAAACAAGGACTCGCACAGTGAAAGAAACTGACACTCTCCCTACCTAGAGTTTTCTGTCCCTAGAAAAAATGTTTTTTTAAAGCACACTATAGCACAAGGAGAATTCACTCACTGTCCTTCCCTGTCCCTAGAAACAAGGACTTGCACAGTGAAAGAAACTGACACTCTCCCTACCTAGAGTTTTCTGTCCCTAGAAAAAATGTTTTTTTAAAGCACACTATAGCACAAGGAGAATTCACTCACTGTCCTTCCCTGTCCCTAGAAACAAGGACTTGCACAGTGAAAGAAACTGACACTCTTCCTACCTAGAGTTTTCTGTCCCTAGAAAAAATGTTTTTTTAAAGCACACTATAGCACAAGGAGAATTCACTCACTGTCCTTCCCTGTCCCTAGAAACAAGGACTCGAACAGTAAAACACACTGACACTCTCCCTACCTAGAGTTTTCTGTCCCTAGAAAAAATGTTTTTTTAAAGCACACTATAGCACAAGGAGAATTCACTCACTGTCCTTCCCTGTCCCTAGAAACAAGGACTCGCACAGTGAAAGAAACTGACACTCTCCCTACCTAGAGTTTTCTGTCCCAGAAAAAATGTTTTTTTAAAGCACACTATAGCACAAGGAGAATTCACTCACTGTCCTTCCCTGTCCCTAGAAACAAGGACTTGCACAGTGAAAGAAACTGACACTCTCCCTACCTAGAGTTTTCTGTCCCTAGAAAAAATGTTTTTTTAAAGCACACTATAGCACAAGGAGAATTCACTCACTGTCCTTCCCTGTCCCTAGAAACAAGGACTCGCACAGTGAAAGAAACTGACACTCTCCCTACCTAGAGTTTTCTGTCCCTAGAAAAAATGTTTTTTTAAAGCACACTATAGCACAAGGAGAATTCACTCACTGTCCTTCCCTGTCCCTAGAAACAAGGACTCGCACAGTGAAAGAAACTGACACTCTCCCTACCTAGAGTTTTCTGTCCCTAGAAAAAATGTTTTTTTAAAGCACACTATAGCACAAGGAGAATTCACTCACTGTCCTTCCCTGTCCCTAGAAACAAGGACTTGCACAGTGAAAGAAACTGACACTCTCCCTACCTAGAGTTTTCTGTCCCTAGAAAAAATGTTTTTTTAAAGCACACTATAGCACAAGGAGAATTCACTCACTGTCCTTCCCTGTCCCTAGAAACAAGGACTTGCACAGTGAAAGAAACTGACACTCTCCCTACCTAGAGTTTTCTGTCCCTAGAAAAAATGTTTTTTTAAAGCACACTATAGCACAAGGAGAATTCACTCACTGTCCTTCCCTGTCCCTAGAAACAAGGACTCGAACAGTAAAACACACTGACACTCTCCCTACCTAGAGTTTTCTGTCCCTAGAAAAAATGTTTTTTTAAAGCACACTATAGCACAAGGAGAATTCACTCACTGTCCTTCCCTGTCCCTAGAAACAAGGACTCGCACAGTGAAAGAAACTGACACTCTCCCTACCTAGAGTTTTCTGTCCCTAGAAAAAATGTTTTTTTAAAGCACACTATAGCACAAGGAGAATTCACTCACTGTCCTTCCCTGTCCCTAGAAACAAGGACTCGCACAGTGAAAGAAACTGACACTCTCCCTACCTAGAGTTTTCTGTCCCTAGAAAAAATGTTTTTTTAAAGCACACTATAGCACAAGGAGAATTCACTCACTGTCCTTCCCTGTCCCTAGAAACAAGGACTTGCACAGTGAAAGAAACTGACACTCTCCCTACCTAGAGTTTTCTGTCCCTAGAAAAAATGTTTTTTTAAAGCACACTATAGCACAAGGAGAATTCACTCACTGTCCTTCCCTGTCCCTAGAAACAAGGACTTGCACAGTGAAAGAAACTGACACTCTCCCTACCTAGAGTTTTCTGTCCCTAGAAAAAATGTTTTTTTAAAGCACACTATAGCACAAGGAGAATTCACTCACTGTCCTTCCCTGTCCCTAGAAACAAGGACTCGAACAGTAAAACACACTGACACTCTCCCTACCTAGAGTTTTCTGTCCCTAGAAAAAATGTTTTTTTAAAGCACACTATAGCACAAGGAGAATTCACTCACTGTCCTTCCCTGTCCCTAGAAACAAGGACTCGCACAGTGAAAGAAACTGACACTCTCCCTACCTAGAGTTTTCTGTCCCTAGAAAAAATGTTTTTTTAAAGCACACTATAGCACAAGGAGAATTCACTCACTGTCCTTCCCTGTCCCTAGAAACAAGGACTTGCACAGTGAAAGAAACTGACACTCTCCCTACCTAGAGTTTTCTGTCCCTAGAAAAAATGTTTTTTTAAAGCACACTATAGCACAAGGAGAATTCACTCACTGTCCTTCCCTGTCCCTAGAAACAAGGACTCGCACAGTGAAAGAAACTGACACTCTCCCTACCTAGAGTTTTCTGTCCCTAGAAAAAATGTTTTTTTAAAGCACACTATAGCACAAGGAGAATTCACTCACTGTCCTTCCCTGTCCTTAGAAACAAGGACTCGCACAGTGAAAGAAACTGACACTCTCCCTACCTAGAGTTTTCTGTCCCTAGAAAAAATGTTTTTTTAAAGCACACTATAGCACAAGGAGAATTCACTCACTGTCCTTCCCTGTCCCTAGAAACAAGGACTTGCACAGTGAAAGAAACTGACACTCTCCCTACCTAGAGTTTTCTGTCCCTAGAAAAAATGTTTTTTTAAAGCACACTATAGCACAAGGAGAATTCACTCACTGTCCTTCCCTGTCCCTAGAAACAAGGACTTGCACAGTGAAAGAAACTGACACTCTCCCTACCTAGAGTTTTCTGTCCCTAGAAAAAATGTTTTTTTAAAGCACACTATAGCACAAGGAGAATTCACTCACTGTCCTTCCCTGTCCCTAGAAACAAGGACTCGAACAGTAAAACACACTGACACTCTCCCTACCTAGAGTTTTCTGTCCCTAGAAAAAATGTTTTTTTAAAGCACACTATAGCACAAGGAGAATTCACTCACTGTCCTTCCCTGTCCCTAGAAACAAGGACTCGCACAGTGAAAGAAACTGACACTCTCCCTACCTAGAGTTTTCTGTCCCTAGAAAAAATGTTTTTTTAAAGCACACTATAGCATAAGGAGAATTCACTCACTGTCCTTCCCTGTCCCTAGAAACAAGGACTTGCACAGTGAAAGAAACTGACACTCTCCCTACCTAGAGTTTTCTGTCCCTAGAAAAAATGTTTTTTTAAAGCACACTATAGCACAAGGAGAATTCACTCACTGTCCTTCCCTGTCCCTAGAAACAAGGACTCGCACAGTGAAAGAAACTGACACTCTCCCTACCTAGAGTTTTCTGTCCCTAGAAAAAATGTTTTTTTAAAGCACACTATAGCACAAGGAGAATTCACTCACTGTCCTTCCCTGTCCCTAGAAACAAGGACTCGCACAGTGAAAGAAACTGACACTCTCCCTACCTAGAGTTTTCTGTCCCTAGAAAAAATGTTTTTTTAAAGCACAGTATAGCACAAGGAGAATTCACTCACTGTCCTTCCCTGTCCCTAGAAACAAGGACTTGCACAGTGAAAGAAACTGACACTCTCCCTACCTAGAGTTTTCTGTCCCTAGAAAAAATGTTTTTTTAAAGCACACTATAGCACAAGGAGAATTCACTCACTGTCCTTCCCTGTCCCTAGAAACAAGGACTTGCACAGTGAAAGAAACTGACACTCTCCCTACCTAGAGTTTTCTGTCCCTAGAAAAAATGTTTTTTTAAAGCACACTATAGCACAAGGAGAATTCACTCACTGTCCTTCCCTGTCCCTAGAAACAAGGACTTGCACAGTGAAAGAAACTGACACTCTCCCTACCTAGAGTTTTCTGTCCCTAGAAAAAATGTTTTTTTAAAGCACACTATAGCACAAGGAGAATTCACTCACTGTCCTTCCCTGTCCCTAGAAACAAGGACTCGAACAGTGAAAGAAACTGACACTCTCCCTACCTAGAGTTTTCTGTCCCTAGAAAAAATGTTTTTTTAAAGCACACTATAGCACAAGGAGAATTCACTCACTGTCCTTCCCTGTCCCTAGAAACAAGGACTTGCACAGTGAAAGAAACTGACACTCTCCCTACCTAGAGTTTTCTGTCCCTAGAAAAAATGTTTTTTTAAAGCACACTATAGCACAAGGAGAATTCACTCACTGTCCTTCCCTGTCCCTAGAAACAAGGACTTGCACAGTGAAAGAAACTGACACTCTCCCTACCTAGAGTTTTCTGTCCCTAGAAAAAATGTTTTTTTAAAGCACACTATAGCACAAGGAGAATTCACTCACTGTCCTTCCCTGTCCCTAGAAACAAGGACTCGAACAGTAAAACACACTGACACTCTCCCTACCTAGAGTTTTCTGTCCCTAGAAAAAATGTTTTTTTAAAGCACACTATAGCACAAGGAGAATTCACTCACGGTCCTTCCCTGTCCCTAGAAACAAGGACTCGCACAGTGAAAGAAACTGACACTCTCCCTACCTAGAGTTTTCTGTCCCTAGAAAAAATGTTTTTTTAAAGCACACTATAGCACAAGGAGAATTCACTCACTGTCCTTCCCTGTCCCTAGAAACAAGGACTTGCACAGTGAAAGAAACTGACACTCTCCCTACCTAGAGTTTTCTGTCCCTAGAAAAAATGTTTTTTTAAAGCACACTATAGCACAAGGAGAATTCACTCACTGTCCTTCCCTGTCCCTAGAAACAAGGACTCGCACAGTGAAAGAAACTGACACTCTCCCTACCTAGAGTTTTCTGTCCCTAGAAAAAATGTTTTTTTAAAGCACACTATAGCACAAGGAGAATTCACTCACTGTCCTTCCCTGTCCCTAGAAACAAGGACTCGCACAGTGAAAGAAACTGACACTCTCCCTACCTAGAGTTTTCTGTCCCTAGAAAAAATGTTTTTTTAAAGCACACTATAGCACAAGGAGAATTCACTCACTGTCCTTCCCTGTCCCTAGAAACAAGGACTCGAACAGTAAAACACACTGACACTCTCCCTACCTAGAGTTTTCTGTCCCTAGAAAAAATGTTTTTTTAAAGCACACTATAGCACAAGGAGAATTCACTCACTGTCCTTCCCTGTCCCTAGAAACAAGGACTCGAACAGTAAAACACACTGACACTCTCCCTACCTAGTGTTTTCTGTCCCTAGAAAAAATGTTTTTTTAAAGCACACTATAGCACAAGGAGAATTCACTCACTGTCCTTCCCTGTCCCTAGAAACAAGGACTCGCACAGTGAAAGAAACTGACACTCTCCCTACCTAGAGTTTTCTGTCCCTAGAAAAAATGTTTTTTTAAAGCACACTATAGCACAAGGAGAATTCACTCACTGTCCTTCCCTGTCCCTAGAAACAAGGACTCGCACAGTGAAAGAAACTGACACTCTCCCTACCTAGAGTTTTCTGTCCCTAGAAAAAATGTTTTTTTAAAGCACACTATAGCACAAGGAGAATTCACTCACTGTCCTTCCCTGTCCCTAGAAACAAGGACTTGCACAGTGAAAGAAACTGACACTCTCCCTACCTAGAGTTTTCTGTCCCTAGAAAAAATGTTTTTTTAAAGCACACTATAGCACAAGGAGAATTCACTCACTGTCCTTCCCTGTCCCTAGAAACAAGGACTCGAACAGTAAAACACACTGACACTCTCCCTACCTAGAGTTTTCTGTCCCTAGAAAAAATGTTTTTTTAAAGCACACTATAGCACAAGGAGAATTCACTCACTGTCCTTCCCTGTCCCTAGAAACAAGGACTCGCACAGTGAAAGAAACTGACACTCTCCCTACCTAGAGTTTTCTGTCCCTAGAAAAAATGTTTTTTTAAAGCACACTATAGCACAAGGAGAATTCACTCACTGTCCTTCCCTGTCCCTAGAAACAAGGACTCGCACAGTGAAAGAAACTGACACTCTCCCTACCTAGAGTTTTCTGTCCCTAGAAAAAATGTTTTTTTAAAGCACACTATAGCACAAGGAGAATTCACTCACTGTCCTTCCCTGTCCCTAGAAACAAGGACTCGCACAGTGAAAGAAACTGACACTCTCCCTACCTAGAGTTTTCTGTCCCTAGAAAAAATGTTTTTTTAAAGCACACTATAGCACAAGGAGAATTCACTCACTGTCCTTCCCTGTCCCTAGAAACAAGGACTTGCACAGTGAAAGAAACTGACACTCTCCCTACCTAGAGTTTTCTGTCCCTAGAAAAAATGTTTTTTTAAAGCACACTATAGCACAAGGAGAATTCACTCACTGTCCTTCCCTGTCCCTAGAAACAAGGACTTGCACAGTGAAAGAAACTGACACTCTCCCTACCTAGAGTTTTCTGTCCCTAGAAAAAATGTTTTTTTAAAGCACACTATAGCACAAGGAGAATTCACTCACTGTCCTTCCCTGTCCCTAGAAACAAGGACTCGAACAGTAAAACACACTGACACTCTCCCTACCTAGAGTTTTCTGTCCCTAGAAAAAATGTTTTTTTAAAGCACACTATAGCACAAGGAGAATTCACTCACTGTCCTTCCCTGTCCCTAGAAACAAGGACTCGCACAGTGAAAGAAACTGACACTCTCCCTACCTAGAGTTTTCTGTCCCTAGAAAAAATGTTTTTTTAAAGCACACTATAGCACAAGGAGAATTCACTCACTGTCCTTCCCTGTCCCTAGAAACAAGGACTTGCACAGTGAAAGAAACTGACACTCTCCCTACCTAGAGTTTTCTGTCCCTAGAAAAAATGTTTTTTTAAAGCACACTATAGCACAAGGAGAATTCACTCACTGTCCTTCCCTGTCCCTAGAAACAAGGACTCGCACAGTGAAAGAAACTGACACTCTCCCTACCTAGAGTTTTCTGTCCCTAGAAAAAAATGTTTTTTTAAAGCACACTATAGCACAAGGAGAATTCACTCACTGTCCTTCCCTGTCCCTAGAAACAAGGACTCGCACAGTGAAAGAAACTGACACTCTCCCTACCTAGAGTTTTCTGTCCCTAGAAAAAATGTTTTTTTAAAGCACACTATAGCACAAGGAGAATTCACTCACTGTCCTTCCCTGTCCCTAGAAACAAGGACTTGCACAGTGAAAGAAACTGACACTCTCCCTACCTAGAGTTTTCTGTCCCTAGAAAAAATGTTTTTTTAAAGCACACTATAGCACAAGGAGAATTCACTCACTGTCCTTCCCTGTCCCTAGAAACAAGGACTTGCACAGTGAAAGAAACTGACACTCTCCCTACCTAGAGTTTTCTGTCCCTAGAAAAAATGTTTTTTTTAAAGCACACTATAGCACAAGGAGAATTCACTCACTGTCCTTCCCTGTCCCTAGAAACAAGGACTTGCACAGTGAAAGAAACTGACACTCTCCCTACCTAGAGTTTTCTGTCCCTAGAAAAAATGTTTTTTTAAAGCACACTATAGCACAAGGAGAATTCACTCACTGTCCTTCCCTGTCCCTAGAAACAAGGACTCGAACAGTAAAACACACTGACACTCTCCCTACCTAGAGTTTTCTGTCCCTAGAAAAAAATTTTTTTTAAAGCACACTATAGCACAAGGAGAATTCACTCACTGTCCTTCCCTGTCCCTAGAAACAAGGACTCGCACAGTGAAAGAAACTGACACTCTCCCTACCTAGAGTTTTCTGTCCCTAGAAAAAATGTTTTTTTAAAGCACACTATAGCACAAGGAGAATTCACTCACTGTCCTTCCCTGTCCCTAGAAACAAGGACTTGCACAGTGAAAGAAACTGACACTCTCCCTACCTAGAGTTTTCTGTCCCTAGAAAAAATGTTTTTTTAAAGCACACTATAGCACAAGGAGAATTCACTCACTGTCCTTCCCTGTCCCTAGAAACAAGGACTCGCACAGTGAAAAAAACTGACACTCTCCCTACCTAGAGTTTTCTGTCCCTAGAAAAAATGTTTTTTTAAAGCACACTATAGCACAAGGAGAATTCACTCACTGTCCTTCCCTGTCCCTAGAAACAATGACTCGCACAGTGAAAGAAACTGACACTCTCCCTACCTAGAGTTTTCTGTCCCTAGAAAAAATGTTTTTTTAAAGCACACTATAGCACAAGGAGAATTCACTCACTGTCCTTCCCTGTCCCTAGAAACAAGGACTTGCACAGTGAAAGAAACTGACACTCTCCCTACCTAGAGTTTTCTGTCCCTAGAAAAAATGTTTTTTTAAAGCACACTATAGCACAAGGAGAATTCACTCACTGTCCTTCCCTGTCCCTAGAAACAAGGACTTGCACAGTGAAAGAAACTGACACTCTCCCTACCTAGAGTTTTCTGTCCCTAGAAAAAATGTTTTTTTAAAGCACACTATAGCACAAGGAGAATTCACTCACTGTCCTTCCCTGTCCCTAGAAACAAGGACTCGCACAGTGAAAGAAACTGACACTCTTCCTACCTAGAGTTTTCTGTCCCTAGAAAAAATGTTTTTTTAAAGCACACTATAGCACAAGGAGAATTCACTCACTGTCCGTCCCTGTCCCTAGAAACAAGGACTCGCACAGTGAAAGAAACTGACACTCTCCCTACCTAGAGTTTTCTGTCCCTAGAAAAAATGTTTTTTTAAAGCACACTATAGCACAAGGAGAATTCACTCACTGTCCTTCCCTGTCCCTAGAAACAAGGACTTGCACAGTGAAAGAAACTGACACTCTCCCTACCTAGAGTTTTCTGTCCCTAGAAAAAATGTTTTTTTAAAGCACACTATAGCACAAGGAGAATTCACTCACTGTCCTTCCCTGTCCCTAGAAACAAGGACTTGCACAGTGAAAGAAACTGACACTCTCCCTACCTAGAGTTTTCTGTCCCTAGAAAAAATGTTTTTTTAAAGCACACTATAGCACAAGGAGAATTCACTCACTGTCCTTCCCTGTCCCTAGAAACAAGGACTCGCACAGTGAAAGAAACTGACACTCTCCCTACCTAGAGTTTTCTGTCCCTAGAAAAAATGTTTTTTTAAAGCACACTATAGCACAAGGAGAATTCACTCACTGTCCTTCCCTGTCCCTAGAAACAAGGACTTGCACAGTGAAAGAAACTGACACTCTCCCTACCTAGAGTTTTCTGTCCCTAGAAAAAATGTTTTTTTAAAGCACACTATAGCACAAGGAGAATTCACTCACTGTCCTTCCCTGTCCCTAGAAACAAGGACTTGCACAGTGAAAGAAACTGACACTCTCCCTACCTAGAGTTTTCTGTCCTAGAAAAAATGTTTTTTTAAAGCACACTATAGCACAAGGAGAATTCACTCACTGTCCTTCCCTGTCCCTAGAAACAAGGACTTGCACAGTGAAAGAAACTGACACTCTCCCTACCTAGAGTTTTCTGTCCCTAGAAACATTTTTTTTTAAAGCACACTATAGCACAAGGAGAATTCACTCACTGTCCTTCCCTGTCCCTAGAAACAAGGACTCGAACAGTAAAACACACTGACACTCTCCCTACCTAGAGTTTTCTGTCCCTAGAAAAAATGTTTTTTTAAAGCACACTATAGCACAAGGAGAATTCACTCACTGTCCTTCCCTGTCCCTAGAAACAAGGACTCGAACAGTAAAACACACTGACACTCTCCCTACCTAGAGTTTTCTGTCCCTAGAAAAAATGTTTTTTTAAAGCACACTATAGCACAAGGAGAATTCACTCACTGTCCTTCCCTGTCCCTAGAAACAAGGACTCGCACAGTGAAAGAAACTGACACTCTCCCTATCTAGAGTTTTCTGTCCCTAGAAAAAATGTTTTTTTAAAGCACACTATAGCACAAGGAGAATTCACTCACTGTCCTTCCCTGTCCCTAGAAACAAGGACTCGCACAGTGAAAGAAACTGACACTCTCCCTACCTAGAGTTTTCTGTCCCTAGAAAAAAAGTTTTTTTAAAGCACACTATAGCACAAGGAGAATTCACTCACTGTCCTTCCCTGTCCCTAGAAACAAGGACTCGCACAGTGAAAGAAACTGACACTCTCCCTACCTAGAGTTTTCTGTCCCTAGAAAAATGTTTTTTTAAAGCACACTATAGCACAAGGAGAATTCACTCACTGTCCTTCCCTGTCCCTAGAAACAAGGACTTGCACAGTGAAAGAAACTGACACTCTCCCTACCTAGAGTTTTCTGTCCCTAGAAAAAATGTTTTTTTAAAGCACACTATAGCACAAGGAGAATTCACTCACTGTCCTTCCCTGTCCCTAGAAACAAGGACTTGCACAGTGAAAGAAACTGACACTCTCCCTACCTAGAGTTTTCTGTCCCTAGAAAAAATGTTTTTTTAAAGCACACTATAGCACAAGGAGAATTCACTCACTGTCCTTCCCTGTCCCTAGAAACAAGGACTCGCACAGTGAAAGAAACTGACACTCTCCCTACCTAGAGTTTTCTGTCCCTAGAAAAAATGTTTTTTTAAAGCACACTATAGCACAAGGAGAATTCACTCACTGTCCTTCCCTGTCCCTAGAAACAAGGACTTGCACAGTGAAAGAAACTGACACTCTCCCTACCTAGAGTTTTCTGTCCCTAGAAAAAATGTTTTTTTAAAGCACACTATAGCACAAGGAGAATTCACTCACTGTCCTTCCCTGTCCCTAGAAACAAGGACTTGCACAGTGAAAGAAACTGACACTCTCCCTACCTAGAGTTTTCTGTCCCTAGAAAAAATGTTTTTTTAAAGCACACTATAGCACAAGGAGAATTCACTCACTGTCCTTCCCTGTCCCTAGAAACAAGGACTCGAACAGTAAAACACACTGACACTCTCCCTACCTATCCTTCTCTTTCCCTAAACTAAAGGAATCCAGGTTAAGCAAGAAAGAAATAAATGTCACTGTCCCTGCCTATGCTGCTCTTTCCCTGCTCCGGAACACACTACACTAGGCCGCCGTGCTGGCGACCTTTTATAGTGTGGGGCGTGTACTAAACACCCTCAGCAATAATTGGCCACAGGCATCCTGCCTGTGGCCAATCATTACTCTCCTCGCTGCCGGCGCTGTGATTGGCCAAGCATGCGGGGTCACAGTGCATGCTTGGCCAATCACAGCGCCTGGATGACACTGCGATGGCGTAGTGCATTGTGGGCCGTTCGCGTCACTCGAATTTGGCGCGAACGGCCCAAATCGTTCGATCTTCGTTGAACGATCGAACAGCCGATGTTCGAGTCGAACGTATGTTCGACTCGAATACGAAGCTCATCCCTACTGGTGTACTATGGATCATCACTGGTGTACTATGGACCATCACTGATGTACTATGGACCATCACTGATGTACTATGGATCATCACTGATATACTGTGGACCATCCCTGATGTACTGTGGATCATCACTGATGTACTGTGGATCATCACTGAAGTATTGTGGATCATCACTGATGTACTGTGGATCCTCACTAATGTACTGTGGATCATAACTGATGTACTGTAGATCATCACTGATGTACTATAGATCATCACTGGTGTACTATGTATATAGATCATCACTGATGTACTATGGACCATCACTGATGTACTATAGATCATCACTGATGTACTATGGACCATCACTGGTGTACTATGGATCATCACTGGTGTACTGTGGATCATCACTGGTGTACTATGGACCATCCCTGATGTACTGTGGATCATCACTGATGTACTGTGGATCATCACTGATGTACTATAGTTCATCACTGATGTACTATGGGCCATCACTGGTGTACTATGGATCATCACTGGTGTACTATGGATCATCACTGATGTACTATGGACCATCCCTGATGTACTGTGGATCATCACTGATGTACTATAGTTCATCACTGATGTCCTATGGGCCATCACTGGTGTACTATGGATCATCACTGGTGTACTATGGATCATCACTGATGTACTATGGACCATCCCTGATGTACTGTGGATCATCACTGATGTACTGTGGATCATCACTGATGTACTATGGATCATCACTGATGTACTATGGGCCATCACTGGTGTACTATGGGCCATCACTGGTGTACTATGGATCATCACTGGTGTACTATGGATCATCACTGGTGTACTATGGACCATCACTGATGTACTGTGGACCACCACTGATGTACTGTGGATCATCACTGATGTACTGTGGATCATCCCTGGTGTACTATGGAACATCACTGGTGTACTATGGATCATCACTGGTGTATTATGGATCATCACTGATATACTGTGGACCATCCCTGATGTACTGTGGATCATCACTGATGTACTGTGGATCATCACTGATGTACTATGGATCATCACTGATGTACTGTGGATCATCACTGATGTACTATAGTTCATCACTGATGTACTATGGGCCATCACTGGTGTACTATGGATCATCACTGGTGTACTATGGATCATCACTGATGTACTATGGGCCATCACTGGTGTACTATGGATCATCACTGGTGTAATATGGATCATAGAAAGACAAAAATCTCCTGCGCTCTCGGTGTATCGTCAAAACACGGGTAGTGTGGTTCCGTCTAAAGGCAAAGTCTAAAGTCTTGCAGCCCTCCTCAGAACAATGGGTGTTCATGTGGCTAGAAAAAAGAAAGAAAAAAGGAGGGCGCACCGACCTAGTGTATTACCACTTAGACGTTTTATTTAAAATATAAAAAAGCAGTAATCTTACTCACAAACGGAGCTTAAATAAAAGCTTATCGGACAAATCAGCTGGAAATTCTTTGGCACTTGCCGACTGGACTCGATGACAGAGAGGGTCGGACAGTACTTCAGACAACTGGATAGCTGACGCGTTTCTGGGGCGCACCCCTTTCCTCAGAGCCTAGATGGTCCATGATAGCTCTCCCCCACAGAACCCTCCGTTATATGTGTGTGTACATGTGCAGAGGCCTCAGCTCAGGTGACCACCAATTAGCAAACCCCGCCTCCCACTCCTAACTGACCCCACCCATGTGGGTGGGCCTTCCACTAGCCCCCCTCCCACACAAATAGAAGGCACCCTAGTGGCTGTTCAAAAATAACTAGGGCGGGGGGGGTTTTGAGGAGAATGGGAGAAAAGAGTGGGTACCATATCACTACCCTCTAGAAATGCTGGCTATTAATGGACCATTAAGTCCTCTAGTGATGCAGACCACCAGTGCAGCAATGTATGTCCTCCATAGGCATGGCCTATTAAGATGTAGTCACCCCATATACGGGGGGTGTGTGTAAGGAGGGGTATTGGCATAGGCAGATATCAGCATACATAGTAAAGGGCGGTGGGAACCGAAGGGTCTTACCCCAAAGCAGAAGCAAAGGCAGTTCGTCCTGACGCGGCATGAGCGGTAGCTGTATTTATCACAGCAAACGTCCCTGCAAATCCGTTGGGACGCACACTGTCTAGCAACCAGGAAGTGCGGGTGCCTCCTGCGTTCCAACCCGCACTTCCGGTTGTGCCGAGACGTCAGTTCCGCTTACCCTATGCCCAACACACCTCTAACCAAGGTATCAGAAAGTGCGGGTATGTTTGCATTCCACCCGCCACTTCCGGTCCGTCTAGGAGCCTCCCACCGCTACTCTTTGAGCTGAGGCCTCTGCACATGTGCACACACATATAACGGAGGGTTCTGTGGGGGAGAGCTATCATGGACCATCTAGGCTCTGAGGAAAGGGGTGCGCCCCAGAAACGCGTCAGCTATCCAGTTGTCTGAAGTACTGTCGTCCGACCCTCTCTGTCATCGAGTCCAGTCGGCAAGTGCCAAAGAATTTCCAGCTGATTTGTCCGATAAGCTTTTATTTAAGCTCCGTTTGTGAGTAAGATTACTGCTTTTTTATATTTTAAATAAAACGTCTAAGTGGTAATACACTAGGTCGGTGTGCCCTCCTTTTTTCTTTCTTTTTTGTAATATGGATCATCACTGATGTACTATAGATCATCACTGATGTACTATAGCTCATCACTGATGTACTATGGACCATCACTGATGTACTATAGATCATCACTGATGTACTATGGACCATCACTGGTGTACTATGGATCATCACTGGTGTACTGTGGATCATCACTGGTGTACTATGGACCATCCCTGATGTACTGTGGATCATCACTGATGTACTGTGGATCATCACTGATGTACTATAGTTCATCACTGATGTACTATGGGCCATCACTGGTGTACTATGGATCATCACTGGTGTACTATGGATCATCACTGATGTACTATGGACCATCCCTGATGTACTGTGGATCATCACTGATGTACTGTGGATCATCACTGATGTACTATGGATCATCACTGATGTACTGTGGATCATCACTGATGTACTATACTTCATCACTGATGTACTATGGGCCATCACTGGTGTACTATGGATCATTACTGGTGTACTATGGATCATCACTGATGTACTATGGACCATCCCTGATGTACTGTGGATCATCACTGATGTACTATAGTTCATCACTGATGTACTATGGGCCATCACTGGTGTACTATGGATCATCACTGGTGTACTATGGATCATCACTGATGTACTATGGACCATCCCTGATGTACTGTGGATCATCACTGATGTACTGTGGATCATCACTGATGTACTATGGATCATCACTGATGTACTATGGGCCATCACTGGTGTACTATGGGCCATCACTGGTGTACTATGGATCATCACTGGTGTACTATGGACCATCACTGATGTACTATGGACCATCACTGATTTACTATGGATCATCACTGATATACTGTGGACCATCCCTGATGTACTGTGGATCATCACTGATGTACTGTGGATCATCACTGAAGTATTGTGGATCATCACTGATGTACTGTGGATCATCACTGATGTACTGTGTATCATAACTGATGTATTGTGGATCATCACTGATGTACAATAGATCATCACTGATGTACTATAGATCATCACTGATGGACTATGGACCATCACTGATGTACTATAGATCATCACTGATGTACTATGGACCATCACTGGTGTACTATGGATCATCACTGGTGTACTGTGGATCATCACTGATGTACTATAGTTCATCACTGATGTACTATGGGCCATCACTGGTGTACTATGGATCATCACTGGTGTACTATGGACCATCACTGGTGTACTATGGATCATCACTGGTGTACTGTGGATCATCACTGGTGTACTATGGACCATCCCTGATGTACTGTGGATCATCACTGATGTACTATAGTTCATCACTGATGTACTATGGGCCATCACTGGTGTACTATGGATCATCACTGGTGTACTATGGATCATCACTGATGTACTATGGACCATCCCTGATGTACTGTGGATCATCACTGATGTACTGTGGATCATCACTGATGTACTATGGATCATCACTGATGTACTGTGGATCATCACTGATGTACTATGGGCCATCACTGGTGTACTATGGGCCATCACTGGTGTACTATGGATCATCACTGATGTACTATGGATCATCACTGATGTACTATGGACCATCACTGATGTACTATGGGCCATCACTGGTGTACTATGGATCATCACCGATGTACTGTGGACCATCCCTGATGTACTGTGGACCATCACTGATGTACTGTGGATCATCACTGATGTACTATGGATCATCACTGATGTACTATAGATCATCACTGATGTACTATAGATCATCACTGATGTACTATGGACCATCACTGATGTACTATAGATCATCACTGATGTACTATGGACCATCACTGGTGTACTATGGATCATCACTGGTGTACTGTGGATCATCACTGGTGTACTATGGACCATCCCTGATGTACTGTGGATCATCACTGATGTACTATGGATCATCACTGATGTACTATGGATCATCACTGATGTACTATAGTTCATCACTGATGTACTATGGGCCATCACTGGTGTACTATGGATCATCACTGGTGTACTATGGATCATTACTGATGTACTATGGACCATCCCTGATGTACTGTGGATCATCACTGATGTACTGTGGATCATCACTGATGTACTATAGTTCATCACTGATGTACTATGGGCCATCACTGGTGTACTATGGATCATCACTGGTGTACTATGGATCATCACTGATGTACTATGGACCATCCCTGATGTACTGTGGATCATCACTGATGTACTATAGTTCATCACTGATGTACTATGGGCCATCACTGGTGTACTATGGATCATCACTGGTGTACTATGGATCATCACTGATGTACTATAGATCATCACTGATGTACTATAGTTTATCACTGATGTACTATAGATCATCACTGATGTACTATGGACCATCACTGGTGTACTATAGATCATCACTGATGTACTATGGACCATCACTGGTGTACTATGGATCATCACTGGTGTACTGTGGATCATCACTGGTGTACTATGGACCATCCCTGATGTACTGTGGATCATCACTGATGTACTGTGGATCATCACTGATGTACTATAGTTCATCACTGATGTACTATGGGCCATCACTGGTGTACTATGGATCATCACTGGTGTACTATGGATCATCACTGATGTACTATGGACCATCCCTGATGTACTGTGGATCATCACTGATGTACTGTGGTTCATCACTGATGTACTATAGTTCATCACTGATGTACTATGGGCCATCACTGGTGTACTATGGATCATCACTGGTGTACTATGGGCCATCACTGGTGTACTATGGATCATCACTGATGTACTGTGGATCATCACTGATGTACTATAGTTCATCACTGATGTACTATGGGCCATCACTGGTGTACTATGGATCATCACTGGTGTACTATGGGCCATCACTGGTGTACTATGGATCATCACTGGTGTACTATGGATCATCACTGATGTACTGTGGACCATCCCTGATGTACTGTGGATCATCACTGATGTACTGTGGATCATCACTAATGTACTATGGATCTTTACTGATGTACTATGGGCCATCACTGGTGTACTATGGGCCATCACTGGTGTACTATGGATCATCACTGATGTACTATGGATCATCACTGATGTACTGTAGATCATCACTGATGTACTATAGATCATCACTGGTGTACTATGTATATAGATCATCACTGATGTACTATGGACCATCACTGATGTACTATAGATCATCACTGATGTACTATGGACCATCACTGATGTACTATAGATCATCACTGATGTACTATGGACCATCACTGGTGTACTATGGATCATCACTGATGTACTGTGGATCATCACTGGTGTACTATGGACCATCCCTGATGTACTGTGGATCATCACTGATGTACTGTGGATCATCACTGATGTACTATAGTTCATCACTGATGTACTATGGGCCATCACTGGTGTACTATGGATCATCACTGGTGTACTATGGATCATCACTGATGTACTATGGACCATCCCTGATGTACTGTGGATCATCACTGATGTACTATGGATCATCACTGATGTACTATGGGCCATCACTGGTGTACTATGGATCATCACTGGTGTACTATGGATCATCACTGATGTACTATGGACCATCCCTGATGTACTGTGGATCATCACTGATGTACTGTGGATCATCACTGATGTACTGTGGATCATCACTGATGTACTATGGATCATCACTGATGTACTATGGGCCATCACTGGTGTACTATGGGCCATCACTGGTGTACTATGGATCATCACTGGTGTACTATGGATCATCACTGGTGTACTATGGACCATCACTGATGTACTGTGGACCACCACTGATGTACTGTGGATCATCACTGATGTACTGTGGATCATCCCTGGTGTACTATGGAACATCACTGGTGTACTATGGATCATCACTGGTGTACTATGGATCATCACTGATGTACTATGGGCCATCACTGATGTACTATGGATCATCACTGATATACTGTGGACCATCCCTGATGTACTGTGGATCATCACTGATGTACTGTGGATCATCACTGATGTACTATGGATCATCACTGATGTACTGTGGATCATCACTGATGTACTATGGGCCATCACTGGTGTACTATGGGCCATCACTGGTGTACTATGGATCATCACTGATGTACTATGGATCATCAATGATGTACTATGGACCATCACTGATGTATTATGGGCCATCACTGGTGTACTATGGATCATCACCGATGTACTGTGGACCATCCCTGATGTACTGTGGACCATCACTGATGTACTGTGGATCATCACTGATGTACTATGGATCATCACTGATGTACTATAGATCATCACTGATGTACTATAGATCATCACTGATGTACTATGGACCATCACTGATGTACTATAGATCATCACTGATGTACTATGGACCATCACTGGTGTACTATGGATCATCACTGGTGTACTGTGGATCATCACTGGTGTACTATGGACCATCCCTGATGTACTGTGGATCATCACTGATGTACTATAGTTCATCACTGATGTACTATGGGCCATCACTGGTGTACTATGGATCATCACTGGTGTACTATGGATCATCACTGATGTACTATGGACCATCCCTGATGTACTGTGGATAATCACTGATGTACTGTGGATCATCACTGATGTACTATGGGCCATCACTGGTGTACTATGGATCATCACTGGTGTACTATGGGCCATCACTGGTGTACTATGGATCATCACTGGTGTACTATGGATCATCACTGGTGTACTATGGACCATCACTGATGTACTGTGGACCACCACTGATGTACTGTGGATCATCACTGATGTACTGTGGATCATCCCTGGTGTACTATGGAACATCACTGGTGTACTATGGATCATCACTGGTGTACTATGGATCATCACTGATGTACTATGGGCCATCACTGATGTACTATGGATCATCACTGATATACTGTGGACCATCCCTGATGTACTGTGGATCATCACTGATGTACTGTGGATCATCACTGATGTACTATGGATCATCACTGATGTACTGTGGATCATCACTGATGTACTATAGTTCATCACTGATGTACTATGGGCCATCACTGGTGTACTATGGATCATCACTGGTGTACTATGGATCATCACTGATGTACTATGGGCCATCACTGGTGTACTATGGATCATCACTGGTGTACTATGGATCATCACTGATGTACTATAGATCATCACTGATGTACTATAGCTCATCACTGATGTACTATGGACCATCACTGATGTACTATAGATCATCACTGATGTACTATGGACCATCACTGGTGTACTATGGATCATCACTGGTGTACTGTGGATCATCACTGGTGTACTATGGACCATCCCTGATGTACTGTGGATCATCACTGATGTACTGTGGATCATCACTGATGTACTATAGTTCATCACTGATGTACTATGGGTCATCACTGGTGTACTATGGGCCATCACTGGTGTACTATGGATCATCACTGGTGTACTATGGACCATCACTGATGTACTATGGACCATCACTGATGTACTATGGATCATCACTGATATACTGTGGACCATCCCTGATGTACTGTGGATCATCACTGATGTACTGTGGATCATCACTGAAGTATTGTGGATCATCACTGATGTACTGTGGATCATCACTGATGTACTGTGTATCATAACTGATGTATTGTGGATCATCACTGATCTACTATAGATCATCACTGATGTACTATAGATCATCACTGATGGACTATGGACCATCACTGATGTACTATAGATCATCACTGATGTACTATGGACCATCACTGGTGTACTATGGATCATCACTGGTGTACTGTGGATCATCACTGGTGTACTATGGACCATCCCTGATGTACTGTGGATCATCACTGATGTACTGTGGATCATCACTGATGTACTATAGTTCATCACTGATGTACTATGGGCCATCACTGGTGTACTATGGATCATCACTGGTGTACTATGGACCATCACTGGTGTACTATGGATCATCCCTGGTGTACTGTGGATCATCACTGGTGTACTATGGACCATCCCTGATGTACTGTGGATCATCACTGATGTACTGTGGATCATCACTGATGTACTATAGTTCATCACTGATGTACTATGGGCCATCACTGGTGTACTATGGATCATCACTGGTGCACTATGGATCATCACTGATGTACTATGGACCATCTCTGATGTACTGTGGATCATCACTGATGTACTGTGGATCATCACTGATGTACTATGGATCATCACTGATGTACTGTGGATCATCACTGATGTACTATGGGCCATCACTGGTGTACTATGGGCCATCACTGGTGTACTATGGATCATCACTGATGTACTATGGATCATCACTGATGTACTATGGACCATCACTGATGTATTATGGGCCATCACTGGTGTACTATGGATCATCACCGATGTACTGTGGACCATCCCTGATGTACTGTGGACCATCACTGATGTACTGTGGATCATCACTGATGTACTATGGATCATCACTGATGTACTATAGATCATCACTGATGTACTATAGATCATCACTGATGTACTATGGACCATCACTGATGTACTATAGATCATCACTGATGTACTATGGACCATCACTGGTGTACTATGGATCATCACTGGTGTACTGTGGATCATCACTGGTGTACTATGGACCATCCCTGATGTACTGTGGATCATCACTGATGTACTATGGATCATCACTGATGTACTATGGATCATCACTGATGTACTATAGTTCATCACTGATGTACTATGGGCCATCACTGGTGTACTATGGATCATCACTGGTGTACTATGGATCATCACTGATGTACTATGGACCATCCCTGATGTACTGTGGATCATCACTGATGTACTGTGGATCATCACTGATGTACTATAGTTCATCACTGATGTACTATGGGCCATCACTGGTGTACTATGGATCATCACTGGTGTACTATGGATCATCACTGATGTACTATGGACCATCCCTGATGTACTGTGGATCATCACTGATGTACTATAGTTCATCACTGATGTACTATGGGCCATCACTGGTGTACTATGGATCATCACTGGTGTACTATGGATCATCACTGATGTACTATAGATCATCACTGATGTACTATAGTTTATCACTGATGTACTATAGATCATCACTGATGTACTATGGACCATCACTGGTGTACTATAGATCATCACTGATGTACTATGGACCATCACTGGTGTACTATGGATCATCACTGGTGTCCTGTGGATCATCACTGGTGTACTATGGACCATCCCTGATGTACTGTGGATCATCACTGATGTACTGTGGATCATCACTGATGTACTATAGTTCATCACTGATGTACTATGGGCCATCACTGGTGTACTATGGATCATCACTGGTGTACTATGGATCATCACTGATGTACTATGGACCATCCCTGATGTACTGTGGATCATCACTGATGTACTGTGGTTCATCACTGATGTACTATAGTTCATCACTGATGTACTATGGGCCATCACTGGTGTACTATGGATCATCACTGGTGTACTATGGGCCATCACTGGTGTACTATGGATCATCACTGATGTACTGTGGATCATCACTGATGTACAATAGTTCATCACTGATGTACTATGGGCCATCACTGGTGTACTATGGATCATCACTGGTGTACTATGGGCCATCACTGGTGTACTATGGATCATCACTGGTGTACTATGGATCATCACTGATGTACTGTGGACCATCCCTGATGTACTGTGGATCATCACTGATGTACTGTGGATCATCACTAATGTACTATGGATCATCACTGATGTACTATGGGCCATCACTGGTGTACTATGGGCCATCACTGGTGTACTATGGATCATCACTGATGTACTATGGATCATCACTGATATACTGTGGACCATCCCTGATGTACTGTGGATCATCACTGATGTACTGTGGATCATCACTGAAGTATTGTGGATCATCACTGAAGTATTGTGGATCATCACTGATGTACTGTGGATCATCACTGATGTACTGTGGATCATCACTGATGTACTATAGTTCATCACTGATGTACTATAGTTCATCACTGATGTACTATGGATCATCACTGGTGTACTATGGATCATCACTGATGTACTATGGACCATCACTGATGTACTATGGACCATCCCTGATGTACTGTGGATCATCACTGATGTACTATAGTTCATCACTGATGTACTATGGGCCATCACTGGTGTACTATGGATCATCACTGGTGTACTATGGATCATCACTGATGTACTATGGACCATCCCTGATGTACTGTGGATCATCACTGAGGTACTGTGGATCATCAATGATGTACTATGGATCATCACTGATGTACTGTGGACCATCCCTGATGTACTGTGGATCATCACTGATGTACTATGGATCATCACTGATATACTGTGGACCATCCCTGATGTACTGTGGATCATCACTGATGTACTGTGGATCATCACTGAAGTATTGTGGATCATCACTGATGTACTGTGGATCCTCACTAATGTACTGTGGATCATAACTGATGTACTGTAGATCATCACTGATGTACTATAGATCATCACTGGTGTACTATGTATATAGATCATCACTGATGTACTATGGACCATCACTGATGTACTATAGATCATCACTGATGTACTATGGACCATCACTGGTGTACTATGGATCATCACTGGTGTACTATGGATCATCACTGGTGTACTATGGACCATCCCTGATGTACTGTGGATCATCACTGATGTACTGTGGATCATCACTGATGTACTATAGTTCATCACTGATGTACTATGGGCCATCACTGGTGTACTATGGATCATCACTGGTGTACTATGGATCATCACTGATGTACTATGGACCATCCCTGATGTACTGTGGATCATCACTGATGTACTGTGGATCATCACTGATGTACTATGGATCATCACTGATGTACTGTGGATCATCACTGATGTACTATGGGCCATCACTGGTGTACTATGGGCCATCACTGGTGTACTATGGATCATCACTGATGTACTATGGATCATCACTGATGTACTATGGACCATCACTGATGTATTATGGGCCATCACTGGTGTACTATGGATCATCACCGATGTACTGTGGACCATCCCTGATGTACTGTGGACCATCACTGATGTACTGTGGATCATCACTGATGTACTATGGATCATCACTGATGTACTATAGATCATCACTGATGTACTATAGATCATCACTGATGTACTATGGACCATCACTGATGTACTATAGATCATCACTGATGTACTATGGACCATCACTGGTGTACTATGGATCATCACTGGTGTACTGTGGATCATCACTGGTGTACTATGGACCATCCCTGATGTACTGTGGATCATCACTGATGTACTATGGATCATCACTGATGTACTATGGATCATCACTGATGTACTATAGTTCATCACTGATGTACTATGGGCCATCACTGGTGTACTATGGATCATCACTGGTGTACTATGGATCATCACTGATGTACTATGGACCATCCCTGATGTACTGTTGATCATCACTGATGTACTGTGGATCATCACTGATGTACTATAGTTCATCACTGATGTACTATGGGCCATCACTGGTGTACTATGGATCATCACTGGTGTACTATGGATCATCACTGATGTACTATGGACCATCCCTGATGTACTGTGGATCATCACTGATGTACTATAGTTCATCACTGATGTACTATGGGCCATCACTGGTGTACTATGGATCATCACTGGTGTACTATGGATCATCACTGATGTACTATAGATCATCACTGATGTACTATAGTTTATCACTGATGTACTATAGATCATCACTGATGTACTATGGACCATCACTGGTGTACTATAGATCATCACTGATGTACTATGGACCATCACTGGTGTACTATGGATCATCACTGGTGTACTGTGGATCATCACTGGTGTTCTATGGACCATCCCTGATGTACTGTGGATCATCACTGATGTACTGTGGATCATCACTGATGTACTATAGTTCATCACTGATGTACTATGGGCCATCACTGGTGTACTATGGATCATCACTGGTGTACTATGGATCATCACTGATGTACTATGGACCATCCCTGATGTACTGTGGATCATCACTGATGTACTGTGGTTCATCACTGATGTACTATAGTTCATCACTGATGTACTATGGGCCATCACTGGTGTACTATGGATCATCACTGGTGTACTATGGGCCATCACTGGTGTACTATGGATCATCACTGATGTACTGTGGATCATCACTGATGTACTATAGTTCATCACTGATGTACTATGGGCCATCACTGGTGTACTATGGATCATCACTGGTGTACTATGGGCCATCACTGGTGTACTATGGATCATCACTGGTGTACTATGGATCATCACTGATGTACTGTGGACCATCCCTGATGTACTGTGGATCATCACTGATGTACTGTGGATCATCACTAATGTACTATGGATCATCACTGATGTACTATGGGCCATCACTGGTGTACTATGGGCCATCACTGGTGTACTATGGATCATCACTGATGTACTATGGATCATCACTGATATACTGTGGACCATCCCTGATGTACTGTGGATCATCACTGATGTACTGTGGATCATCACTGAAGTATTGTGGATCATCACTGAAGTATTGTGGATCATCACTGATGTACTGTGGATCATCACTGATGTACTGTGGATCATCACTGATGTACTATAGTTCATCACTGATGTACTATGGGCCATCACTGGTGTACTATGGATCATCACTAGTGTACTATGGATCATCACTGATGTACTATGGACCATCACTGATGTACTATGGACCATCCCTGATGTACTGTGGATCATCACTGATGTACTATAGTTCATCACTGATGTACTATGGGCCATCACTGGTGTACTATGGATCATCACTGGTGTACTATGGATCATCACTGATGTACTATGGACCATCCCTGATGTACTGTGGATCATCACTGAGGTACTGTGGATCATCACTGATGTACTATGGATCATCACTGATGTACTATGGGCTATCACTGGTGTACTATGGGCCATCACTGGTGTACTATGGATCATCACTGGTGTACTATGGATCATCACTGGTGTACTATGGACCATCACTGATGTACTATGGACCATCACTGATGTACTATGGATCATCACTGATATACTGTGGACCATCCCTGATGTACTGTGGATCATCACTGATGTACTGTGGATCATCACTGAAGTATTGTGGATCATCACTGATGTACTGTGGATCCTCACTAATGTACTGTGGATCATAACTGATGTACTGTAGATCATCACTGATGTACTATAGATCATCACTGGTGTACTATGTATATAGATCATCACTGATGTACTATGGACCATCACTGATGTACTATAGATCATCACTGATGTACTATGGACCATCACTGGTGTACTATGGATCATCACTGGTGTACTGTGGATCATCACTGGTGTACTATGGACCATCCCTGATGTACTGTGGATCATCACTGATGTACTGTGGATCATCACTGATGTACTATAGTTCATCACTGATGTACTATGGGCCATCACTGGTGTACTATGGATCATCACTGGTGTAATATGGATCATCACTGATGTACTATGGACCATCCCTGATGTACTGTGGATCATCACTGATGTACTATAGTTCATCACTGATGTACTATGGGCCATCACTGGTGTACTATGGATCATCACTGGTGTACTATGGATCATCACTGATGTACTATGGACCATCCCTGATGTACTGTGGATCATCACTGATGTACTGTGGATCATCACTTATGTACTATGGATCATCACTGATGTACTTTGGGCCATCACTGGTGTACTATGGGCCATCACTGGTGTACCATGGATCATCACTGGTGTACTATGGATCATCACTGGTGTACTATGGACCATCACTGATGTACTGTGGACCACCACTGATGTACTGTGGATCATCCCTGATGTACAGTGGATCATCCCTGGTGTACTATGGAACATCACTGGTGTACTATGGATCATCACTGGTGTACTATGGATCATCACTGATGTACTATGGGCCATCACTGATGTACTATGGATCATCACTGATATACTGTGGACCATCCCTGATGTACTGTGGATCATCACTGATGTACTGTGGATCATCACTGATGTACTATGGATCATCACTGATGTTCTGTGGATCATCACTGATGTACTATAGTTCATCACTGATGTACTATGGGCCATCACTGGTGTACTATGGATCATCACTGGTGTACTATGGATCATCGCTGATGTACTATGGGCCATCACTGGTGTACTATGGATCATCACTGGTGTACTATGGATCATCACTGATGTACTATAGATCATCACTGATGTACTATAGCTCATCACTGATGTACTATGGACCATCACTGATGTACTATAGATCATCACTGATGTACTATGGACCATCACTGGTGTACTATGGATCATCACTGGTGTACTGTGGATCATCACTGGTGTACTATGGACCATCCCTGATGTACTGTGGATCATCACTGATGTACTGTGGATCATCACTGATGTACTATAGTTCATCACTGATGTACTATGGGCCATCACTGGTGTACTATGGATTATCACTGGTGTACTATGGATCATCACTGATGTACTATGGACCATCCCTGATGTACTGTGGATCATCACTGATGTACTGTGGATCATCACTGATGTACTATGGATCATCACTGATGTACTGTGGATCATCACTGATGTACTATAGCTCATCACTGATGTACTATGGACCATCACTGATGTACTATAGATCATCACTGATGTACTATGGACCATCACTGGTGTACTATGGATCATCACTGGTGTACTGTGGATCATCACTGGTGTACTATGGACCATCCCTGATGTACTGTGGATCATCACTGATGTACTGTGGATCATCACTGATGTACTATAGTTCATCACTGATGTACTATGGGCCATCACTGGTGTACTATGGATCATTACTAGTGTACTATGGATCATCACTGATGTACTATGGACCATCCCTGATGTACTGTGGATCATCACTGATGTACTATAGTTCATCACTGATGTACTATGGGCCATCACTGGTGTACTATGGATCATCACTGGTGTACTATGGATCATCACTGATGTACTATGGACCATCCCTGATGTACTGTGGATCATCACTGATGTACTGTGGATCATCACTGATGTACTATGGATCATCACTGATGTACTATGGGCCATCACTGGTGTACTATGGGCCATCACTGGTGTACTATGGATCATCACTGGTGTACTATGGACCATCACTGATGTACTATGGACCATCACTGATGTACTATGGATCATCACTGATATACTGTGGACCATCCCTGATGTACTGTGGATCATCACTGATGTACTGTGGATCATCACTGAAGTATTGTGGATCATCACTGATGTACTGTGGATCATCACTGATGTACTGTGTATCATAACTGATGTATTGTGGATCATCACTGATGTACTATAGATCATCACTGATGTACTATAGATCATCACTGATGGACTATGGACCATCACTGATGTACTATAGATCATCACTGATGTAATATGGACCATCACTGGTGTTATATGGATCATCACTGGTGTACTGTGGATCATCACTGGTGTACTATGGACCATCCCTGATGTACTGTGGATCATCACTGATGTACTGTGGATCATCACTGATGTACTATAGTTCATCACTGATGTACTATGGGCCATCACTGGTGTACTATGGATCATCACTGGTGTACTATGGACCATCACTGGTGTACTATGGATCATCACTGGTGTACTGTGGATCATCACTGGTGTACTATGGACCATCCCTGATGTACTGTGGATCATCACTGATGTACTGTGGATCATCACTGATGTACTATAGTTCATCACTGATGTACTATGGGCCATCACTGGTGTACTATGGATCATCACTGGTGTACTATGGATTATCACTGATGTACTATGGACCATTCCTGATGTACTGTGGATCATCACTGATGTACTGTGGATCATCACTGATGTACTATGGATCATCACTGATGTACTATGGATCATCACTGATGTACTGTGGATCATCACTGATGTACTATAGTTCATCACTGATGTACTATGGGCCATCACTGGTGTACTATGGATCATTACTGGTGTACTATGGATCATCACTGATGTACTATGGACCATCCCTGATGTACTGTGGATCATCACTGATGTACTATAGTTCATCACTGATGTACTATGGGCCATCACTGGTGTACTATGGATCATCACTGGTGTACTATGGATCATCACTGATGTACTATGGACCATCCCTGATGTACTGTGGATCATCACTGATGTACTGTGGATCATCACTGATGTACTATGGATCATCACTGATGTACTATGGACCATCCCTGATGTACTGTGGATCATCACTGATGTACTGTGGATCATCACTGATGTACTATAGTTCATCACTGATGTACTATGGGCCATCACTGGTGTACTATGGATCATCACTGGTGTACTATGGATCATCACTGATGTACTATGGACCATCCCTGATGTACTGTGGATCATCACTGATGTACTATAGTTCATCACTGATGTACTATGGGCCATCACTGGTGTACTATGGATCATCACTGGTGTACAATGGATCATCACTGATGTACTATAGATCATCACTGATGTACTATGGATCATCACTGATATACTGTGGACCATCCCTGATGTACTGCGGATCATCACTGATGTACTGTGGATCATCACTGAAGTATTGTGGATCATCACTGATGTACTGTGGATCATCACTGTTGTACTGTGTATCATAACTGATGTATTGTGGATCATCACTGATGTACTATAGATCATCACTGATGTACTATAGATCATCACTGATGGACTATGGACCATCACTGATGTACTATAGATCATCACTGATGTAATATGGACCATCACTGGTGTACTATGAATCATCACTGGTGTACTGTGGATCATCACTGGTGTACTATGGACCATCCCTGATGTACTGTGGATCATCACTGATGTACTGTGGATCATCACTGATGTACTATAGTTCATCACTGATGTACTATGGGCCATCACTGGTGTACTATGGATCATCACTGATGTACTATGGACCATCACTGGTGTACTATGGATCATCACTGGTGTACTGTGGATCATCACTGGTGTACTATGGACCATCCCTGATGTACTGTGGATCATCACTGATGTACTGTGGATCATCAGTGATGTACTATAGTTCATCACTGATGTACTATGGGCCATCACTGGTGTACTATGGATCATCACTGGTGTACTATGGATCATCACTGATGTACTATGGACCATCCCTGATGTACTGTGGATCATCACTGATGTACTATAGTTCATCACTGATGTACTATGGGCCATCACTGGTGTACTATGGATCATCACTGATGTACTATGGACCATCCCTGATGTACTGTGGATCATCACTGATGTACTGTGGATCATCACTGATGTACTATGGATCATCACTGATGTACTATGGGCCATCACTGGTGTACTATGGGCCATCACTGGTGTACTATGGATCATCACTGGTGTACTATGGATCATCACTGGTGTACTATGGACCATCACTGATGTACTGTGGACCACCACTGATGTACTGTGGATCATCACTGATGTACTGTGGATCATCCCTGGTGTACTATGGAACATCACTGGTGTACTATGGATCATCACTGGTGTACTATGGATCATCACTGATGTACTATGGGCCATCACTGATGTACTATGGATCATCACTGATATACTGTGGACCATCCCTGATGTACTGTGGATCATCACTGATGTACTGTGGATCATCACTGATGTACTATGGATCATCACTGATGTACTGTGGATCATCACTGATGTACTATAGTTCATCACTGATGTACTATGGGCCATCACTGGTGTACTATGGATCATCACTGGTGTACTATGGATCATCACTGATGTACTATGGGCCATCACTGGTGTACTATGGATCATCACTGGTGTACTATGGATCATCACTGATGTACTATAGATCATCACTGATGTACTATAGCTCATCACTGATGTACTATGGACCATCACTGATGTACTATAGATCATCACTGATGTACTATGGACCATCACTGGTGTACTATGGATCATCACTGGTGTACTGTGGATCATCACTGGTGTACTATGGACCATCCCTGATGTACTGTGGATCATCACTGATGTACTGTGGATCATCACTGATGTACTATAGTTCATCACTGATGTACTATGGGCCATCACTGGTGTACTATGGATCATCACTGGTGTACTATGGATCATCACTGATGTACTATGGACCATCCCTGATGTACTGTGGATCATCACTGATGTACTGTGGATCATCACTGATGTACTATGGATCATCACTGATGTACTGTGGATCATCACTGATGTACTATAGTTCATCACTGATGTACTATGGGCCATCACTGGTGTACTATGGATCATTACTGGTGTACTATGGATCATCACTGATGTACTATGGACCATCCCTGATGTACTGTGGATCATCACTGATGTACTATAGTTCATCACTGATGTACTATGGGCCATCACTGGTGTACTATGGATCATCACTGGTGTACTATGGATCATCACTGATGTACTATAGTTCATCACTGATGTACTATGGGCCATCACTGGTGTACTATGGATCATCACTGGTGTACTATGGATCATCACTGATGTACTATGGACCATCCCTGATGTACTGTGGATCATCACTGATGTACTGTGGATCATCACTGATGTACTATGGATCATCACTGATGTACTATGGGCCATCACTGGTGTACTATGGGCCATCACTGGTGTACTATGGATCATCACTGGTGTACTATGGACCATCACTGATGTACTATGGACCATCACTGATGTACTATGGATCATCACTGATATACTGTGGACCATCCCTGATGTACTATAGTTCATCACTGATGTACTATGGGCCATCACTGGTGTACTATGGATCATCACTGGTGTACTATGGACCATCACTGGTGTACTATGGATCATCACTGGTGTACTGTGGATCATCACTGGTGTACTATGGACCATCCCTGATGTACTGTGGATCATCACTGATGTACTGTGGATCATCACTGATGTACTATAGTTCATCACTGATGTACTATGGGCCATCACTGGTGTACTATGGATCATCACTGGTGTACTATGGATCATCACTGATGTACTATGGACCATCCCTGATGTACTGTGGATCATCACTGATGTACTGTGGATCATCACTGATGTACTATGGATCATCACTGATGTACTATGGATCATCACTGATGTACTGTGGATCATCACTGATGTACTATAGTTCATCACTGATGTACTATGGGCCATCACTGGTGTACTATGGATCATTACTGGTGTACTATGGATCATCACTGATGTACTATGGACCATCCCTGATGTACTGTGGATCATCACTGATGTACTATAGTTCATCACTGATGTACTATGGGCCATCACTGGTGTACTATGGATCATCACTGGTGTACTATGGATCATCGCTGATGTACTATGGACCATCCCTGATGTACTGTGGATCATCACTGATGTACTGTGGATCATCACTGATGTACTATGGATCATCACTGATGTACTATGGACCATCCCTGATGTACTGTGGATCATCACTGATGTACTGTGGATCATCACTGATGTACTATAGTTCATCACTGATGTACTATGGGCCATCACTGGTGTACTATGGATCATCACTGGTGTACTATGGATCATCACTGATGTACTATGGACCATCCCTGATGTACTGTGGATCATCACTGATGTACTATAGTTCATCACTGATGTACTATGGGCCATCACTGGTGTACTATGGATCATCACTGGTGTACAATGGATCATCACTGATGTACTATAGATCATCACTGATGTACTATGGATCATCACTGATATACTGTGGACCATCCCTGATGTACTGCGGATCATCACTGATGTACTGTGGATCATCACTGAAGTATTGTGGATCATCACTGATGTACTGTGGATCATCACTGTTGTACTATAGATCATCACTGATGTACTATAGCTCATCACTGATGTACTATGGACCATCACTGATGTACTATAGATCATCACTGATGTACTATGGACCATCACTGGTGTACTATGGATCATCACTGGTGTACTGTGGATCATCACTGGTGTACTATGGACCATCCCTGATGTACTGTGGATCATCACTGATGTACTGTGGATCATCACTGATGTACTATAGTTCATCACTGATGTACTATGGGCCATCACTGGTGTACTATGGATTATCACTGGTGTACTATGGATCATCACTGATGTACTATGGACCATCCCTGATGTACTGTGGATCATCACTGATGTACTGTGGATCATCACTGATGTACTATGGATCATCACTGATGTACTGTGGATCATCACTGATGTACTATAGCTCATCACTGATGTACTATGGACCATCACTGATGTACTATAGATCATCACTGATGTACTATGGACCATCACTGGTGTACTATGGATCATCACTGGTGTACTGTGGATCATCACTGGTGTACTATGGACCATCCCTGATGTACTGTGGATCATCACTGATGTACTGTGGATCATCACTGATGTACTATAGTTCATCACTGATGTACTATGGGCCATCACTGGTGTACTATGGATCATTACTAGTGTACTATGGATCATCACTGATGTACTATGGACCATCCCTGATGTACTGTGGATCATCACTGATGTACTATAGTTCATCACTGATGTACTATGGGCCATCACTGGTGTACTATGGATCATCACTGGTGTACTATGGATCATCACTGATGTACTATGGACCATCCCTGATGTACTGTGGATCATCACTGATGTACTGTGGATCATCACTGATGTACTATGGATCATCACTGATGTACTATGGGCCATCACTGGTGTACTATGGGCCATCACTGGTGTACTATGGATCATCACTGGTGTACTATGGACCATCACTGATGTACTATGGACCATCACTGATGTACTATGGATCATCACTGATATACTGTGGACCATCCCTGATGTACTGTGGATCATCACTGATGTACTGTGGATCATCACTGAAGTATTGTGGATCATCACTGATGTACTGTGGATCATCACTGATGTACTGTGTATCATAACTGATGTATTGTGGATCATCACTGATGTACTATAGATCATCACTGATGTACTATAGATCATCACTGATGGACTATGGACCATCACTGATGTACTATAGATCATCACTGATGTAATATGGACCATCACTGGTGTACTATGGATCATCACTGGTGTACTGTGGATCATCACTGGTGTACTATGGACCATCCCTGATGTACTGTGGATCATCACTGATGTACTGTGGATCATCACTGATGTACTATAGTTCATCACTGATGTACTATGGGCCATCACTGGTGTACTATGGATCATCACTGGTGTACTATGGACCATCACTGGTGTACTATGGATCATCACTGGTGTACTGTGGATCATCACTGGTGTACTATGGACCATCCCTGATGTACTGTGGATCATCACTGATGTACTGTGGATCATCACTGATGTACTATAGTTCATCACTGATGTACTATGGGCCATCACTGGTGTACTATGGATCATCACTGGTGTACTATGGATCATCACTGATGTACTATGGACCATTCCTGATGTACTGTGGATCATCACTGATGTACTGTGGATCATCACTGATGTACTATGGATCATCACTGATGTACTATGGATCATCACTGATGTACTGTGGATCATCACTGATGTACTATAGTTCATCACTGATGTACTATGGGCCATCACTGGTGTACTATGGATCATTACTGGTGTACTATGGATCATCACTGATGTACTATGGACCATCCCTGATGTACTGTGGATCATCACTGATGTACTATAGTTCATCACTGATGTACTATGGGCCATCACTGGTGTACTATGGATCATCACTGGTGTACTATGGATCATCACTGATGTACTATGGACCATCCCTGATGTACTGTGGATCATCACTGATGTACTGTGGATGATCACTGATGTACTATGGATCATCACTGATGTACTATGGACCATCCCTGATGTACTGTGGATCATCACTGATGTACTGTGGATCATCACTGATGTACTATAGTTCATCACTGATGTACTATGGGCCATCACTGGTGTACTATGGATCATCACTGGTGTACTATGGATCATCACTGATGTACTATGGACCATCCCTGATGTACTGTGGATCATCACTGATGTACTATAGTTCATCACTGATGTACTATGGGCCATCACTGGTGTACTATGGATCATCACTGGTGTACAATGGATCATCACTGATGTACTATAGATCATCACTGATGTACTATGGATCATCACTGATATACTGTGGACCATCCCTGATGTACTGCGGATCATCACTGATGTACTGTGGATCATCACTGAAGTATTGTGGATCATCACTGATGTACTGTGGATCATCACTGTTGTACTGTGTATCATAACTGATGTATTGTGGATCATCACTGATGTACTATAGATCATCACTGATGTACTATAGATCATCACTGATGGACTATGGACCATCACTGATGTACTATAGATCATCACTGATGTAATATGGACCATCACTGGTGTACTATGAATCATCACTGGTGTACTGTGGATCATCACTGGTGTACTATGGACCATCCCTGATGTACTGTGGATCATCACTGATGTACTGTGGATCATCACTGATGTACTATAGTTCATCACTGATGTACTATGGGCCATCACTGGTGTACTATGGATCATCACTGGTGTACTATGGACCATCACTGGTGTACTATGGATCATCACTGGTGTACTGTGGATCATCACTGGTGTACTATGGACCATCCCTGATGTACTGTGGATCATCACTGATGTACTGTGGATCATCACTGATGTACTATAGTTCATCACTGATGTACTATGGGCCATCACTAGTGTACTATGGATCATCACTGGTGTACTATGGATCATCACTGATGTACTATGGACCATCCCTGATGTACTGTGGATCATCACTGATGTACTGTGGATCATCACTGATGTACTATGGATCATCACTGATGTACTATGGATCATCACTGATGTACTGTGGATCATCACTGATGTACTATAGTTCATCACTGATGTACTATGGGCCATCACTGGTGTACTATGGATCATTACTGGTGTACTATGGATCATCACTGATGTACTATGGACCATCCCTGATGTACTGTGGATCATCACTGATGTACTATAGTTCATCACTGATGTACTATGGGCCATCACTGGTGTACTATGGATCATCACTGGTGTACTATGGATCATCACTGATGTACTATGGACCATCCCTGATGTACTGTGGATCATCACTGATGTACTGTGGATCATCACTGATGTACTATGGATCATCACTGATGTACTATGGACCATCCCTGATGTACTGTGGATCATCACTGATGTACTGTGGATCATCACTGATGTACTATAGTTCATCACTGATGTACTATGGGCCATCACTGGTGTACTATGGATCATCACTGGTGTACTATGGATCATCACTGATGTACTATGGACCATCCCTGATGTACTGTGGATCATCACTGATGTACTATAGTTCATCACTGATGTACTATGGGCCATCACTGGTGTACTATGGATCATCACTGGTGTACTATGGATCATCACTGATGTACTATAGATCATCACTGATGTACTATAGTTTATCACTGATGTACTATAGATCATCACTGATGTACTATGGACCATCACTGGTGTACTATAGATCATCACTGATGTACTATGGACCATCACTGGTGTACTATGGATCATCACTGGTGTACTGTGGATCATCACTGGTGTACTATGGACCATCCCTGATGTACTGTGGATCATCACTGATGTACTGTGGATCATCACTGATGTACTATAGTTCATCACTGATGTACTATGGGCCATCACTGGTGTACTATGGATCATCACTGATGTACTATGGACCATCACTGGTGTACTATGGATCATCACTGGTGTACTGTGGATCATCACTGGTGTACTATGGACCATCCCTGATGTACTGTGGATCATCACTGATGTACTGTGGATCATCACTGATGTACTATAGTTCATCACTGATGTACTATGGGCCATCACTGGTGTACTATGGATCATCACTGGTGTACTATGGATCATCACTGATGTACTATGGACCATCCCTGATGTACTGTGGATCATCACTGATGTACTATAGTTCATCACTGATGTACTATGGGCCATCACTGGTGTACTATGGATCATCACTGATGTACTATGGACCATCCCTGATGTACTGTGGATCATCACTGATGTACTGTGGATCATCACTGATGTACTATGGATCATCACTGATGTACTATGGGCCATCACTGGTGTACTATGGGCCATCACTGGTGTACTATGGATCATCACTGGTGTACTATGGATCATCACTGGTGTACTATGGACCATCACTGATGTACTGTGGACCACCACTGATGTACTGTGGATCATCACTGATGTACTGTGGATCATCCCTGGTGTACTATGGAACATCACTGGTGTACTATGGATCATCACTGGTGTACTATGGATCATCACTGATGTACTATGGGCCATCACTGATGTACTATGGATCATCACTGATATACTGTGGACCATCCCTGATGTACTGTGGATCATCACTGATGTACTGTGGATCATCACTGATGTACTATGGATCATCACTGATGTACTGTGGATCATCACTGATGTACTATAGTTCATCACTGATGTACTATGGGCCATCACTGGTGTACTATGGATCATCACTGGTGTACTATGGATCATCACTGATGTACTATGGGCCATCACTGGTGTACTATGGATCATCACTGGTGTACTATGGATCATCACTGATGTACTATAGATCATCACTGATGTACTATAGCTCATCACTGATGTACTATGGACCATCACTGATGTACTATAGATCATCACTGATGTACTATGGACCATCACTGGTGTACTATGGATCATCACTGGTGTACTGTGGATCATCACTGGTGTACTATGGACCATCCCTGATGTACTGTGGATCATCACTGATGTACTGTGGATCATCACTGATGTACTATAGTTCATCACTGATGTACTATGGGCCATCACTGGTGTACTATGGATCATCACTGGTGTACTATGGATCATCACTGATGTACTATGGACCATCCCTGATGTACTGTGGATCATCACTGATGTACTGTGGATCATCACTGATGTACTATGGATCATCACTGATGTACTGTGGATCATCACTGATGTACTATAGTTCATCACTGATGTACTATGGGCCATCACTGGTGTACTATGGATCATTACTGGTGTACTATGGATCATCACTGATGTACTATGGACCATCCCTGATGTACTGTGGATCATCACTGATGTACTATAGTTCATCACTGATGTACTATGGGCCATCACTGGTGTACTATGGATCATCACTGGTGTACTATGGATCATCACTGATGTACTATAGTTCATCACTGATGTACTATGGGCCATCACTGGTGTACTATGGATCATCACTGGTGTACTATGGATCATCACTGATGTACTATGGACCATCCCTGATGTACTGTGGATCATCACTGATGTACTGTGGATCATCACTGATGTACTATGGATCATCACTGATGTACTATGGGCCATCACTGGTGTACTATGGGCCATCACTGGTGTACTATGGATCATCACTGGTGTACTATGGACCATCACTGATGTACTATGGACCATCACTGATGTACTATGGATCATCACTGATATACTGTGGACCATCCCTGATGTACTATAGTTCATCACTGATGTACTATGGGCCATCACTGGTGTACTATGGATCATCACTGGTGTACTATGGACCATCACTGGTGTACTATGGATCATCACTGGTGTACTGTGGATCATCACTGGTGTACTATGGACCATCCCTGATGTACTGTGGATCATCACTGATGTACTGTGGATCATCACTGATGTACTATAGTTCATCACTGATGTACTATGGGCCATCACTGGTGTACTATGGATCATCACTGGTGTACTATGGATCATCACTGATGTACTATGGACCATCCCTGATGTACTGTGGATCATCACTGATGTACTGTGGATCATCACTGATGTACTATGGATCATCACTGATGTACTATGGATCATCACTGATGTACTGTGGATCATCACTGATGTACTATAGTTCATCACTGATGTACTATGGGCCATCACTGGTGTACTATGGATCATTACTGGTGTACTATGGATCATCACTGATGTACTATGGACCATCCCTGATGTACTGTGGATCATCACTGATGTACTATAGTTCATCACTGATGTACTATGGGCCATCACTGGTGTACTATGGATCATCACTGGTGTACTATGGATCATCGCTGATGTACTATGGACCATCCCTGATGTACTGTGGATCATCACTGATGTACTGTGGATCATCACTGATGTACTATGGATCATCACTGATGTACTATGGACCATCCCTGATGTACTGTGGATCATCACTGATGTACTGTGGATCATCACTGATGTACTATAGTTCATCACTGATGTACTATGGGCCATCACTGGTGTACTATGGATCATCACTGGTGTACTATGGATCATCACTGATGTACTATGGACCATCCCTGATGTACTGTGGATCATCACTGATGTACTATAGTTCATCACTGATGTACTATGGGCCATCACTGGTGTACTATGGATCATCACTGGTGTACAATGGATCATCACTGATGTACTATAGATCATCACTGATGTACTATGGATCATCACTGATATACTGTGGACCATCCCTGATGTACTGCGGATCATCACTGATGTACTGTGGATCATCACTGAAGTATTGTGGATCATCACTGATGTACTGTGGATCATCACTGTTGTACTGTGTATCATAACTGATGTATTGTGGATCATCACTGATGTACTATAGATCATCACTGATGTACTATAGATCATCACTGATGGACTATGGACCATCACTGATGTACTATAGATCATCACTGATGTAATATGGACCATCACTGGTGTACTATGAATCATCACTGGTGTACTGTGGATCATCACTGGTGTACTATGGACCATCCCTGATGTACTGTGGATCATCACTGATGTACTGTGGATCATCACTGATGTACTATAGTTCATCACTGATGTACTATGGGCCATCACTGGTGTACTATGGATCATCACTGGTGTACTATGGACCATCACTGGTGTACTATGGATCATCACTGGTGTACTGTGGATCATCACTGGTGTACTATGGACCATCCCTGATGTACTGTGGATCATCACTGATGTACTGTGGATCATCACTGATGTACTATAGTTCATCACTGATGTACTATGGGCCATCACTAGTGTACTATGGATCATCACTGGTGTACTATGGATCATCACTGATGTACTATGGACCATCCCTGATGTACTGTGGATCATCACTGATGTACTGTGGATCATCACTGATGTACTATGGATCATCACTGATGTACTATGGATCATCACTGATGTACTGTGGATCATCACTGATGTACTATAGTTCATCACTGATGTACTATGGGCCATCACTGGTGTACTATGGATCATTACTGGTGTACTATGGATCATCACTGATGTACTATGGACCATCCCTGATGTACTGTGGATCATCACTGATGTACTATAGTTCATCACTGATGTACTATGGGCCATCACTGGTGTACTATGGATCATCACTGGTGTACTATGGATCATCACTGATGTACTATGGACCATCCCTGATGTACTGTGGATCATCACTGATGTACTGTGGATCATCACTGATGTACTATGGATCATCACTGATGTACTATGGACCATCCCTGATGTACTGTGGATCATCACTGATGTACTGTGGATCATCACTGATGTACTATAGTTCATCACTGATGTACTATGGGCCATCACTGGTGTACTATGGATCATCACTGGTGTACTATGGATCATCACTGATGTACTATGGACCATCCCTGATGTACTGTGGATCATCACTGATGTACTATAGTTCATCACTGATGTACTATGGGCCATCACTGGTGTACTATGGATCATCACTGGTGTACTATGGATCATCACTGATGTACTATAGATCATCACTGATGTACTATAGTTTATCACTGATGTACTATAGATCATCACTGATGTACTATGGACCATCACTGGTGTACTATAGATCATCACTGATGTACTATGGACCATCACTGGTGTACTATGGATCATCACTGGTGTACTGTGGATCATCACTGGTGTACTATGGACCATCCCTGATGTACTGTGGATCATCACTGATGTACTGTGGATCATCACTGATGTACTATAGTTCATCACTGATGTACTATGGGCCATCACTGGTGTACTATGGATCATCACTGATGTACTATGGACCATCACTGGTGTACTATGGATCATCACTGGTGTACTGTGGATCATCACTGGTGTACTATGGACCATCCCTGATGTACTGTGGATCATCACTGATGTACTGTGGATCATCACTGATGTACTATAGTTCATCACTGATGTACTATGGGCCATCACTGGTGTACTATGGATCATCACTGGTGTACTATGGATCATCACTGATGTACTATGGACCATCCCTGATGTACTGTGGATCATCACTGATGTACTATAGTTCATCACTGATGTACTATGGGCCATCACTGGTGTACTATGGATCATCACTGATGTACTATGGACCATCCCTGATGTACTGTGGATCATCACTGATGTACTGTGGATCATCACTGATGTACTATGGATCATCACTGATGTACTATGGGCCATCACTGGTGTACTATGGGCCATCACTGGTGTACTATGGATCATCACTGGTGTACTATGGATCATCACTGGTGTACTATGGACCATCACTGATGTACTGTGGACCACCACTGATGTACTGTGGATCATCACTGATGTACTGTGGATCATCCCTGGTGTACTATGGAACATCACTGGTGTACTATGGATCATCACTGGTGTACTATGGATCATCACTGATGTACTATGGGCCATCACTGATGTACTATGGATCATCACTGATATACTGTGGACCATCCCTGATGTACTGTGGATCATCACTGATGTACTGTGGATCATCACTGATGTACTATGGATCATCACTGATGTACTGTGGATCATCACTGATGTACTATAGTTCATCACTGATGTACTATGGGCCATCACTGGTGTACTATGGATCATCACTGGTGTACTATGGATCATCACTGATGTACTATGGACCATCCCTGATGTACTGTGGATCATCACTGATGTACTATAGTTCATCACTGATGTACTATGGGCCATCACTGGTGTACTATGGATCATCACTGGTGTACTATGGATCATCACTGATGTACTATAGTTCATCACTGATGTACTATGGGCCATCACTGGTGTACTATGGATCATCACTGGTGTACTATGGATCATCACTGATGTACTATGGACCATCCCTGATGTACTGTGGATCATCACTGATGTACTGTGGATCATCACTGATGTACTATGGATCATCACTGATGTACTATGGGCCATCACTGGTGTACTATGGGCCATCACTGGTGTACTATGGATCATCACTGGTGTACTATGGACCATCACTGATGTACTATGGACCATCACTGATGTACTATGGATCATCACTGATATACTGTGGACCATCCCTGATGTACTATAGTTCATCACTGATGTACTATGGGCCATCACTGGTGTACTATGGATCATCACTGGTGTACTATGGACCATCACTGGTGTACTATGGATCATCACTGGTGTACTGTGGATCATCACTGGTGTACTATGGACCATCCCTGATGTACTGTGGATCATCACTGATGTACTGTGGATCATCACTGATGTACTATAGTTCATCACTGATGTACTATGGGCCATCACTGGTGTACTATGGATCATCACTGGTGTACTATGGATCATCACTGATGTACTATGGACCATCCCTGATGTACTGTGGATCATCACTGATGTACTGTGGATCATCACTGATGTACTATGGATCATCACTGATGTACTATGGATCATCACTGATGTACTGTGGATCATCACTGATGTACTATAGTTCATCACTGATGTACTATGGGCCATCACTGGTGTACTATGGATCATTACTGGTGTACTATGGATCATCACTGATGTACTATGGACCATCCCTGATGTACTGTGGATCATCACTGATGTACTATAGTTCATCACTGATGTACTATGGGCCATCACTGGTGTACTATGGATCATCACTGGTGTACTATGGATCATCGCTGATGTACTATGGACCATCCCTGATGTACTGTGGATCATCACTGATGTACTATGGATCATCACTGATGTACTATGGATCATCACTGATGTACTATGGACCATCCCTGATGTACTGTGGATCATCACTGATGTACTGTGGATCATCACTGATGTACTATAGTTCATCACTGATGTACTATGGGCCATCACTGGTGTACTATGGATCATCACTGGTGTACTATGGATCATCACTGATGTACTATGGACCATCCCTGATGTACTGTGGATCATCACTGATGTACTATAGTTCATCACTGATGTACTATGGGCCATCACTGGTGTACTATGGATCATCACTGGTGTACAATGGATCATCACTGATGTACTATAGATCATCACTGATGTACTATGGATCATCACTGATATACTGTGGACCATCCCTGATGTACTGCGGATCATCACTGATGTACTGTGGATCATCACTGAAGTATTGTGGATCATCACTGATGTACTGTGGATCATCACTGTTGTACTGTGTATCATAACTGATGTATTGTGGATCATCACTGATGTACTATAGATCATCACTGATGTACTATAGATCATCACTGATGGACTATGGACCATCACTGATGTACTATAGATCATCACTGATGTAATATGGACCATCACTGGTGTACTATGAATCATCACTGGTGTACTGTGGATCATCACTGGTGTACTATGGACCATCCCTGATGTACTGTGGATCATCACTGATGTACTGTGGATCATCACTGATGTACTATAGTTCATCACTGATGTACTATGGGCCATCACTGGTGTACTATGGATCATCACTGGTGTACTATGGACCATCACTGGTGTACTATGGATCATCACTGGTGTACTGTGGATCATCACTGGTGTACTATGGACCATCCCTGATGTACTGTGGATCATCACTGATGTACTGTGGATCATCACTGATGTACTATAGTTCATCACTGATGTACTATGGGCCATCACTAGTGTACTATGGATCATCACTGGTGTACTATGGATCATCACTGATGTACTATGGACCATCCCTGATGTACTGTGGATCATCACTGATGTACTGTGGATCATCACTGATGTACTATGGATCATCACTGATGTACTATGGATCATCACTGATGTACTGTGGATCATCACTGATGTACTATAGTTCATCACTGATGTACTATGGGCCATCACTGGTGTACTATGGATCATTACTGGTGTACTATGGATCATCACTGATGTACTATGGACCATCCCTGATGTACTGTGGATCATCACTGATGTACTATAGTTCATCACTGATGTACTATGGGCCATCACTGGTGTACTATGGATCATCACTGGTGTACTATGGATCATCACTGATGTACTATGGACCATCCCTGATGTACTGTGGATCATCACTGATGTACTGTGGATCATCACTGATGTACTTTGGATCATCACTGATGTACTATGGACCATCCCTGATGTACTGTGGATCATCACTGATGTACTGTGGATCATCACTGATGTACTATAGTTCATCACTGATGTACTATGGGCCATCACTGGTGTACTATGGATCATCACTGGTGTACTATGGATCATCACTGATGTACTATGGACCATCCCTGATGTACTGTGGATCATCACTGATGTACTATAGTTCATCACTGATGTACTATGGGCCATCACTGGTGTACTATGGATCATCACTGGTGTACTATGGATCATCACTGATGTACTATAGATCATCACTGATGTACTATAGTTTATCACTGATGTACTATAGATCATCACTGATGTACTATGGACCATCACTGGTGTACTATAGATCATCACTGATGTACTATGGACCATCACTGGTGTACTATGGATCATCACTGGTGTACTGTGGATCATCACTGGTGTACTATGGACCATCCCTGATGTACTGTGGATCATCACTGATGTACTGTGGATCATCACTGATGTACTATAGTTCATCACTGATGTACTATGGGCCATCACTGGTGTACTATGGATCATCACTGATGTACTATGGACCATCACTGGTGTACTATGGATCATCACTGGTGTACTGTGGATCATCACTGGTGTACTATGGACCATCCCTGATGTACTGTGGATCATCACTGATGTACTGTGGATCATCACTGATGTACTATAGTTCATCACTGATGTACTATGGGCCATCACTGGTGTACTATGGATCATCACTGGTGTACTATGGATCATCACTGATGTACTATGGACCATCCCTGATGTACTGTGGATCATCACTGATGTACTATAGTTCATCACTGATGTACTATGGGCCATCACTGGTGTACTATGGATCATCACTGATGTACTATGGACCATCCCTGATGTACTGTGGATCATCACTGATGTACTGTGGATCATCACTGATGTACTATGGATCATCACTGATGTACTATGGGCCATCACTGGTGTACTATGGGCCATCACTGGTGTACTATGGATCATCACTGGTGTACTATGGATCATCACTGGTGTACTATGGACCATCACTGATGTACTGTGGACCACCACTGATGTACTGTGGATCATCACTGATGTACTGTGGATCATCCCTGGTGTACTATGGAACATCACTGGTGTACTATGGATCATCACTGGTGTACTATGGATCATCACTGATGTACTATGGGCCATCACTGATGTACTATGGATCATCACTGATATACTGTGGACCATCCCTGATGTACTGTGGATCATCACTGATGTACTGTGGATCATCACTGATGTACTATGGATCATCACTGATGTACTGTGGATCATCACTGATGTACTATAGTTCATCACTGATGTACTATGGGCCATCACTGGTGTACTATGGATCATCACTGGTGTACTATGGATCATCACTGATGTACTATGGGCCATCACTGGTGTACTATGGATCATCACTGGTGTACTATGGATCATCACTGATGTACTATAGATCATCACTGATGTACTATAGCTCATCACTGATGTACTATGGACCATCACTGATGTACTATAGATCATCACTGATGTACTATGGACCATCACTGGTGTACTATGGATCATCACTGGTGTACTGTGGATCATCACTGGTGTACTATGGACCATCCCTGATGTACTGTGGATCATCACTGATGTACTGTGGATCATCACTGATGTACTATAGTTCATCACTGATGTACTATGGGCCATCACTGGTGTACTATGGATCATCACTGGTGTACTATGGATCATCACTGATGTACTATGGACCATCCCTGATGTACTGTGGATCATCACTGATGTACTGTGGATCATCACTGATGTACTATGGATCATCACTGATGTACTGTGGATCATCACTGATGTACTATAGTTCATCACTGATGTACTATGGGCCATCACTGGTGTACTATGGATCATTACTGGTGTACTATGGATCATCACTGATGTACTATGGACCATCCCTGATGTACTGTGGATCATCACTGATGTACTATAGTTCATCACTGATGTACTATGGGCCATCACTGGTGTACTATGGATCATCACTGGTGTACTATGGATCATCACTGATGTACTATGGACCATCCCTGATGTACTGTGGATCATCACTGATGTACTGTGGATCATCACTGATGTACTATGGATCATCACTGATGTACTATGGGCCATCACTGGTGTACTATGGGCCATCACTGGTGTACTATGGATCATCACTGGTGTACTATGGACCATCACTGATGTACTATGGACCATCACTGATGTACTATGGATCATCACTGATATACTGTGGACCATCCCTGATGTACTGTGGATCATCACTGATGTACTGTGGTTCATCACTGAAGTATTGTGGATCATCACTGATGTACTGTGGATCATCACTGATGTACTGTGTATCATAACTGATGTATTGTGGATCATCACTGATGTACTATAGATCATCACTGATGTACTATAGATCATCACTGATGGACTATGGACCATCACTGATGTACTATAGATCATCACTGATGTACTATGGACCATCACTGGTGTACTATGGATCATCACTGGTGTACTGTGGATCATCACTGGTGTACTATGGACCATCCCTGATGTACTGTGGATCATCACTGATGTACTGTGGATCATCACTGATGTACTATAGTTCATCACTGATGTACTATGGGCCATCACTGGTGTACTATGGATCATCACTGGTGTACTAATGACCATCACTGGTGTACTATGGATCATCACTGGTGTACTGTGGATCATCACTGGTGTACTATGGACCATCCCTGATGTACTGTGGATCATCACTGATGTACTGTGGATCATCACTGATGTACTATAGTTCATCACTGATGTACTATGGGCCATCACTGGTGTACTATGGATCATCACTGGTGTACTATGGATCATCACTGATGTACTATGGACCATCCCTGATGTACTGTGGATCATCACTGGTGTACTGTGGATCATCACTGATGTACTATGGATCATCACTGATGTACTGTGGATCATCACTGATGTACTATGGGCCATCACTGGTGTACTATGGGCCATCACTGGTGTACTATGGATCATCACTGATGTACTATGGATCATCACTGATGTACTATGGACCATCACTGATGTATTATGGGACATCACTGGTGTACTATGGATCATCACCGATGTACTGTGGACCATCCCTGATGTACTGTGGACCATCACTGATGTACTGTGGATCATCACTGATGTACTATGGATCATCACTGATGTACTATAGATCATCACTGATGTACTATAGATCATCACTGATGTACTATGGACCATCACTGATGTACTATAGATCATCACTGATGTACTATGGACCATCACTGGTGTACTATGGATCATCACTGGTGTACTGTGGATCATCACTGGTGTACTATGGACCATCCCTGATGTACTGTGGATCATCACTGATGTACTATGGATCATCACTGATGTACTATGGATCATCACTGATGTACTATAGTTCATCACTGATGTACTATGGGCCATCACTGGTGTACTATGGATCATCACTGGTGTACTATGGATCATCACTGATGTACTATGGACCATCCCTGATGTACTGTGGATCATCACTGATGTACTGTGGATCATCACTGATGTACTATAGTTCATCACTGATGTACTATGGGCCATCACTGGTGTACTATGGATCATCACTGGTGTACTATGGATCATCACTGATGTACTATGGACCATCCCTGATGTACTGTGGATCATCACTGATGTACTATAGTTCATCACTGATGTACTATGGGCCATCACTGGTGTACTATGGATCATCACTGGTGTACTATGGATCATCACTGATGTACTATAGATCATCACTGATGTACTATAGTTTATCACTGATGTACTATAGATCATCACTGATGTACTATGGACCATCACTGGTGTACTATAGATCATCACTGATGTACTATGGACCATCACTGGTGTACTATGGATCATCACTGGTGTACTGTGGATCATCACTGGTGTACTATGGACCATGCCTGATGTACTGTGGATCATCACTGATGTACTGTGGATCATCACTGATGTACTATAGTTCATCACTGATGTACTATGGGCCATCACTGGTGTACTATGGATCATCACTGGTGTACTATGGATCATCACTGATGTACTATGGACCATCCCTGATGTACTGTGGATCATCACTGATGTACTGTGGTTCATCACTGATGTACTATAGTTCATCACTGATGTACTATGGGCCATCACTGGTGTACTATGGATCATCACTGGTGTACTATGGGCCATCACTGGTGTACTATGGATCATCACTGATGTACTGTGGATCATCACTGATGTACTATAGTTCATCACTGATGTACTATGGGCCATCACTGGTGTACTATGGATCATCACTGGTGTACTATGGGCCATCACTGGTGTACTATGGATCATCACTGGTGTACTATGGATCATCACTGATGTACTGTGGACCATCCCTGATGTACTGTGGATCATCACTGATGTACTGTGGATCATCACTAATGTACTATGGATCATCACTGATGTACTATGGGCCATCACTGGTGTACTATGGGCCATCACTGGTGTACTATGGATCATCACTGATGTACTATGGATCATCACTGATATACTGTGGACCATCCCTGATGTACTGTGGATCATCACTGATGTACTGTGGATCATCACTGAAGTATTGTGGATCATCACTGAAGTATTGTGGATCATCACTGATGTACTGTGGATCATCACTGATGTACTGTGGATCATCACTGATGTACTATAGTTCATCACTGATGTACTATGGGCCATCACTGGTGTACTATGGATCATCACTGGTGTACTATGGATCATCACTGGTGTACTATGGATCATCACTGGTGTACTATGGACCATCACTGATGTACTATGGACCATCACTGATGTACTATGGATCATCACTGATATACTGTGGACCATCCCTGATGTACTGTGGATCATCACTGATGTACTGTGGATCATCACTGAAGTATTGTGGATCATCACTGATGTACTGTGGATCCTCACTAATGTACTGTGGATCATAACTGATGTACTGTAGATCATCACTGATGTACTATAGATCATCACTGGTGTACTATGTATATAGATCATCACTGATGTACTATGGACCATCACTGATGTACTATAGATCATCACTGATGTACTATTGACCATCACTGGTGTACTATGGATCATCACTGGTGTACTGTGGATCATCACTGGTGTACTATGGACCATCCCTGATGTACTGTGGATCATCACTGATGTACTGTGGATCATCACTGATGTACTATAGTTCATCACTGATGTACTATGGTCCATCACTGATGTACTATGGATCATCACTGATATACTGTGGACCATCCCTGATGTACTGTGGATCATCACTGATGTACTGTGGATCATCACTGAAGTATTGTGGATCATCACTGATGTACTGTGGATCCTCACTAATGTACTGTGGATCATAACTGATGTACTGTAGATCATCACTGATGTACTATAGATCATCACTGGTGTACTATGTATATAGATCATCACTGATGTACTATGGACCATCACTGATGTACTATAGATCATCACTGATGTACTATGGACCATCACTGATGTATTATGGGCCATCACTGGTGTACTATGGATCATCACCGATGTACTGTGGACCATCCCTGATGTACTGTGGACCATCACTGATGTACTGTCGATCATCACTGATGTACTATGGATCATCACTGATGTACTATAGATCATCACTGATGTACTATAGATCATCACTGATGTACTATGGACCATCACTGATGTACTATAGATCATCACTGATGTACTATGGACCATCACTGGTGTACTATGGATCATCACTGGTGTACTGTGGATCATCACTGGTGTACTATGGACCATCCCTGATGTACTGTGGATCATCACTGATGTACTATGGATCATCACTGATGTACTATGGATCATCACTGATGTACTATAGTTCATCACTGATGTACTATGGGCCATCACTGGTGTACTATGGATCATCACTGGTGTACTATGGATCATCACTGATGTACTATGGACCATCCCTGATGTACTGTTGATCATCACTGATGTACTGTGGATCATCACTGATGTACTATAGTTCATCACTGATGTACTATGGGCCATCACTGGTGTACTATGGATCATCACTGGTGTACTATGGATCATCACTGATGTACTATGGACCATCCCTGATGTACTGTGGATCATCACTGATGTACTATAGTTCATCACTGATGTACTATGGGCCATCACTGGTGTACTATGGATCATCACTGGTGTACTATGGATCATCACTGATGTACTATAGATCATCACTGATGTACTATAGTTTATCACTGATGTACTATAGATCATCACTGATGTACTATGGACCATCACTGGTGTACTATAGATCATCACTGATGTACTATGGACCATCACTGGTGTACTATGGATCATCACTGGTGTACTGTGGATCATCACTGGTGTACTATGGACCATCCCTGATGTACTGTGGATCATCACTGATGTACTGTGGATCATCACTGATGTACTATAGTTCATCACTGATGTACTATGGGCCATCACTGGTGTACTATGGATCATCACTGGTGTTCTATGGATCATCACTGATGTACTATGGACCATCCCTGATGTACTGTGGATCATCACTGATGTACTGTGGTTCATCACTGATGTACTATAGTTCATCACTGATGTACTATGGGCCATCACTGGTGTACTATGGATCATCACTGGTGTACTATGGGCCATCACTGGTGTACTATGGATCATCACTGATGTACTGTGGATCATCACTGATGTACTATAGTTCATCACTGATGTACTATGGGCCATCACTGGTGTACTATGGATCATCACTGGTGTACTATGGGCCATCACTGGTGTACTATGGATCATCACTGGTGTACTATGGATCATCACTGATGTACTGTGGACCATCCCTGATGTACTGTGGATCATCACTGATGTACTGTGGATCATCACTAATGTACTATGGATCATCACTGATGTACTATGGGCCATCACTGGTGTACTATGGGCCATCACTGGTGTACTATGGATCATCACTGATGTACTATGGATCATCACTGATATACTGTGGACCATCCCTGATGTACTGTGGATCATCACTAATGTACTGTGGATCATCACTGAAGTATTGTGGATCATCACTGAAGTATTGTGGATCATCACTGATGTACTGTGGATCATCACTGATGTACTGTGGATCATCACTGATGTACTATAGTTCATCACTGATGTACTATGGGCCATCACTGGTGTACTATGGATCATCACTAGTGTACTATGGATCATCACTGATGTACTATGGACCATCACTGATGTACTATGGACCATCCCTGATGTACTGTGGATCATCACTGATGTACTATAGTTCATCACTGATGTACTATGGGCCATCACTGGTGTACTATGGATCATCACTGGTGTACTATGGATCATCACTGATGTACTATGGACCATCCCTGATGTACTGTGGATCATCACTGAGGTACTGTGGATCATCACTGATGTACTATGGATCATCACTGATGTACTATGGGCTATCACTGGTGTACTATGGGCCATCACTGGTGTACTATGGATCATCACTGGTGTACTATGGATCATCACTGGTGTACTATGGACCATCACTGATGTACTATGGACCATCACTGATGTACTATGGATCATCACTGATATACTGTGGACCATCCCTGATGTACTGTGGATCATCACTGATGTACTGTGGATCATCACTGAAGTATTGTGGATCATCACTGATGTACTGTGGATCCTCACTAATGTACTGTGGATCATAACTGATGTACTGTAGATCATCACTGATGTACTATAGATCATCACTGGTGTACTATGTATATAGATCATCACTGATGTACTATGGACCATCACTGATGTACTATAGATCATCACTGATGTACTATGGACCATCACTGGTGTACTATGGATCATCACTGGTGTACTGTGGATCATCACTGGTGTACTATGGACCATCCCTGATGTACTGTGGATCATCACTGATGTACTGTGGATCATCACTGATGTACTATAGTTCATCACTGATGTACTATGGGCCATCACTGGTGTACTATGGATCATCACTGGTGTACTATGGATCATCACTGATGTACTATGGACCATCCCTGATGTACTGTGGATCATCACTGATGTACTATAGTTCATCACTGATGTACTATGGGCCATCACTGGTGTACTATGGATCATCACTGGTGTACTATGGATCATCACTGATGTACTATGGACCATCCCTGATGTACTGTGGATCATCACTGATGTACTGTGGATCATCACTTATGTACTATGGATCATCACTGATGTACTTTGGGCCATCACTGGTGTACTATGGGCCATCACTGGTGTACCATGGATCATCACTGGTGTACTATGGATCATCACTGGTGTACTATGGACCATCACTGATGTACTGTGGACCACCACTGATGTACTGTGGATCATCCCTGATGTACAGTGGATCATCCCTGGTGTACTATGGAACATCACTGGTGTACTATGGATCATCACTGGTGTACTATGGATCATCACTGATGTACTATGGGCCATCACTGATGTACTATGGATCATCACTGATATACTGTGGACCATCCCTGATGTACTGTGGATCATCACTGATGTACTGTGGATCATCACTGATGTACTATGGATCATCACTGATGTTCTGTGGATCATCACTGATGTACTATAGTTCATCACTGATGTACTATGGGCCATCACTGGTGTACTATGGATCATCACTGGTGTACTATGGATCATCGCTGATGTACTATGGGCCATCACTGGTGTACTATGGATCATCACTGGTGTACTATGGATCATCACTGATGTACTATAGATCATCACTGATGTACTATAGCTCATCACTGATGTACTATGGACCATCACTGATGTACTATAGATCATCACTGATGTACTATGGACCTTCACTGGTGTACTATGGATCATCACTGGTGTACTGTGGATCATCACTGGTGTACTATGGACCATCCCTGATGTACTGTGGATCATCACTGATGTACTGTGGATCATCACTGATGTACTATAGTTCATCACTGATGTACTATGGGCCATCACTGGTGTACTATGGATTATCACTGGTGTACTATGGATCATCACTGATGTACTATGGACCATCCCTGATGTACTGTGGATCATCACTGATGTACTGTGGATCATCACTGATGTACTATGGATCATCACTGATGTACTGTGGATCATCACTGATGTACTATAGTTCATCACTGATGTACTATGGGCCATCACTGGTGTACTATGGATCATTACTAGTGTACTATGGATCATCACTGATGTACTATGGACCATCCCTGATGTACTGTGGATCATCACTGATGTACTATAGTTCATCACTGATGTACTATGGGCCATCACTGGTGTACTATGGATCATCACTGGTGTACTATGGATCATCACTGATGTACTATGGACCATCCCTGATGTACTGTGGATCATCACTGATGTACTGTGGATCATCACTGATGTACTATGGATCATCACTGATGTACTATGGGCCATCACTGGTGTACTATGGGCCATCACTGGTGTACTATGGATCATCACTGGTGTACTATGGACCATCACTGATGTACTATGGACCATCACTGATGTACTATGGATCATCACTGATATACTGTGGACCATCCCTGATGTACTGTGGATCATCACTGATGTACTGTGGATCATCACTGAAGTATTGTGGATCATCACTGATGTACTGTGGATCATCACTGATGTACTGTGTATCATAACTGATGTATTGTGGATCATCACTGATGTACTATAGATCATCACTGATGGACTATGGACCATCACTGATGTACTATAGATCATCACTGATGTAATATGGACCATCACTGGTGTACTATGGATCATCACTGGTGTACTGTGGATCATCACTGGTGTACTATGGACCATCCCTGATGTACTGTGGATCATCACTGATGTACTGTGGATCATCACTGATGTACTATAGTTCATCACTGATGTACTATGGGCCATCACTGGTGTACTATGGATCATCACTGGTGTACTATGGACCATCACTGGTGTACTATGGATCATCACTGGTGTACTGTGGATCATCACTGGTGTACTATGGACCATCCCTGATGTACTGTGGATCATCACTGATGTACTGTGGATCATCACTGATGTACTATAGTTCATCACTGATGTACTATGGGCCATCACTGGTGTACTATGGATCATCACTGGTGTACTATGGATCATCACTGATGTACTATGGACCATCCCTGATGTACTGTGGATCATCACTGATGTACTGTGGATCATCACTGATGTACTATGGATCATCACTGATGTACTATGGATCATCACTGATGTACTGTGGATCATCACTGATGTACTATAGTTCATCACTGATGTACTATGGGCCATCACTGGTGTACTATGGATCATTACTGGTGTACTATGGATCATCACTGATGTACTATGGACCATCCCTGATGTACTGTGGATCATCACTGATGTACTATAGTTCATCACTGATGTACTATGGGCCATCACTGGTGTACTATGGATCATCACTGGTGTACTATGGATCATCACTGATGTACTATGGACCATCCCTGATGTACTGTGGATCATCACTGATGTACTGTGGATCATCACTGATGTACTATGGATCATCACTGATGTACTATGGACCATCCCTGATGTACTGTGGATCATCACTGATGTACTGTGGATCATCACTGATGTACTATAGTTCATCACTGATGTACTATGGGCCATCACTGGTGTACTATGGATCATCACTGGTGTACTATGGATCATCACTGATGTACTATGGACCATCCCTGATGTACTGTGGATCATCACTGATGTACTATAGTTCATCACTGATGTACTATGGGCCATCACTGGTGTACTATGGATCATCACTGGTGTACAATGGATCATCACTGATGTACTATAGATCATCACTGATGTACTATGGATCATCACTGATATACTGTGGACCATCCCTGATGTACTGCGGATCATCACTGATGTACTGTGGATCATCACTGAAGTATTGTGGATCATCACTGATGTACTGTGGATCATCACTGTTGTACTGTGTATCATAACTGATGTATTGTGGATCATCACTGATGTACTATAGATCATCACTGATGTACTATAGATCATCACTGATGGACTATGGACCATCACTGATGTACTATAGATCATCACTGATGTAATATGGACCATCACTGGTGTACTATGAATCATCACTGGTGTACTGTGGATCATCACTGGTGTACTATGGACCATCCCTGATGTACTGTGGATCATCACTGATGTACTGTGGATCATCACTGATGTACTATAGTTCATCACTGATGTACTATGGGCCATCACTGGTGTACTATGGATCATCACTGGTGTACTATGGACCATCACTGGTGTACTATGGATCATCACTGGTGTACTGTGGATCATCACTGGTGTACTATGGACCATCCCTGATGTACTGTGGATCATCACTGATGTACTGTGGATCATCACTGATGTACTATAGTTCATCACTGATGTACTATGGGCCATCACTAGTGTACTATGGATCATCACTGGTGTACTATGGATCATCACTGATGTACTATGGACCATCCCTGATGTACTGTGGATCATCACTGATGTACTGTGGATCATCACTGATGTACTATGGATCATCACTGATGTACTATGGATCATCACTGATGTACTGTGGACCATCACTGATGTACTATAGTTCATCACTGATGTACTATGGGCCATCACTGGTGTACTATGGATCATTACTGGTGTACTATGGATCATCACTGATGTACTATGGACCATCCCTGATGTACTGTGGATCATCACTGATGTACTATAGTTCATCACTGATGTACTATGGGCCATCACTGGTGTACTATGGATCATCACTGGTGTACTATGGATCATCACTGATGTACTATGGACCATCCCTGATGTACTGTGGATCATCACTGATGTACTGTGGATCATCACTGATGTACTATGGATCATCACTGATGTACTATGGACCATCCCTGATGTACTGTGGATCATCACTGATGTACTGTGGATCATCACTGATGTACTATAGTTCATCACTGATGTACTATGGGCCATCACTGGTGTACTATGGATCATCACTGGTGTACTATGGATCATCACTGATGTACTATGGACCATCCCTGATGTACTGTGGATCATCACTGATGTACTATAGTTCATCACTGATGTACTATGGGCCATCACTGGTGTACTATGGATCATCACTGGTGTACTATGGATCATCACTGATGTACTATAGATCATCACTGATGTACTATAGTTTATCACTGATGTACTATAGATCATCACTGATGTACTATGGACCATCACTGGTGTACTATAGATCATCACTGATGTACTATGGACCATCACTGGTGTACTATGGATCATCACTGGTGTACTGTGGATCATCACTGGTGTACTATGGACCATCCCTGATGTACTGTGGATCATCACTGATGTACTGTGGATCATCACTGATGTACTATAGTTCATCACTGATGTACTATGGGCCATCACTGGTGTACTATGGATCATCACTGATGTACTATGGACCATCACTGGTGTACTATGGATCATCACTGGTGTACTGTGGATCATCACTGGTGTACTATGGACCATCCCTGATGTACTGTGGATCATCACTGATGTACTGTGGATCATCACTGATGTACTATAGTTCATCACTGATGTACTATGGGCCATCACTGGTGTACTATGGATCATCACTGGTGTACTATGGATCATCACTGATGTACTATGGACCATCCCTGATGTACTGTGGATCATCACTGATGTACTATAGTTCATCACTGATGTACTATGGGCCATCACTGGTGTACTATGGATCATTACTGGTGTACTATGGATCATCACTGATGTACTATGGACCATCCCTGATGTACTGTGGATCATCACTGATGTACTATAGTTCATCACTGATGTACTATGGGCCATCACTGGTGTACTATGGATCATCACTGGTGTACTATGGATCATCACTGATGTACTATGGACCATCCCTGATGTACTGTGGATCATCACTGATGTACTGTGGATCATCACTGATGTACTATGGATCATCACTGATGTACTATGGACCATCCCTGATGTACTGTGGATCATCACTGATGTACTGTGGATCATCACTGATGTACTATAGTTCATCACTGATGTACTATGGGCCATCACTGGTGTACTATGGATCATCACTGGTGTACTATGGATCATCACTGATGTACTATGGACCATCCCTGATGTACTGTGGATCATCACTGATGTACTATAGTTCATCACTGATGTACTATGGGCCATCACTGGTGTACTATGGATCATCACTGGTGTACAATGGATCATCACTGATGTACTATAGATCATCACTGATGTACTATGGATCATCACTGATATACTGTGGACCATCCCTGATGTACTGCGGATCATCACTGATGTACTGTGGATCATCACTGAAGTATTGTGGATCATCACTGATGTACTGTGGATCATCACTGTTGTACTGTGTATCATAACTGATGTATTGTGGATCATCACTGATGTACTATAGATCATCACTGATGTACTATAGATCATCACTGATGGACTATGGACCATCACTGATGTACTATAGATCATCACTGATGTAATATGGACCATCACTGGTGTACTATGAATCATCACTGGTGTACTGTGGATCATCACTGGTGTACTATGGACCATCCCTGATGTACTGTGGATCATCACTGATGTACTGTGGATCATCACTGATGTACTATAGTTCATCACTGATGTACTATGGGCCATCACTGGTGTACTATGGATCATCACTGGTGTACTATGGACCATCACTGGTGTACTATGGATCATCACTGGTGTACTGTGGATCATCACTGGTGTACTATGGACCATCCCTGATGTACTGTGGATCATCACTGATGTACTGTGGATCATCACTGATGTACTATAGTTCATCACTGATGTACTATGGGCCATCACTAGTGTACTATGGATCATCACTGGTGTACTATGGATCATCACTGATGTACTATGGACCATCCCTGATGTACTGTGGATCATCACTGATGTACTGTGGATCATCACTGATGTACTATGGATCATCACTGATGTACTATGGATCATCACTGATGTACTGTGGATCATCACTGATGTACTATAGTTCATCACTGATGTACTATGGGCCATCACTGGTGTACTATGGATCATTACTGGTGTACTATGGATCATCACTGATGTACTATGGACCATCCCTGATGTACTGTGGATCATCACTGATGTACTATAGTTCATCACTGATGTACTATGGGCCATCACTGGTGTACTATGGATCATCACTGGTGTACTATGGATCATCACTGATGTACTATGGACCATCCCTGATGTACTGTGGATCATCACTGATGTACTGTGGATCATCACTGATGTACTATGGATCATCACTGATGTACTATGGACCATCCCTGATGTACTGTGGATCATCACTGATGTACTGTGGATCATCACTGATGTACTATAGTTCATCACTGATGTACTATGGGCCATCACTGGTGTACTATGGATCATCACTGGTGTACTATGGATCATCACTGATGTACTATGGACCATCCCTGATGTACTGTGGATCATCACTGATGTACTATAGTTCATCACTGATGTACTATGGGCCATCACTGGTGTACTATGGATCATCACTGGTGTACTATGGATCATCACTGATGTACTATAGATCATCACTGATGTACTATAGTTTATCACTGATGTACTATAGATCATCACTGATGTACTATGGACCATCACTGGTGTACTATAGATCATCACTGATGTACTATGGACCATCACTGGTGTACTATGGATCATCACTGGTGTACTGTGGATCATCACTGGTGTACTATGGACCATCCCTGATGTACTGTGGATCATCACTGATGTACTGTGGATCATCACTGATGTACTATAGTTCATCACTGATGTACTATGGGCCATCACTGGTGTACTATGGATCATCACTGATGTACTATGGACCATCACTGGTGTACTATGGATCATCACTGGTGTACTGTGGATCATCACTGGTGTACTATGGACCATCCCTGATGTACTGTGGATCATCACTGATGTACTGTGGATCATCACTGATGTACTATAGTTCATCACTGATGTACTATGGGCCATCACTGGTGTACTATGGATCATCACTGGTGTACTATGGATCATCACTGATGTACTATGGACCATCCCTGATGTACTGTGGATCATCACTGATGTACTATAGTTCATCACTGATGTACTATGGGCCATCACTGGTGTACTATGGATCATCACTGATGTACTATGGACCATCCCTGATGTACTGTGGATCATCACTGATGTACTGTGGATCATCACTGATGTACTATGGATCATCACTGATGTACTATGGGCCATCACTGGTGTACTATGGGCCATCACTGGTGTACTATGGATCATCACTGGTGTACTATGGATCATCACTGGTGTACTATGGACCATCACTGATGTACTGTGGACCACCACTGATGTACTGTGGATCATCACTGATGTACTGTGGATCATCCCTGGTGTATTATGGAACATCACTGGTGTACTATGGATCATCACTGGTGTACTATGGATCATCACTGATGTACTATGGGCCATCACTGATGTACTATGGATCATCACTGATATACTGTGGACCATCCCTGATGTACTGTGGATCATCACTGATGTACTGTGGATCATCACTGATGTACTATGGATCATCACTGATGTACTGTGGATCATCACTGATGTACTATAGTTCATCACTGATGTACTATGGGCCATCACTGGTGTACTATGGATCATCACTGGTGTACTATGGATCATCACTGATGTACTATGGGCCATCACTGGTGTACTATGGATCATCACTGGTGTACTATGGATCATCACTGATGTACTATAGATCATCACTTATGTACTATAGCTCATCACTGATGTACTATGGGCCATCACTGGTGTACTATGGATCATCACTGGTGTACTATGGATCATCACTGATGTACTATGGACCATCCCTGATGTACTGTGGATCATCACTGATGTACTGTGGATCATCACTGATGTACTATGGATCATCACTGATGTACTATGGGCCATCACTGGTGTACTATGGGCCATCACTGGTGTACTATGGATCATCACTGGTGTACTATGGACCATCACTGATGTACTATGGACCATCACTGATGTACTATGGATCATCACTGATATACTGTGGACCATCCCTGATGTACTATAGTTCATCACTGATGTACTATGGGCCATCACTGGTGTACTATGGATCATCACTGGTGTACTATGGACCATCACTGGTGTACTATGGATCATCACTGGTGTACTGTGGATCATCACTGGTGTACTATGGACCATCCCTGATGTACTGTGGATCATCACTGATGTACTGTGGATCATCACTGATGTACTATAGTTCATCACTGATGTACTATGGGCCATCACTGGTGTACTATGGATCATCACTGGTGTACTATGGATCATCACTGATGTACTATGGACCATCCCTGATGTACTGTGGATCATCACTGATGTACTGTGGATCATCACTGATGTACTATGGATCATCACTGATGTACTATGGATCATCACTGATGTACTGTGGATCATCACTGATGTACTATAGTTCATCACTGATGTACTATGGGCCATCACTGGTGTACTATGGATCATTACTGGTGTACTATGGATCATCACTGATGTACTATGGACCATCCCTGATGTACTGTGGATCATCACTGATGTACTATAGTTCATCACTGATGTACTATGGGCCATCACTGGTGTACTATGGATCATCACTGGTGTACTATGGATCATCACTGATGTACTATGGACCATCCCTGATGTACTGTGGATCATCACTGATGTACTGTGGATCATCACTGATGTACTATGGATCATCACTGATGTACTATGGACCATCCCTGATGTACTGTGGATCATCACTGATGTACTGTGGATCATCACTGATGTACTATAGTTCATCACTGATGTACTATGGGCCATCACTGGTGTACTATGGATCATCACTGGTGTACTATGGATCATCACTGATGTACTATGGACCATCCCTGATGTACTGTGGATCATCACTGATGTACTATAGTTCATCACTGATGTACTATGGGCCATCACTGGTGTACTATGGATCATCACTGGTGTACAATGGATCATCACTGATGTACTATAGATCATCACTGATGTACTATGGATCATCACTGATATACTGTGGACCATCCCTGATGTACTGCGGATCATCACTGATGTACTGTGGATCATCACTGAAGTATTGTGGATCATCACTGATGTACTGTGGATCATCACTGTTGTACTGTGTATCATAACTGATGTATTGTGGATCATCACTGATGTACTATAGATCATCACTGATGTACTATAGATCATCACTGATGGACTATGGACCATCACTGATGTACTATAGATCATCACTGATGTAATATGGACCATCACTGGTGTACTATGAATCATCACTGGTGCACTGTGGATCATCACTGGTGTACTATGGACCATCCCTGATGTACTGTGGATCATCACTGATGTACTGTGGATCATCACTGATGTACTATAGTTCATCACTGATGTACTATGGGCCATCACTGGTGTACTATGGATCATCACTGGTGTACTATGGACCATCACTGGTGTACTATGGATCATCACTGGTGTACTGTGGATCATCACTGGTGTACTATGGACCATCCCTGATGTACTGTGGATCATCACTGATGTACTGTGGACCATCCCTGATGTACTGTGGATCATCACTGATGTACTGTGGATCATCACTGATGTACTATAGTTCATCACTGATGTACTATGGGCCATCACTAGTGTACTATGGATCATCACTGGTGTACTATGGATCATCACTGATGTACTATGGACCATCCCTGATGTACTGTGGATCATCACTGATGTACTGTGGATCATCACTGATGTACTATGGATCATCACTGATGTACTATGGATCATCACTGATGTACTGTGGATCATCACTGATGTACTATAGTTCATCACTGATGTACTATGGGCCATCACTGGTGTACTATGGATCATTACTGGTGTACTATGGATCATCACTGATGTACTATGGACCATCCCTGATGTACTGTGGATCATCACTGATGTACTATAGTTCATCACTGATGTACTATGGGCCATCACTGGTGTACTATGGATCATCACTGGTGTACTATGGATCATCACTGATGTACTATGGACCATCCCTGATGTACTGTGGATCATCACTGATGTACTGTGGATCATCACTGATGTACTATGGATCATCACTGATGTACTATGGACCATCCCTGATGTACTGTGGATCATCACTGATGTACTGTGGATCATCACTGATGTACTATAGTTCATCACTGATGTACTATGGGCCATCACTGGTGTACTATGGATCATCACTGGTGTACTATGGATCATCACTGATGTACTATGGACCATCCCTGATGTACTGTGGATCATCACTGATGTACTATAGTTCATCACTGATGTACTATGGGCCATCACTGGTGTACTATGGATCATCACTGGTGTACTATGGATCATCACTGATGTACTATAGATCATCACTGATGTACTATAGTTTATCACTGATGTACTATAGATCATCACTGATGTACTATGGACCATCACTGGTGTACTATAGATCATCACTGATGTACTATGGACCATCACTGGTGTACTATGGATCATCACTGGTGTACTGTGGATCATCACTGGTGTACTATGGACCATCCCTGATGTACTGTGGATCATCACTGATGTACTGTGGATCATCACTGATGTACTATAGTTCATCACTGATGTACTATGGGCCATCACTGGTGTACTATGGATCATCACTGATGTACTATGGACCATCACTGGTGTACTATGGATCATCACTGGTGTACTGTGGATCATCACTGGTGTACTATGGACCATCCCTGATGTACTGTGGATCATCACTGATGTACTGTGGATCATCACTGATGTACTATAGTTCATCACTGATGTACTATGGGCCATCACTGGTGTACTATGGATCATCACTGGTGTACTATGGATCATCACTGATGTACTATGGACCATCCCTGATGTACTGTGGATCATCACTGATGTACTATAGTTCATCACTGATGTACTATGGGCCATCACTGGTGTACTATGGATCATCACTGATGTACTATGGACCATCCCTGATGTACTGTGGATCATCACTGATGTACTGTGGATCATCACTGATGTACTATGGATCATCACTGATGTACTATGGGCCATCACTGGTGTACTATGGGCCATCACTGGTGTACTATGGATCATCACTGGTGTACTATGGATCATCACTGGTGTACTATGGACCATCACTGATGTACTGTGGACCACCACTGATGTACTGTGGATCATCACTGATGTACTGTGGATCATCCCTGGTGTACTATGGAACATCACTGGTGTACTATGGATCATCACTGGTGTACTATGGATCATCACTGATGTACTATGGGCCATCACTGATGTACTATGGATCATCACTGATATACTGTGGACCATCCCTGATGTACTGTGGATCATCACTGATGTACTGTGGATCATCACTGATGTACTATGGATCATCACTGATGTACTGTGGATCATCACTGATGTACTATAGTTCATCACTGATGTACTATGGGCCATCACTGGTGTACTATGGATCATCACTGGTGTACTATGGATCATCACTGATGTACTATGGGCCATCACTGGTGTACTATGGATCATCACTGGTGTACTATGGATCATCACTGATGTACTATAGATCATCACTGATGTACTATAGCTCATCACTGATGTACTATGGACCATCACTGATGTACTATAGATCATCACTGATGTACTATGGACCATCACTGGTGTACTATGGATCATCACTGGTGTACTGTGGATCATCACTGGTGTACTATGGACCATCCCTGATGTACTGTGGATCATCACTGATGTACTGTGGATCATCACTGATGTACTATAGTTCATCACTGATGTACTATGGGCCATCACTGGTGTACTATGGATCATCACTGGTGTACTATGGATCATCACTGATGTACTATGGACCATCCCTGATGTACTGTGGATCATCACTGATGTACTGTGGATCATCACTGATGTACTATGGATCATCACTGATGTACTGTGGATCATCACTGATGTACTATAGTTCATCACTGATGTACTATGGGCCATCACTGGTGTACTATGGATCATTACTGGTGTACTATGGATCATCACTGATGTACTATGGACCATCCCTGATGTACTGTGGATCATCACTGATGTACTATAGTTCATCACTGATGTACTATGGGCCATCACTGGTGTACTATGGATCATCACTGGTGTACTATGGATCATCACTGATGTACTATGGACCATCCCTGATGTACTGTGGATCATCACTGATGTACTGTGGATCATCACTGATGTACTATGGATCATCACTGATGTACTATGGACCATCACTGATGTACTATGGACCATCACTGATGTACTATGGATCATCACTGATATACTGTGGACCATCCCTGATGTACTGTGGATCATCACTGATGTACTGTGGATCATCACTGAAGTATTGTGGATCATCACTGATGTACTGTGGATCATCACTGATGTACTGTGTATCATAACTGATGTATTGTGGATCATCACTGATGTACTATAGATCATCACTGATGTACTATAGATCATCACTGATGGACTATGGACCATCACTGATGTACTATAGATCATCACTGATGTACTATGGACCATCACTGGTGTACTATGGATCATCACTGGTGTACTGTGGATCATCACTGGTGTACTATGGACCATCCCTGATGTACTGTGGATCATCACTGATGTACTGTGGATCATCACTGATGTACTATAGTTCATCACTGATGTACTATGGGCCATCACTGGTGTACTATGGATCATCACTGGTGTACTAATGACCATCACTGGTGTACTATGGATCATCACTGGTGTACTGTGGATCATCACTGGTGTACTATGGACCATCCCTGATGTACTGTGGATCATCACTGATGTACTGTGGATCATCACTGATGTACTATAGTTCATCACTGATGTACTATGGGCCATCACTGGTGTACTATGGATCATCACTGGTGTACTATGGATCATCACTGATGTACTATGGACCATCCCTGATGTACTGTGGATCATCACTGATGTACTGTGGATCATCACTGATGTACTATGGATCATCACTGATGTACTGTGGATCATCACTGATGTACTATGGGCCATCACTGGTGTACTATGGGCCATCACTGGTGTACTATGGATCATCACTGATGTACTATGGATCATCACTGATGTACTATGGACCATCACTGATGTATTATGGGACATCACTGGTGTACTATGGATCATCACCGATGTACTGTGGACCATCCCTGATGTACTGTGGACCATCACTGATGTACTGTGGATCATCACTGATGTACTATGGATCATCACTGATGTACTATAGATCATCACTGATGTACTATAGATCATCACTGATGTACTATGGACCATCACTGATGTACTATAGATCATCACTGATGTACTATGGACCATCACTGGTGTACTATGGATCATCACTGGTGTACTGTGGATCATCACTGGTGTACTATGGACCATCCCTGATGTACTGTGGATCATCACTGATGTACTATGGATCATCACTGATGTACTATGGATCATCACTGATGTACTATAGTTCATCACTGATGTACTATGGGCCATCACTGGTGTACTATGGATCATCACTGGTGTACTATGGATCATCACTGATGTACTATGGACCATCCCTGATGTACTGTGGATCATCACTGATGTACTGTGGATCATCACTGATGTACTATAGTTCATCACTGATGTACTATGGGCCATCACTGGTGTACTATGGATCATCACTGGTGTACTATGGATCATCACTGATGTACTATGGACCATCCCTGATGTACTGTGGATCATCACTGATGTACTATAGTTCATCACTGATGTACTATGGGCCATCACTGGTGTACTATGGATCATCACTGGTGTACTATGGATCATCACTGATGTACTATAGATCATCACTGATGTACTATAGTTTATCACTGATGTACTATAGATCATCACTGATGTACTATGGACCATCACTGGTGTACTATAGATCATCACTGATGTACTATGGACCATCACTGGTGTACTATGGATCATCACTGGTGTACTGTGGATCATCACTGGTGTACTATGGACCATCCCTGATGTACTGTGGATCATCACTGATGTACTGTGGATCATCACTGATGTACTATAGTTCATCACTGATGTACTATGGGCCATCACTGGTGTACTATGGATCATCACTGGTGTACTATGGATCATCACTGATGTACTATGGACCATCCCTGATGTACTGTGGATCATCACTGATGTACTGTGGTTCATCACTGATGTACTATAGTTCATCACTGATGTACTATGGGCCATCACTGGTGTACTATGGATCATCACTGGTGTACTATGGGCCATCACTGGTGTACTATGGATCATCACTGATGTACTGTGGATCATCACTGATGTACTATAGTTCATCACTGATGTACTATGGGCCATTACTGGTGTACTATGGATCATCACTGGTGTACTATGGGCCATCACTGGTGTACTATGGATCATCACTGGTGTACTATGGATCATCACTGATGTACTGTGGACCATCCCTGATGTACTGTGGATCATCACTGATGTACTGTGGATCATCACTAATGTACTATGGATCATCACTGATGTACTATGGGCCATCACTGGTGTACTATGGGCCATCACTGGTGTACTATGGATCATCACTGATGTACTATGGATCATCACTGATATACTGTGGACCATCCCTGATGTACTGTGGATCATCACTGATGTACTGTGGATCATCACTGAAGTATTGTGGATCATCACTGAAGTATTGTGGATCATCACTGATGTACTGTGGATCATCACTGATGTACTGTGGATCATCACTGATGTACTATAGTTCATCACTGATGTACTATGGGCCATCACTGGTGTACTATGGATCATCACTGGTGTACTATGGATCATCACTGGTGTACTATGGACCATCACTGATGTACTATGGACCATCACTGATGTACTATGGATCATCACTGATATACTGTGGACCATCCCTGATGTACTGTGGATCATCACTGATGTACTGTGGATCATCACTGAAGTATTGTGGATCATCACTGATGTACTGTGGATCCTCACTAATGTACTGTGGATCATAACTGATGTACTGTAGATCATCACTGATGTACTATAGATCATCACTGGTGTACTATGTATATAGATCATCACTGATGTACTATGGACCATCACTGATGTACTATAGATCATCACTGATGTACTATTGACCATCACTGGTGTACTATGGATCATCACTGGTGTACTGTGGATCATCACTGGTGTACTATGGACCATCCCTGATGTACTGTGGATCATCACTGATGTACTGTGGATCATCACTGATGTACTATAGTTCATCACTGATGTACTATGGTCCATCACTGGTGTACTATGGATCATCACTGGTGTACTATGGATCATCACTGATGTACTATGGACCATCCCTGATGTACTGTGGATCATCACTGATGTACTATAGTTCATCACTGATGTACTATGGGCCATCACTGGTGTACTATGGATCATCACTGGTGTACTATGGATCATCACTGATGTACTATGGACCATCCCTGATGTACTGTGGATCATCACTGATGTACTGTGGATCATCACTGATGTACTATGGATCATCACTGATGTACTATGGGCCATCACTGGTGTACTATGGGCCATCACTGGTGTACTATGGATCATCACTGGTGTACTATGGATCATCACTGGTGTACTATGGACCATCACTGATGTACTGTGGACCACCACTGATGTACTGTGGATCATCACTGATGTACTGTGGATCATCCCTGGTGTACTATGGAACATCACTGGTGTACTATGGATCATCACTGGTGTACTATGGATCATCACTGATGTACTATGGGCCATCACTGATGTACTATGGATCATCACTGATATACTGTGGACCATCCCTGATGTACTGTGGATCATCACTGATGTACTGTGGATCATCACTGATGTACTATGGATCATCACTGATGTACTGTGGATCATCACTGATGTACTATAGTTCATCACTGATGTACTATGGGCCATCACTGGTGTACTATGGATCATCACTGGTGTACTATGGATCATCACTGATGTACTATGGGCCATCACTGGTGTACTATGGATCATCACTGGTGTACTATGGATCATCACTGATGTACTATAGATCATCACTGATGTACTATAGCTCATCACTGATGTACTATGGACCATCACTGATGTACTATAGATCATCACTGATGTACTATGGACCATCACTGGTGTACTATGGATCATCACTGGTGTACTGTGGATCATCACTGGTGTACTATGGACCATCCCTGATGTACTGTGGATCATCACTGATGTACTGTGGATCATCACTGATGTACTATAGTTCATCACTGATGTACTATGGGCCATCACTGGTGTACTATGGATCATCACTGGTGTACTATGGATCATCACTGATGTACTATGGACCATCCCTGATGTACTGTGGATCATCACTGATGTACTGTGGATCATCACTGATGTACTATGGATCATCACTGATGTACTGTGGATCATCACTGATGTACTATAGTTCATCACTGATGTACTATGGGCCATCACTGGTGTACTATGGATCATTACTGGTGTACTATGGATCATCACTGATGTACTATGGACCATCCCTGATGTACTGTGGATCATCACTGATGTACTATAGTTCATCACTGATGTACTATGGGCCATCACTGGTGTACTATGGATCATCACTGGTGTACTATGGATCATCACTGATGTACTATGGACCATCCCTGATGTACTGTGGATCATCACTGATGTACTGTGGATCATCACTGATGTACTATGGATCATCACTGATGTACTATGGGCCATCACTGGTGTACTATGGGCCATCACTGGTGTACTATGGATCATCACTGGTGTACTATGGACCATCACTGATGTACTATGGACCATCACTGATGTACTATGGATCATCACTGATATACTGTGGACCATCCCTGATGTACTGTGGATCATCACTGATGTACTGTGGATCATCACTGAAGTATTGTGGATCATCACTGATGTACTGTGGATCATCACTGATGTACTGTGTATCATAACTGATGTATTGTGGATCATCACTGATGTACTATAGATCATCACTGATGTACTATAGATCATCACTGATGGACTATGGACCATCACTGATGTACTATAGATCATCACTGATGTACTATGGACCATCACTGGTGTACTATGGATCATCACTGGTGTACTGTGGATCATCACTGGTGTACTATGGACCATCCCTGATGTACTGTGGATCATCACTGATGTACTGTGGATCATCACTGATGTACTATAGTTCATCACTGATGTACTATGGGCCATCACTGGTGTACTATGGATCATCACTGGTGTACTATGGACCATCACTGGTGTACTATGGATCATCACTGGTGTACTGTGGATCATCACTGGTGTACTATGGACCATCCCTGATGTACTGTGGATCATCACTGATGTACTGTGGATCATCACTGATGTTATAGTTCATCACTGATGTACTATGGGCCATCACTGGTGTACTATGGATCATCACTGGTGTACTATGGATCATCACTGATGTACTATGGACCATCGCTGATGTACTGTGGATCATCACTGATGTACTGTGGATCATCACTGATGTACTATGGATCATCACTGATGTACTATGGATCATCACTGATGTACTGTGGATCATCACTGATGTACTATAGTTCATCACTGATGTACTATGGGCCATCACTGGTGTACTATGGATCATTACTGGTGTACTATGGATCATCACTGATGTACTATGGACCATCCCTGATGTACTGTGGATCATCACTGATGTACTATAGTTCATCACTGATGTACTATGGGCCATCACTGGTGTACTATGGATCATCACTGGTGTACTATGGATCATCACTGATGTACTATGGACCATCCCTGATGTACTGTGGATCATCACTGATGTACTGTGGATCATCACTGATGTACTATGGATCATCACTGATGTACTATGGGCCATCACTGGTGTACTATGGGCCATCACTGGTGTACTATGGATCATCACTGGTGTACTATGGACCATCACTGATGTACTATGGACCATCACTGATGTACTATGGATCATCACTGATATACTGTGGACCATCCCTGATGTACTGTGGATCATCACTGATGTACTGTGGATCATCACTGAAGTATTGTGGATCATCACTGATGTACTGTGGATCATCACTGATGTACTGTGTATCATAACTGATGTATTGTGGATCATCACTGATGTACTATAGATCATCACTGATGTACTATAGATCATCACTGATGGACTATGGACCATCACTGATGTACTATAGATCATCACTGATGTACTATGGACCATCACTGGTGTACTATGGATCATCACTGGTGTACTGTGGATCATCACTGGTGTACTATGGACCATCCCTGATGTACTGTGGATCATCACTGATGTACTGTGGATCATCACTGATGTACTATAGTTCATCACTGATGTACTATGGGCCATCACTGCTGTACTATGGATCATCACTGGTGTACTATGGACCATCACTGGTGTACTATGGATCATCACTGGTGTACTGTGGATCATCACTGGTGTACTATGGATCATCACTGGTGTACTATGGATCATCACTGATGTACTATGGACCATCCCTGATGTACTGTGGATCATCACTGATGTACTGTGGATCATCACTGATGTACTATGGATCATCACTGATGTACTGTGGATCATCACTGATGTACTATGGGCCATCACTGGTGTACTATGGGCCATCACTGGTGTACTATGGGCCATCACTGGTGTACTATGGATCATCACTGATGTACTATGGATCATCACTGATGTACTATGGACCATCACTGATGTACTATGGGCCATCACTGGTGTACTATGGATCATCACCGATGTACTGTGGACCATCCCTGATGTACTGTGGACCATCACTGATGTACTGTGGATCATCACTGATGTACTATGGATCATCACTGATGTACTATAGATCATCACTGATGTACTATAGATCATCACTGATGTACTATGGACCATCACTGATGTACTATAGATCATCACTGATGTACTATGGACCATCACTGGTGTACTATGGATCATCACTGGTGTACTGTGGATCATCACTGGTGTACTATGGACCATCCCTGATGTACTGTGGATCATCACTGATGTACTATGGATCATCACTGATGTACTATGGATCATCACTGATGTACTATAGTTCATCACTGATGTACTATGGGCCATCACTGGTGTACTATGGATCATCACTGGTGTACTATGGATCATCACTGATGTACTATGGACCATCCCTGATGTACTGTGGATCATCACTGATGTACTATAGTTCATCACTGATGTACTATGGGCCATCACTGGTGTACTATGGATCATCACTGGTGTACTATGGATCATCACTGATGTACTATGGACCATCCCTGATGTACTGTGGATCATCACTGATGTACTATAGTTCATCACTGATGTACTATGGGCCATCACTGGTGTACTATGGATCATCACTGGTGTACTATGGATCATCACTGATGTACTATAGATCAGGGTTTCTCAACTCCAGTCCTCGAGGCGCACCATCAGGTCATGTTTTTGTGATTTCCATTGATTTCCATTGATTTGCACAGGTGATTTGAGCAGTTTCACTGCCTTAGTAATTACCAGAGCTGTTTCATCTGCAGGAAATCCCAAAAACATGACCTGTTGGTGCGCCTTGAGGACTGGAGTTGAGAAACACTGCTATAGATCATCACTGATGTACTATAGTTTATCACTGATGTACTATAGATCATCACTGATGTACTATGGACCATCACTGGTGTACTATAGATCATCACTGATGTACTATGGACCATCACTGGTGTACTATGGATCATCACTGGTGTACTGTGGATCATCACTGGTGTACTATGGACCATCCCTGATGTACTGTGGATCATCACTGATGTACTGTGGATCATCACTGATGTACTATAGTTCATCACTGATGTACTATGGGCCATCACTGGTGTACTATGGATCATCACTGGTGTACTATGGATCATCACTGATGTACTATGGACCATCCCTGATGTACTGTGGATCATCACTGATGTACTGTGGTTCATCACTGATGTACTATAGTTCATCACTGATGTACTATGGGCCATCACTGGTGTACTATGGATCATCACTGGTGTACTATGGGCCATCACTGGTGTACTATGGATCATCACTGGTGTACTATGGATCATCACTGATGTACTGTGGACCATCCCTGATGTACTGTGGATCATCACTGATGTACTGTGGATCATCACTAATGTACTATGGATCATCACTGATGTACTATGGGCCATCACTGGTGTACTATGGGCCATCACTGGTGTACTATGGATCATCACTGATGTACTATGGATCATCACTGATATACTGTTGACCATCCCTGATGTACTGTGGATCATCACTGATGTACTGTGGATCATCACTGAAGTATTGTGGATCATCACTGATGTACTGTGGATCATCACTGATGTACTGTGGATCATCACTGATGTACTGTGTATCATAACTGATGTACTGTGGATCATCACTGATGTACTATAGATCATCACTGATGTACTATAGATCATCACTGATGTACTATGGACCATCACTGATGTACTATAGATCATCACTGATGTACTATGGACCATCACTGGTGTACTATGGATCATCACTGGTGTACTGTGGATCATCACTGATGTACTATGGATCATCCCTGATGTACTGTGGATCATCACTGATGTACTGTGGATCATCACTGATGTACTATAGTTCATCACTGATGTACTATGGGCCATCACTGGTGTACTATGGATCATCACTGGTGTACTATGGATCATCACTGATGTACTATGGACCATCCCTGATGTACTGTGGATCATCACTGATGTACTGTGGATCATCACTGATGTACTATGGATCATCACTGATGTACTGTGGATCATCACTGATGTACTATAGTTCATCACTGATGTACTATGGGCCATCACTGGTGTACTATGGATCATCACTGGTGTACTATGGATCATCACTGATGTACTATGGACCATCCCTGATGTACTGTGGATCATCACTGATGTAATATAGTTCATCACTGATGTACTATGGGCCATCACTGGTGTACTATGGATCATCACTGGTGTACTATGGATCATCACTGATGTACTATGGACCATCCCTGATGTACTGTGGATCATCACTGAGGTACTGTGGATCATCACTGATGTACTATGGATCATCACTGATGTACTATGGGCTATCACTGGTGTACTATGGGCCATCACTGGTGTACTATGGATCATCACTGGTGTACTATGGACCATCACTGATGTACTATGGACCATCACTGATGTACTATGGATCATCACTGATATACTGTGGACCATCCCTGATGTACTGTGGATCATCACTGATGTACTGTGGATCATCACTGAAGTATTGTGGATCATCACTGATGTACTGTGGATCCTCACTAATGTACTGTGGATCATAACTGATGTACTGTAGATCATCACTGATGTACTATAGATCATCACTGGTGTACTATGTATATAGATCATCACTGATGTACTATGGACCATCACTGATGTACTATAGATCATCACTGATGTACTATGGACCATCACTGGTGTACTATGGATCATCACTGGTGTACTGTGGATCATCACTGGTGTACTGTGGACCATCCCTGATGTACTGTGGATCATCACTGATGTACTGTGGATCATCACTGATGTACTATAGTTCATCACTGATGTACTATGGGCCATCACTGGTGTACTATGGATCATCACTGGTGTACTATGGATCATCACTGATGTACTATGGACCATCCCTGATGTAATGTGGATCATCACTGATGTACTATAGTTCATCACTGATGTACTATGGGCCATCACTGGTGTACTATGGATCATCACTGGTGTACTATGGATCATCACTGATGTACTATGGACCATCCCTGATGTACTGTGGATCATCACTGATGTACTGTGGATCATCACTGATGTACTATGGATCATCACTGATGTACTATGGGCCATCACTGGTGTACTATGGGCCATCACTGGTGTACTATGGATTATCACTGGTGTACTATGGATCATCACTGGTGTACTATGGACCATCACTGATGTACTGTGGACCACCACTGATGTACTGTGGATCATCACTGATGTACTGTGGATCATCCCTGGTTTACTATGGAACATCACTGGTGTACTATGGATCATCACTGGTGTACTATGGATCATCACTGATGTACTATGGGCCATCACTGATGTACTATGGATCATCACTGATATACTGTGGACCATCCCTGATGTACTGTGGATCATCACTGATGTACTGTGGATCATCACTGATGTACTATGGATCATCACTGATGTACTGTGGATCATCACTGATGTACTATAGTTCATCACTGATGTACTATGGGCCATTACTGGTGTACTATGGATCATCACTGATGTACTATGGGCCATCACTGGTGTACTATGGATCATAACTGGTGTACTATGGATCATCACTGATGTACTATAGATCATCACTGATGTACTATAGCTCATCACTGATGTACTATGGACCATCACTGGTGTACTATGGATCATCACTGGTGTACTGTGGATCATAACTGGTGTACTATGGACCATCCCTGATGTACTGTGGATCATCACTGATGTACTGTGGATCATCACTGATGTACTATAGTTCATCACTGATGTACTATGGGCCATCACTGGTGTACTATGGATCATCACTGGTGTACTATGGATCATCACTGATGTACTATGGACCATCCCTGATGTACTGTGGATCATCACTGATGTACTGTGGATCATCACTGATGTACTATGGATCATCACTGATGTACTGTGGATCATCACTGATGTACTATAGTTCATCACTGATGTACTATGGGCCATCACTGGTGTACTATGGATCATTACTGGTGTACTATGGATCATCACTGATGTATTATGGACCATTCCTGATGTACTGTGGATCATCACTGATGTACTATAGTTCATCACTGATGTACTATGGGCCATCACTGGTGTACTATGGATCATCACTGGTGTACTATGGATCATCACTGATGTACTATGGACCATCCCTGATGTACTGTGGATCATCACTGATGTACTGTGGATCATCACTGATGTACTATGGATCATCACTGATGTACTATGGGCCATCACTGGTGTACTATGGGCCATCACTGGTGTACTATGGATCATCACTGGTGTACTATGGACCATCACTGATGTACTATGGACCATCACTGATGTACTATGGATCATCACTGATATACTGTGGACCATCCCTGATGTACTGTGGATCATCACTGATGTACTGTGGATCATCACTGAAGTATTGTGGATCATCACTGATGTACTGTGGATCATCACTGATGTACTGTGTATCATAACTGATGTATTGTGGATCATCACTGATGTACTATAGATCATCACTGATGTACTATAGATCATCACTGATGGACTATGGACCATCACTGATGTACTATAGATCATCACTGATGTACTATGGACCATCACTGGTGTACTATGGATCATCACTGGTGTACTGTGGATCATCACTGGTGTACTATGGACCATCCCTGATGTACTGTGGATCATCACTGATGTACTGTGGATCATCACTGATGTACTATAGTTCATCACTGATGTACTATGGGCCATCACTGGTGTACTATGGATCATCACTGGTGTACTATGGACCATCACTGGTGTACTATGAATCATCACTGGTGTACTGTGGATCATCACTGGTGTACTATGGACCATCCCTGATGTACTGTGGATCATCACTGATGTACTGTGGCTCATCACTGATGTACTATAGTTCATCACTGATGTACTATGGGCCATCACTGGTGTACTATGGATCATCACTGGTGTACTATGGATCATCACTGATGTACTATGGACCATCCCTGATGTACTGTGGATCATCACTGATGTACTGTGGATCATCACTGATGTACTATGGATCATCACTGATGTACTGTGGATCATCACTGATGTACTATGGGCCATCACTGGTGTACTATGGGCCATCACTGGTGTACTATGGATCATCACTGATGTACTATGGATCATCACTGATGTACTATGGACCATCACTGATGTACTATGGGCCATCACTGGTGTACTATGGATCATCACCGATGTACTGTGGACCATCCCTGATGTACTGTGGACCATCACTGATGTACTGTGGATCATCACTGATGTACTATAGATCATCACTGATGTACTATGGACCATCACTGATGTACTATAGATCATCACTGATGTACTATGGACCATCACTGGTGTACTATGGATCATCACTGGTGTACTGTGGATCATCACTGGTGTACTATGGACCATCCCTGATGTACTGTGGATCATCACTGATGTACTATAGATCATCACTGATGTACTATAGATCATCACTGATGTACTATGGACCATCACTGATGTACTATAGATCATCACTGATGTACTATGGACCATCACTGGTGTACTATGGATCATCACTGGTGTACTGTGGATCATCACTGGTGTACTATGGACCATCCCTGATGTACTGTGGATCATCACTGATGTACTATGGATCATCACTGATGTACTATGGATCATCACTGATGTACTATAGTTCATCACTGATGTACTATGGGCCATCACTGGTGTACTATGGATCATCACTGGTGTACTATGGATCATCACTGATGTACTATGGACCATCCCTGATGTACTGTGGATCATCACTGATGTACTGTGGATCATCACTGATGTACTATAGTTCATCACTGATGTACTATGGGCCATCACTGGTGTACTATGGATCATCACTGGTGTACTATGGATCATCACTGATGTACTATGGACCATCCCTGATGTACTGTGGATCATCACTGATGTACTATAGTTCATCACTGATGTACTATGGGCCATCACTGGTGTACTATGGATCATCACTGGTGTACTATGGATCATCACTGATGAACTATAGATCATCACTGATGTACTATAGTTTATCACTGATGTACTATAGATCATCACTGATGTACTATGGACCATCACTGGTGTACTATAGATCATCACTGATGTACTATGGACCATCACTGGTGTACTATGGATCATCACTGGTGTACTGTGGATCATCACTGGTGTACTATGGACCATCCCTGATGTACTGTGGATCATCACTGATGTACTGTGGAACATCACTGATGTACTATAGTTCATCATTGATGTACTATGGGCCATCACTGGTGTACTATGGATCATCACTGGTGTACTATGGATCATCACTGATGTACTATGGACCATCCCTGATGTACTGTGGATCATCACTGATGTACTGTGGATCATCACTGATGTACTATAGTTCATCACTGATGTACTATGGGCCATCACTGGTGTACTATGGATCATCACTGGTGTACTATGGGCCATCACTGGTGTACTATGGATCATCACTGATGTACTGTGGATCATCACTGATGTACTATAGTTCATCACTGATGTACTATGGGCCATCACTGGTGTACTATGGATCATCACTGGTGTACTATGGGCCATCACTGGTGTACTATGGATCATCACTGGTGTACTATGGATCATCACTGATGTACTGTGGACCATCCCTGATGTACTGTGGATCATCACTGATGTACTGTGGATCATCACTAATGTACTATGGATCATCACTGATGTACTATGGGCCATCACTGGTGTACTATGGGCCATCACTGGTGTACTATGGATCATCACTGATGTACTATGGATCATCACTGATATACTGTGGACCATCCCTGATGTACTGTGGATCATCACTGATGTACTGTGGATCATCACTGAAGTATTGTGGATCATCACTGATGTACTGTGGATCATCACTGATGTACTGTGGATCATCACTGATGTACTGTGTATCATAACTGATGTACTGTGGATCATCACTGATGTACTATAGATCATCACTGATGTACTATAGATCATCACTGATGTACTATGGACCATCACTGATGTACTATAGATCATCACTGATGTACTATGGACCATCACTGGTGTACTATGGATCATCACTGGTGTACTGTGGATCATCACTGGTGTACTATGGACCATCCCTGATGTACTGTGGATCATCACTGATGTACTGTGGATCATCACTGATGTACTATAGTTCATCACTGATGTACTATGGGCCATCACTGGTGTACTATGGATCATCACTGGTGTACTATGGATCATCACTGATGTACTATGGACCATCCCTGATGTACTGTGGATCATCACTGATGTACTGTGGATCATCACTGATGTACTATGGATCATCACTGATGTACTGTGGATCATCACTGATGTACTATAGTTCATCACTGATGTACTATGGGCCATCACTGGTGTACTATGGATCATCACTGGTGTACTATGGATCATCACTGATGTACTATGGACCATCCCTGATGTACTGTGGATCATCTCTGATGTACTATAGTTCATCACTGATGTACTATGGGCCATCACTGGTGTACTATGGATCATCACTGGTGTACTATGGATCATCACTGATGTACTATGGACCATCCCTGATGTACTGTGGATCATCACTGATGTACTGTGGCTCATCACTGATGTACTATGGATCATCACTGATGTACTATGGGCCATCACTGGTGTACTATGGGCCATCACTGGTGTACTATGGATCATCACTGGTGTACTATGGACCATCACTGATGTACTATGGACCATCACTGATGTACTATGGATCATCACTGATATACTGTGGACCATCACTGATGTACTGTGGACCATCCCTGATGTACTGTGGATCATCACTGAAGTATTGTGGATCATCACTGATGTACTGTGGATCATCACTGATGTACTGTGGATCATCACTAATGTACTGTGGATCATAACTGATGTACTGTAGATCATCACTGATGTACTATAGATCATCACTGGTGTACTAAGTATATAGATCATCACTGATGTACTATGGACCATCACTGATGTACTATAGATCATCACTGATGTACTATGGACCATCACTGGTGTACTATGGATCATCACTGGTGTACTGTGGATCATCACTGGTGTACTATGGACCATCCCTGATGTACTGTGGATCATCACTGATGTACTGTGGATCATCACTGATGTACTATAGTTCATCACTGATGTACTATGGGCCATCACTGGTGTACTATGGATCATCACTGGTGTACTATGGATCATCACTGATGTACTATGGACCATCCCTGATGTACTGTGGATCATCACTGATGTACTATAGTTCATCACTGATGTACTATGGGCCATCACTGGTGTACTATGGATCATCACTGGTGTACTATGGATCATCACTGATGTACTATGGACCATCCCTGATGTACTGTGGATCATCACTGATGTACTGTGGATCATCACTGATGTACTATGGATCATCACTGATGTACTATGGGCCATCACTGGTGTACTATGGATCATCACTGGTGTACTATGGATCATCACTGGTGTACTATGGACCATCACTGATGTACTGTGGACCACCACTGATGTACTGTGGATCATCACTGATGTACTGTGGATCATCCCTGGTGTACTATGGAACATCACTGGTGTACTATGGATCATCACTGGTGTACTATGGATCATCACTGATGTACTATGGGCCATCACTGATGTACTACGGATCATCACTGATATACTGTGGACCATCCCTGATGTACTGTGGATCATCACTGATGTACTGTGGATCATCACTGAAGTATTGTGGATCATCACTGATGTACTGTGGATCATCACTGATGTACTGTGGATCATAACTGATGTACTGTGGATCATCACTGATGTACTGTGGATCATCACTGATGTACTATAGATCATTACTGATGTACTATGGGCCATCACTGGTGTACTATGGATCATCACTGATGTACTATGGATCATCACTGATGTACTATGGATCATCACTGATGTACTATGGACCATCACTGATGTACTATGGGCCATCACTGGTGTACTATGGATCATCACTGATGTACTGTGGATCATCACTGATGTACTGTGGGCCATCACTGATGTACTATGGATCATCACTGATATACTGTGGACCATCCCTGATGTATTGTGGATCATCACTGATGTACTGTGGATCATAACTGATGTACTATAAATCATCACTGAAGTACTATGGGCCATCACTGGTGTACTATGGATCATCACTGGTGTACTATGGATCATCACTGATGTACTATGGATCATCACTAATGTACTATGGATCATGACTGGTGTACTATGGATCATCACTGATGTACTGTGGACCATCCCTGATGTACTGTGGATCATCACTGATGTACTGTGGATCATCACTGATGTACTGTGGATCATCACTGATGTACTGAGGATCATCACTGATGTACTATGGATCATCACTGATGTAGCTTGGATCATCACTGATGTACTGTGGATCATCACTGATGTACTGTGGATCATCACTGATGTACTATAGATCATCACTGTAGTACTATGGGCCATGACTGGTGTACTATGGATCATCACTGATGTACTATGGATCATCACTGATGTACTATGAGCCATCACTGATGTACTATGGATCATCACTGGTGTACTATGGATCATCACTGATGTACTATGAGCCATCACTGATGTACTATGGATCATCACTGGTGTACTATGGATCACCACTGATGTACTATGGATCATCACTGATGTACTATGAGCCATCACTGATGTACTATGGGCCATCCCTGGTGTACTATGGATCATCACTGATGTACTGTGGATCATCACTGATGTACTATGGGACATCACTGGTGTACTATGGGCCATCACTGGTGTACTATGGGCCATCACTGGTGTACTATGGATCTTCACTGGTGTACTATGGACCATCACTGATGTACTATGGATCATCACTGGTGTACTATGGATCATCACTGGTGTACTATGGATCATCCCTGGTGTACTATGGATCATCACTGGTGTACTATGGATCATCACTGATATACTGTGGACCATCCCTGATATACTGTGGATCATCACTGATGTACTGTGGATCATCACTGATGTACTGTGGGCCATCACAGGTGTACTGTGGGCCATCACAGGTGTACTATGGATCATCACTGATGTACTATGGATCATCACTGGTGTACTATGGATCATCACTGATGTACTGTGGACCATCCCTGATGTACTATAGATCATCACTGATGTACTGTGGATCATCACTGATGTACTATGGGCCATCACTGGTGTACTATGGGCCATCACTGGTGTACTATGGATCATCACTGGATTACTATGGATCATCCCTGGTGTACTATGGACCATCACTGATGTGCTTTGGGCCATCACTGGTGTACTATGGATCATCACTGATGTACTGTGGACCATCCCTGATGTACTGTGGATCATCACTGATGTACTATGGATCATCACTGATGTACTATGGACCATCACTGGTGTACTATGGACCATCACTGGTGTACTATGGATCATCACTGATATACTGTGGATCATCACTGATGTACTGTGGGCCATCACTGATGTACTATGGATCATCACTGATATACTGTGGACCATCCCTGATGTATTGTGGATCATCACTGATGTACTGTGGATCATCACTGATGTACTATAGATCATCACTGAAGTACTATGGGCCATCACTGGTGTACTATGGATCATCACTGGTGTACTATGGGCCATCACTGGTGTACTATGGATCATCACTGATGTACTATGGATCATCACTGATGTACTATGGATCATGACTGGTGTACTATGGATCATCACTGATGTACCGTGGACCATCCCTGATGTCCTGTGGATCATCACTGATGTACTGTGGATCATCACTGATGTACTGTGGATCATCACTGATGTACTATGGATCATCACTGATGTACCGTGGATCATCACTGATGTACTGTGGATCATCACTGATGTACTATAGATCATCACTGAAGTACTATGGGCCATCACTGGTGTACTATGGATCATCACTGATGTATTATGGATCATCACTGATGTACTATGAGCCATCACTGATGTACTATGGATCATCACTGGTGTACTATGGGCCATCACTGAAGTACTATGGATCATCACTGGTGTACTATGGATCATCACTGGTGTACTATGGGCCATCACTGATGTACTATGGATCATCACTGGTGTACTATGGATCATCACTGATGTACTATAGATCATCACTGATGTACTATAGCTCATCACTGGTATACTATGGGTCATCTCTGGTGTACTATGGATCATCACTGGTGTACTATGGGCCATCACTGGTGTACTATGGATCATCACTGGTGTACTGTGGATCATCACTGGTGTACTATGGACCATCCCTGATGTACTGTGGATCATCACTGATGTACTGTGGATCATCACTGATGTACTATAGTTCATCACTGATGTACTATGGGCCATCACTGGTGTACTATGGATCATCACTGGTGTACTATGGATCATCACTGATGTACTATGGACCATCCCTGATGTACTGTGGATCATCACTGATGTACTATGGATCATCACTGATATACTGTGGACCATCCCTGATGTACTGTGGATCATCACTGATGTACTGTGGATCATCACTGAAGTATTGTGGATCATCACTGATGTACTGTGGATCATCACTGATGTACTGTGGATCATCACTGATGTACTGTGTATCATAACTGATGTACTGTGGATCATCACTGATGTACTATAGATCATCACTGATGTACTATAGATCATCACTGATGTACTATGGACCATCACTGATGTACTATAGATCATCACTGATGTACTATGGACCATCACTGGTGTACTATGGATCATCACTGGTGTACTGTGGATCATCACTGGTGTACTATGGACCATCCCTGATGTACTGTGGATCATCACTGATGTACTGTGGATCATCACTGATGTACTATAGTTCATCACTGATGTACTATGGGCCATCACTGGTGTACTATGGATCATCACTGGTGTACTATGGATCATCACTGATGTACTATGGACCATCCCTGATGTACTGTGGATCATCACTGATGTACTGTGGATCATCACTGATGTACTATGGATCATCACTGATGTACTGTGGATCATCACTGATGTACTATAGTTCATCACTGATGTACTATGGGCCATCACTGGTGTACTATGGATCATCACTGGTGTACTATGGATCATCACTGATGTACTATGGACCATCCCTGATGTACTGTGGATCATCTCTGATGTACTATAGTTCATCACTGATGTACTATGGGCCATCACTGGTGTACTATGGATCATCACTGGTGTACTATGGATCATCACTGATGTACTATGGACCATCCCTGATGTACTGTGGATCATCACTGATGTACTGTGGCTCATCACTGATGTACTATGGATCATCACTGATGTACTATGGGCCATCACTGGTGTACTATGGGCCATCACTGGTGTACTATGGATCATCACTGGTGTACTATGGACCATCACTGATGTACTATGGACCATCACTGATGTACTATTGATCATCACTGATATACTGTGGACCATCACTGATGTACTGTGGACCATCCCTGATGTACTGTGGATCATCACTGAAGTATTGTGGATCATCACTGATGTACTGTGGATCATCACTGATGTACTGTGGATCATCACTAATGTACTGTGGATCATAACTGATGTACTGTAGATCATCACTGATGTACTATAGATCATCACTGGTGTACTATGTATATAGATCATCACTGATGTACTATGGACCATCACTGATGTACTATAGATCATCACTGATGTACTATGGACCATCACTGGTGTACTATGGATCATCACTGGTGTACTGTGGATCATCACTGGTGTACTATGGACCATCCCTGATGTACTGTGGATCATCACTGATGTACTGTGGATCATCACTGATGTACTATAGTTCATCACTGATGTACTATGGGCCATCACTGGTGTACTATGGATCATCACTGGTGTATAGGGATGGGCCCGGTGCTCAATTCGAACCCATGTTCGAATCGAGCATCGGGCGTTCGCTCGCTCGTCGAGCCCAGAACTATTTGGGCCGTTCGCATCACATTCGTGTGATGCGAGCGGCCCCGCAATGCATTGCGGCCGGCGCGGCCGGCGCAGTGCATTGCTGGCTGATGATTGGCCAAGCATGCACTGTGACCCCGCATGCTTGGCCAATCACAGCGCCCGAAACTTGGAGAGCAATAATTGGCTACAGGCAGGACGCCTGTAGCCAATTACAGCTCAGGGGCTTTAGTACACGCCCCACCATTTAAAAGGCCGCCACGCCATCTGCCCCGGTCACATGAGTTCCAGCTTTAGGAGAGATTAGTCTGCTGATTCTGTCTTTGCTTGATACTGAAAGATTTGCTCTTCTTTGCTAAACCATTGGCTATTTCTTTGCTAAACCATTGCTACCTAAGTCATTGATCGTTCATTGCTGCTGATTGCACAGTTAGTGTGTTATTAGCTGCTGCTGGGGATTAGTCTGGTGCGTGCTTACTGTTAGTACAGTATTGCAGTAGTACCAACCGCAGTGCTGTTAGCACAGCATTGCACCCCAACAGCACCCATAGGACTTCTAGTGTGTTAGTGGCAGCAAACAGAGCTCCTATATTTTCTTCTCAGCAGCACCCATAGGACTTCTAGTGTGTTAGTGGCAGCAAAAAGAGCTCCTATATTTTCTTCTCAGCACCACCCATAGGACTTCTAGTGTGTTAGTGGCAGCAAACAGAGCTCCTATATTTTCTTCTCAGCAGCACCCATAGGACTTCTAGTGTGTTAGTGGCAGCAAACAGAGCTCCTATATTTTCTTCTCAGCAGCACCCATAGGACTTCTAGTGTGTTAGTGGCAGCAAACAGAGCTCCTATATTTTCTTCTCAGCAGCACCCATAGGACTTCTAGTGTGTTAGTGGCAGCAAACAGAGCTCCTATATTTTCTTCTCAGCAGCACCCATAGGACTTCTAGTGTGTTAGTGGCATCACACAGAGCTCCTATATTTTCTTCTCAGCAGCACCCATAGGACTTCTAGTGTGTTAGTGGCAGCAAACAGAGCTCCTATATTTTCTGCTCAGCAGCACCCATAGGACTTCTAGTGTGTTAGTGGCATCACACAGAGCTCCTATATTTTCTTCTCAGCAGCACCCATAGGACTTCTAGTGTGTTAGTGGCAGCAAACAGAGCTCCTATATTTTCTTCTCAGCAGCACCCATAGGACTTCTAGTGTGTTAGTGGCATCACACAGAGCTCCTATATTTTCTTCTCAGCAGCACCCATAGGACTTCTAGTGTGTTAGTGGCAGCAAACAGAGCTCCTATATTTTCTTCTCAGCAGCACCCATAGGACTTCTAGTGTGTTAGTGGCAGCAAACAGAGCTCCTATATTTTCTTCTCAGCAGCACCCATAGGACTTCTAGTGTGTTAGTGGCATCACACAGAGCTCCTATATTTTCTTCTCAGCAGCACCCATAGGACTTCTAGTGTGTTAGTGGCAGCAAACAGAGCTCCTATATTTTCTTCTCAGCAGCACCCATAGGACTTCTAGTGTGTTAGTGGCAGCAAACAGAGCTCCTATATTTTCTTCTCAGCAGCACCCATAGGACTTCTAGTGTGTTAGTGGCATCACACAGAGCTCCTATATTTTCTTCTCAGCAGCACCCATAGGACTTCTAGTGTGTTAGTGGCAGCAAACAGAGCTCCTATATTTTCTTCTCAGCAGCACCCATAGGACTTCTAGTGTGTTAGTGGCAGCAAACAGAGCTCCTATATTTTCTTCTCAGCAGCACCCATAGGACTTCTAGTGTGTTAGTGGCAGCAAACAGAGCTCCTATATTTTCTTCTCAGCAGCACCCATAGGACTTCTAGTGTGTTAGTGGCAGCAAACAGAGCTCCTATATTTTCTTCTCAGCAGCACCCATAGGACTTCTAGTGTGTTAGTGGCAGCAAACAGAGCTCCTATATTTTCTTCTCAGCAGCACCCATAGGACTTCTAGTGTGTTAGTGGCATCACACAGAGCTCCTATATTTTCTTCTCAGCAGCACCCATAGGACTTCTAGTGTGTTAGTGGCAGCAAACAGAGCTCCTATATTTTCTGCTCAGCAGCACCCATAGGACTTCTAGTGTGTTAGTGGCAGCAAACAGAGCTCCTATATTTTCTTCTCAGCAGCACCCATAGGACTTCTAGTGTGTTAGTGGCAGCAAACAGAGCTCCTATATTTTCTTCTCAGCAGCACCCATAGGACTTCTAGTGTGTTAGTGGCATCACACAGAGCTCCTATATTTTCTTCTCAGCAGCACCCATAGGACTTCTAGTGTGTTAGTGGCAGCAAACAGAGCTCCTATATTTTCTTCTCAGCAGCACCCATAGGACTTCTAGTGTGTTAGTGGCAGCAAACAGAGCTCCTATATTTTCTTCTCAGCAGCACCCATAGGACTTCTAGTGTGTTAGTGGCAGCAAACAGAGCTCCTATATTTTCTTCTCAGCAGCACCCATAGGACTTCTAGTGTGTTAGTGGCATCACACAGAGCTCCTATATTTTCTTCTCAGCAGCACCCATAGGACTTCTAGTGTGTTAGTGGCATCACACAGAGCTCCTATATTTTCTTCTCAGCAGCACCCATAGGACTTCTAGTGTGTTAGTGGCAGCAAACAGAGCTCCTATATTTTCTTCTCAGCAGCACCCATAGGACTTCTAGTGTGTTAGTGGCAGCAAACAGAGCTCCTATATTTTCTTCTCAGCAGCACCCATAGGACTTCTAGTGTGTTAGTGGCAGCAAACAGAGCTCCTATATTTTCTTCTCAGCAGCACCCATAGGACTTCTAGTGTGTTAGTGGCAGCAAACAGAGCTCCTATATTTTCTTCTCAGCAGCACCCATAGGACTTCTAGTGTGTTAGTGGCATCACACAGAGCTCCTATATTTTCTTCTCAGCAGCACCCATAGGACTTCTAGTGTGTTAGTGGCAGCAAACAGAGCTCCTATATTTTCTGCTCAGCAGCACCCATAGGACTTCTAGTGTGTTAGTGGCATCACACAGAGCTCCTATATTTTCTTCTCAGCAGCACCCATAGGACTTCTAGTGTGTTAGTGGCAGCAAACAGAGCTCCTATATTTTCTTCTCAGCAGCACCCATTGGACTTCTAGTGTGTTAGTGGCATCACACAGAGCTCCTATATTTTCTTCTCAGCAGCACCCATAGGACTTCTAGTGTGTTAGTGGCAGCAAACAGAGCTCCTATATTTTCTTCTCAGCAGCACCCATAGGACTTCTAGTGTGTTAGTGGCAGCAAACAGAGCTCCTATATTTTCTTCTCAGCAGCACCCATAGGACTTCTAGTGTGTTAGTGGCATCACACAGAGCTCCTATATTTTCTTCTCAGCAGCACCCATAGGACTTCTAGTGTGTTAGTGGCAGCAAACAGAGCTCCTATATTTTCTTCTCAGCAGCACCCATAGGACTTCTAGTGTGTTAGTGGCAGCAAACAGAGCTCCTATATTTTCTTCTCAGCAGCACCCATAGGACTTCTAGTGTGTTAGTGGCAGCAAACAGAGCTCCTATATTTTCTTCTCAGCAGCACCCATAGGACTTCTAGTGTGTTAGTGGCAGCAAACAGAGCTCCTATATTTTCTTCTCAGCAGCACCCATAGGACTTCTAGTGTGTTAGTGGCAGCAAACAGAGCTCCTATATTTTCTTCTCAGCAGCACCCATAGGACTTCTAGTGTGTTAGTGGCATCACACAGAGCTCCTATATTTTCTTCTCAGCAGCACCCATAGGACTTCTAGTGTGTTAGTGGCAGCAAACAGAGCTCCTATATTTTCTTCTCAGCAGCACCCATAGGACTTCTAGTGTGTTAGTGGCAGCAAACAGAGCTCCTATATTTTCTTCTCAGCAGCACCCATAGGACTTCTAGTGTGTTAGTGGCAGCAAACAGAGCTCCTATATTTTCTTCTCAGCAGCACCCATAGGACTTCTAGTGTGTTAGTGGCAGCAAACAGAGCTCCTATATTTTCTTCTCAGCAGCACCCATAGGACTTCTAGTGTGTTAGTGGCAGCAAACAGAGCTCCTATATTTTCTTCTCAGCAGCACCCATAGGACTTCTAGTGTGTTAGTGGCATCACACAGAGCTCCTATATTTTCTTCTCAGCAGCACCCATAGGACTTCTAGTGTGTTAGTGGCAGCAAACAGAGCTCCTATATTTTCTGCTCAGCAGCACCCATAGGACTTCTAGTGTGTTAGTGGCAGCAAACAGAGCTCCTATATTTTCTTCTCAGCAGCACCCATAGGACTTCTAGTGTGTTAGTGGCAGCAAACAGAGCTCCTATATTTTCTTCTCAGCAGCACCCATAGGACTTCTAGTGTGTTAGTGGCATCACACAGAGCTCCTATATTTTCTTCTCAGCAGCACCCATAGGACTTCTAGTGTGTTAGTGGCAGCAAACAGAGCTCCTATATTTTCTTCTCAGCAGCACCCATAGGACTTCTAGTGTGTTAGTGGCAGCAAACAGAGCTCCTATATTTTCTTCTCAGCAGCACCCATAGGACTTCTAGTGTGTTAGTGGCAGCAAACAGAGCTCCTATATTTTCTTCTCAGCAGCACCCATAGGACTTCTAGTGTGTTAGTGGCATCACACAGAGCTCCTATATTTTCTTCTCAGCAGCACCCATAGGACTTCTAGTGTGTTAGTGGCATCACACAGAGCTCCTATATTTTCTTCTCAGCAGCACCCATAGGACTTCTAGTGTGTTAGTGGCAGCAAACAGAGCTCCTATATTTTCTTCTCAGCAGCACCCATAGGACTTCTAGTGTGTTAGTGGCAGCAAACAGAGCTCCTATATTTTCTTCTCAGCAGCACCCATAGGACTTCTAGTGTGTTAGTGGCAGCAAACAGAGCTCCTATATTTTCTTCTCAGCAGCACCCATAGGACTTCTAGTGTGTTAGTGGCATCACACAGAGCTCCTATATTTTCTTCTCAGCAGCACCCATAGGACTTCTAGTGTGTTAGTGGCAGCAAACAGAGCTCCTATATTTTCTTCTCAGCAGCACCCATAGGAGTTCTAGTGTGTTAGTGGCAGCAAACAGAGCTCCTATATTTTCTTCTCAGCACCACCCATAGGACTTCTAGTGTGTTAGTGGCAGCAAACAGAGCTCCTATATTTTCTTCTCAGCAGCACCCATAGGACTTCTAGTGTGTTAGTGGCAGCAAACAGAGCTCCTATATTTTCTTCTCAGCAGCACCCATAGGACTTCTAGTGTGTTAGTGGCAGCAAACAGAGCTCCTATATTTTCTTCTCAGCAGCACCCATAGGACTTCTAGTGTGTTAGTGGCAGCAAACAGAGCTCCTATATTTTCTTCTCAGCAGCACCCATAGGACTTCTAGTGTGTTAGTGGCATCACACAGAGCTCCTATATTTTCTTCTCAGCAGCACCCATAGGACTTCTAGTGTGTTAGTGGCAGCAAACAGAGCTCCTATATTTTCTGCTCAGCAGCACCCATAGGACTTCTAGTGTGTTAGTGGCATCACACAGAGCTCCTATATTTTCTTCTCAGCAGCACCCATAGGACTTCTAGTGTGTTAGTGGCAGCAAACAGAGCTCCTATATTTTCTTCTCAGCAGCACCCATAGGACTTCTAGTGTGTTAGTGGCATCACACAGAGCTCCTATATTTTCTTCTCAGCAGCACCCATAGGACTTCTAGTGTGTTAGTGGCAGCAAACAGAGCTCCTATATTTTCTTCTCAGCAGCACCCATAGGACTTCTAGTGTGTTAGTGGCAGCAAACAGAGCTCCTATATTTTCTTCTCAGCAGCACCCATAGGACTTCTAGTGTGTTAGTGGCATCACACAGAGCTCCTATATTTTCTTCTCAGCAGCACCCATAGGACTTCTAGTGTGTTAGTGGCAGCAAACAGAGCTCCTATATTTTCTTCTCAGCAGCACCCATAGGACTTCTAGTGTGTTAGTGGCAGCAAACAGAGCTCCTATATTTTCTTCTCAGCAGCACCCATAGGACTTCTAGTGTGTTAGTGGCAGCAAACAGAGCTCCTATATTTTCTTCTCAGCAGCACCCATAGGACTTCTAGTGTGTTAGTGGCAGCAAACAGAGCTCCTATATTTTCTTCTCAGCAGCACATAGGACTTCTAGTGTGTTAGTGGCAGCAAACAGAGCTCCTATATTTTCTTCTCAGCAGCACCCATAGGACTTCTAGTGTGTTAGTGGCATCACACAGAGCTCCTATATTTTCTTCTCAGCAGCACCCATAGGACTTCTAGTGTGTTAGTGGCAGCAAACAGAGCTCCTATATTTTCTTCTCAGCAGCACCCATAGGACTTCTAGTGTGTTAGTGGCAGCAAACAGAGCTCCTATATTTTCTTCTCAGCAGCACCCATAGGACTTCTAGTGTGTTAGTGGCAGCAAACAGAGCTCCTATATTTTCTTCTCAGCAGCACCCATAGGACTTCTAGTGTGTTAGTGGCAGCAAACAGAGCTCCTATATTTTCTTCTCAGCAGCACCCATAGGACTTCTAGTGTGTTAGTGGCAGCAAACAGAGCTCCTATATTTTCTTCTCAGCAGCACCCATAGGACTTCTAGTGTGTTAGTGGCATCACACAGAGCTCCTATATTTTCTTCTCAGCAGCACCCATAGGACTTCTAGTGTGTTAGTGGCAGCAAACAGAGCTCCTATATTTTCTGCTCAGCAGCACCCATAGGACTTCTAGTGTGTTAGTGGCAGCAAACAGAGCTCCTATATTTTCTTCTCAGCAGCACCCATAGGACTTCTAGTGTGTTAGTGGCAGCAAACAGAGCTCCTATATTTTCTTCTCAGCAGCACCCATAGGACTTCTAGTGTGTTAGTGGCATCACACAGAGCTCCTATATTTTCTTCTCAGCAGCACCCATAGGACTTCTAGTGTGTTAGTGGCAGCAAACAGAGCTCCTATATTTTCTTCTCAGCAGCACCCATAGGACTTCTAGTGTGTTAGTGGCAGCAAACAGAGCTCCTATATTTTCTTCTCAGCAGCACCCATAGGACTTCTAGTGTGTTAGTGGCAGCAAACAGAGCTCCTATATTTTCTTCTCAGCAGCACCCATAGGACTTCTAGTGTGTTAGTGGCATCACACAGAGCTCCTATATTTTCTTCTCAGCAGCACCCATAGGACTTCTAGTGTGTTAGTGGCATCACACAGAGCTCCTATATTTTCTTCTCAGCAGCACCCATAGGACTTCTAGTGTGTTAGTGGCAGCAAACAGAGCTCCTATATTTTCTTCTCAGCAGCACCCATAGGACTTCTAGTGTGTTAGTGGCATCACACAGAGCTCCTATATTTTCTTCTCAGCAGCACCCATAGGACTTCTAGTGTGTTAGTGGCAGCAAACAGAGCTCCTATATTTTCTTCTCAGCAGCACCCATAGGACTTCTAGTGTGTTAGTGGCAGCAAACAGAGCTCCTATATTTTCTTCTCAGCAGCACCCATAGGACTTCTAGTGTGTTAGTGGCAGCAAACAGAGCTCCTATATTTTCTTCTCAGCAGCACCCATAGGACTTCTAGTGTGTTAGTGGCAGCAAACAGAGCTCCTATATTTTCTTCTCAGCAGCACCCATAGGACTTCTAGTGTGTTAGTGGCAGCAAACAGAGCTCCTATATTTTCTTCTCAGCAGCACCCATAGGACTTCTAGTGTGTTAGTGGCATCACACAGAGCTCCTATATTTTCTTCTCAGCAGCACCCATAGGACTTCTAGTGTGTTAGTGGCAGCAAACAGAGCTCCTATATTTTCTTCTCAGCAGCACCCATAGGACTTCTAGTGTGTTAGTGGCAGCAAACAGAGCTCCTATATTTTCTTCTCAGCAGCACCCATAGGACTTCTAGTGTGTTAGTGGCAGCAAACAGAGCTCCTATATTTTCTTCTCAGCAGCACCCATAGGACTTCTAGTGTGTTAGTGGCAGCAAACAGAGCTCCTATATTTTCTTCTCAGCAGCACCCATAGGACTTCTAGTGTGTTAGTGGCAGCAAACAGAGCTCCTATATTTTCTTCTCAGCAGCACCCATAGGACTTCTAGTGTGTTAGTGGCATCACACAGAGCTCCTATATTTTCTTCTCAGCAGCACCCATAGGACTTCTAGTGTGTTAGTGGCAGCAAACAGAGCTCCTATATTTTCTGCTCAGCAGCACCCATAGGACTTCTAGTGTGTTAGTGGCAGCAAACAGAGCTCCTATATTTTCTTCTCAGCAGCACCCATAGGACTTCTAGTGTGTTAGTGGCAGCAAACAGAGCTCCTATATTTTCTTCTCAGCAGCACCCATAGGACTTCTAGTGTGTTAGTGGCATCACACAGAGCTCCTATATTTTCTTCTCAGCAGCACCCATAGGACTTCTAGTGTGTTAGTGGCAGCAAACAGAGCTCCTATATTTTCTTCTCAGCAGCACCCATAGGACTTCTAGTGTGTTAGTGGCAGCAAACAGAGCTCCTATATTTTCTTCTCAGCAGCACCCATAGGACTTCTAGTGTGTTAGTGGCAGCAAACAGAGCTCCTATATTTTCTTCTCAGCAGCACCCATAGGACTTCTAGTGTGTTAGTGGCATCACACAGAGCTCCTATATTTTCTTCTCAGCAGCACCCATAGGACTTCTAGTGTGTTAGTGGCATCACACAGAGCTCCTATATTTTCTTCTCAGCAGCACCCATAGGACTTCTAGTGTGTTAGTGGCAGCAAACAGAGCTCCTATATTTTCTTCTCAGCAGCACCCATAGGACTTCTAGTGTGTTAGTGGCAGCAAACAGAGCTCCTATATTTTCTTCTCAGCAGCACCCATAGGACTTCTAGTGTGTTAGTGGCAGCAAACAGAGCTCCTATATTTTCTTCTCAGCAGCACCCATAGGACTTCTAGTGTGTTAGTGGCATCACACAGAGCTCCTATATTTTCTTCTCAGCAGCACCCATAGGACTTCTAGTGTGTTAGTGGCAGCAAACAGAGCTCCTATATTTTCTTCTCAGCAGCACCCATAGGAGTTCTAGTGTGTTAGTGGCAGCAAACAGAGCTCCTATATTTTCTTCTCAGCACCACCCATAGGACTTCTAGTGTGTTAGTGGCAGCAAACAGAGCTCCTATATTTTCTTCTCAGCAGCACCCATAGGACTTCTAGTGTGTTAGTGGCAGCAAACAGAGCTCCTATATTTTCTTCTCAGCAGCACCCATAGGACTTCTAGTGTGTTAGTGGCAGCAAACAGAGCTCCTATATTTTCTTCTCAGCAGCACCCATAGGACTTCTAGTGTGTTAGTGGCAGCAAACAGAGCTCCTATATTTTCTTCTCAGCAGCACCCATAGGACTTCTAGTGTGTTAGCGGCATCACACAGAGCTCCTATATTTTCTTCTCAGCAGCACCCATAGGACTTCTAGTGTGTTAGTGGCAGCAAAAAGAGCTCCTATATTTTCTGCTCAGCAGCACCCATAGGACTTCTAGTGTGTTAGTGGCATCACACAGAGCTCCTATATTTTCTTCTCAGCAGCACCCATAGGACTTCTAGTGTGTTAGTGGCAGAAAACAGAGCTCCTATATTTTCTTCTCAGCAGCACCCATAGGACTTCTAGTGTGTTAGTGGCATCACACAGAGCTCCTATATTTTCTTCTCAGCAGCACCCATAGGACTTCTAGTGTGTTAGTGGCAGCAAACAGAGCTCCTATATTTTCTTCTCAGCAGCACCCATAGGACTTCTAGTGTGTTAGTGGCAGCAAACAGAGCTCCTATATTTTCTTCTCAGCAGCACCCATAGGACTTCTAGTGTGTTAGTGGCATCACACAGAGCTCCTATATTTTCTTCTCAGCAGCACCCATAGGACTTCTAGTGTGTTAGTGGCAGCAAACAGAGCTCCTATATTTTCTTCTCAGCAGCACCCATAGGACTTCTAGTGTGTTAGTGGCAGCAAACAGAGCTCCTATATTTTCTTCTCAGCAGCACCCATAGGACTTCTAGTGTGTTAGTGGCAGCAAACAGAGCTCCTATATTTTCTTCTCAGCAGCACCCATAGGACTTCTAGTGTGTTAGTGGCAGCAAACAGAGCTCCTATATTTTCTTCTCAGCAGCACCCATAGGACTTCTAGTGTGTTAGTGGCAGCAAACAGAGCTCCTATATTTTCTTCTCAGCAGCACCCATAGGACTTCTAGTGTGTTAGTGGCATCACACAGAGCTCCTATATTTTCTTCTCAGCAGCACCCATAGGACTTCTAGTGTGTTAGTGGCAGCAAACAGAGCTCCTATATTTTCTTCTCAGCAGCACCCATAGGACTTCTAGTGTGTTAGTGGCAGCAAACAGAGCTCCTATATTTTCTTCTCAGCAGCACCCATAGGACTTCTAGTGTGTTAGTGGCAGCAAACAGAGCTCCTATATTTTCTTCTCAGCAGCACCCATAGGACTTCTAGTGTGTTAGTGGCAGCAAACAGAGCTCCTATATTTTCTTCTCAGCAGCACCCATAGGACTTCTAGTGTGTTAGTGGCAGCAAACAGAGCTCCTATATTTTCTTCTCAGCAGCACCCATAGGACTTCTAGTGTGTTAGTGGCATCACACAGAGCTCCTATATTTTCTTCTCAGCAGCACCCATAGGACTTCTAGTGTGTTAGTGGCAGCAAACAGAGCTCCTATATTTTCTGCTCAGCAGCACCCATAGGACTTCTAGTGTGTTAGTGGCAGCAAACAGAGCTCCTATATTTTCTTCTCAGCAGCACCCATAGGACTTCTAGTGTGTTAGTGGCAGCAAACAGAGCTCCTATATTTTCTTCTCAGCAGCACCCATAGGACTTCTAGTGTGTTAGTGGCATCACACAGAGCTCCTATATTTTCTTCTCAGCAGCACCCATAGGACTTCTAGTGTGTTAGTGGCAGCAAACAGAGCTCCTATATTTTCTTCTCAGCAGCACCCATAGGACTTCTAGTGTGTTAGTGGCAGCAAACAGAGCTCCTATATTTTCTTCTCAGCAGCACCCATAGGACTTCTAGTGTGTTAGTGGCAGCAAACAGAGCTCCTATATTTTCTTCTCAGCAGCACCCATAGGACTTCTAGTGTGTTAGTGGCAGCAAACAGAGCTCCTATATTTTCTTCTCAGCAGCACCCATAGGACTTCTAGTGTGTTAGTGGCAGCAAACAGAGCTCCTATATTTTCTTCTCAGCAGCACCCATAGGACTTCTAGTGTGTTAGTGGCATCACACAGAGCTCCTATATTTTCTTCTCAGCAGCACCCATAGGACTTCTAGTGTGTTAGTGGCAGCAAACAGAGCTCCTATATTTTCTGCTCAGCAGCACCCATAGGACTTCTAGTGTGTTAGTGGCAGCAAACAGAGCTCCTATATTTTCTTCTCAGCAGCACCCATAGGACTTCTAGTGTGTTAGTGGCAGCAAACAGAGCTCCTATATTTTCTTCTCAGCAGCACCCATAGGACTTCTAGTGTGTTAGTGGCATCACACAGAGCTCCTATATTTTCTTCTCAGCAGCACCCATAGGACTTCTAGTGTGTTAGTGGCAGCAAACAGAGCTCCTATATTTTCTTCTCAGCAGCACCCATAGGACTTCTAGTGTGTTAGTGGCAGCAAACAGAGCTCCTATATTTTCTTCTCAGCAGCACCCATAGGACTTCTAGTGTGTTAGTGGCAGCAAACAGAGCTCCTATATTTTCTTCTCAGCAGCACCCATAGGACTTCTAGTGTGTTAGTGGCATCACACAGAGCTCCTATATTTTCTTCTCAGCAGCACCCATAGGACTTCTAGTGTGTTAGTGGCATCACACAGAGCTCCTATATTTTCTTCTCAGCAGCACCCATAGGACTTCTAGTGTGTTAGTGGCAGCAAACAGAGCTCCTATATTTTCTTCTCAGCAGCACCCATAGGACTTCTAGTGTGTTAGTGGCATCACACAGAGCTCCTATATTTTCTTCTCAGCAGCACCCATAGGACTTCTAGTGTGTTAGTGGCAGCAAACAGAGCTCCTATATTTTCTTCTCAGCAGCACCCATAGGACTTCTAGTGTGTTAGTGGCAGCAAACAGAGCTCCTATATTTTCTTCTCAGCAGCACCCATAGGACTTCTAGTGTGTTAGTGGCAGCAAACAGAGCTCCTATATTTTCTTCTCAGCAGCACCCATAGGACTTCTAGTGTGTTAGTGGCAGCAAACAGAGCTCCTATATTTTCTTCTCAGCAGCACCCATAGGACTTCTAGTGTGTTAGTGGCAGCAAACAGAGCTCCTATATTTTCTTCTCAGCAGCACCCATAGGACTTCTAGTGTGTTAGTGGCATCACACAGAGCTCCTATATTTTCTTCTCAGCAGCACCCATAGGACTTCTAGTGTGTTAGTGGCAGCAAACAGAGCTCCTATATTTTCTTCTCAGCAGCACCCATAGGACTTCTAGTGTGTTAGTGGCAGCAAACAGAGCTCCTATATTTTCTTCTCAGCAGCACCCATAGGACTTCTAGTGTGTTAGTGGCAGCAAACAGAGCTCCTATATTTTCTTCTCAGCAGCACCCATAGGACTTCTAGTGTGTTAGTGGCAGCAAACAGAGCTCCTATATTTTCTTCTCAGCAGCACCCATAGGACTTCTAGTGTGTTAGTGGCAGCAAACAGAGCTCCTATATTTTCTTCTCAGCAGCACCCATAGGACTTCTAGTGTGTTAGTGGCATCACACAGAGCTCCTATATTTTCTTCTCAGCAGCACCCATAGGACTTCTAGTGTGTTAGTGGCAGCAAACAGAGCTCCTATATTTTCTGCTCAGCAGCACCCATAGGACTTCTAGTGTGTTAGTGGCAGCAAACAGAGCTCCTATATTTTCTTCTCAGCAGCACCCATAGGACTTCTAGTGTGTTAGTGGCAGCAAACAGAGCTCCTATATTTTCTTCTCAGCAGCACCCATAGGACTTCTAGTGTGTTAGTGGCATCACACAGAGCTCCTATATTTTCTTCTCAGCAGCACCCATAGGACTTCTAGTGTGTTAGTGGCAGCAAACAGAGCTCCTATATTTTCTTCTCAGCAGCACCCATAGGACTTCTAGTGTGTTAGTGGCAGCAAACAGAGCTCCTATATTTTCTTCTCAGCAGCACCCATAGGACTTCTAGTGTGTTAGTGGCAGCAAACAGAGCTCCTATATTTTCTTCTCAGCAGCACCCATAGGACTTCTAGTGTGTTAGTGGCATCACACAGAGCTCCTATATTTTCTTCTCAGCAGCACCCATAGGACTTCTAGTGTGTTAGTGGCATCACACAGAGCTCCTATATTTTCTTCTCAGCAGCACCCATAGGACTTCTAGTGTGTTAGTGGCAGCAAACAGAGCTCCTATATTTTCTTCTCAGCAGCACCCATAGGACTTCTAGTGTGTTAGTGGCAGCAAACAGAGCTCCTATATTTTCTTCTCAGCAGCACCCATAGGACTTCTAGTGTGTTAGTGGCAGCAAACAGAGCTCCTATATTTTCTTCTCAGCAGCACCCATAGGACTTCTAGTGTGTTAGTGGCATCACACAGAGCTCCTATATTTTCTTCTCAGCAGCACCCATAGGACTTCTAGTGTGTTAGTGGCAGCAAACAGAGCTCCTATATTTTCTTCTCAGCAGCACCCATAGGAGTTCTAGTGTGTTAGTGGCAGCAAACAGAGCTCCTATATTTTCTTCTCAGCACCACCCATAGGACTTCTAGTGTGTTAGTGGCAGCAAACAGAGCTCCTATATTTTCTTCTCAGCAGCACCCATAGGACTTCTAGTGTGTTAGTGGCAGCAAACAGAGCTCCTATATTTTCTTCTCAGCAGCACCCATAGGACTTCTAGTGTGTTAGTGGCAGCAAACAGAGCTCCTATATTTTCTTCTCAGCAGCACCCATAGGACTTCTAGTGTGTTAGTGGCAGCAAACAGAGCTCCTATATTTTCTTCTCAGCAGCACCCATAGGACTTCTAGTGTGTTAGTGGCATCACACAGAGCTCCTATATTTTCTTCTCAGCAGCACCCATAGGACTTCTAGTGTGTTAGTGGCAGCAAACAGAGCTCCTATATTTTCTGCTCAGCAGCACCCATAGGACTTCTAGTGTGTTAGTGGCATCACACAGAGCTCCTATATTTTCTTCTCAGCAGCACCCATAGGACTTCTAGTGTGTTAGTGGCAGCAAACAGAGCTCCTATATTTTCTTCTCAGCAGCACCCATAGGACTTCTAGTGTGTTAGTGGCATCACACAGAGCTCCTATATTTTCTTCTCAGCAGCACCCATAGGACTTCTAGTGTGTTAGTGGCAGCAAACAGAGCTCCTATATTTTCTTCTCAGCAGCACCCATAGGACTTCTAGTGTGTTAGTGGCAGCAAACAGAGCTCCTATATTTTCTTCTCAGCAGCACCCATAGGACTTCTAGTGTGTTAGTGGCATCACACAGAGCTCCTATATTTTCTTCTCAGCAGCACCCATAGGACTTCTAGTGTGTTAGTGGCAGCAAAAAGAGCTCCTATATTTTCTTCTCAGCAGCACCCATAGGACTTCTAGTGTGTTAGTGGCAGCAAACAGAGCTCCTATATTTTCTTCTCAGCAGCACCCATAGGACTTCTAGTGTGTTAGTGGCAGCAAACAGAGCTCCTATATTTTCTTCTCAGCAGCACCCATAGGACTTCTAGTGTGTTAGTGGCAGCAAACAGAGCTCCTATATTTTCTTCTCAGCAGCACCCATAGGACTTCTAGTGTGTTAGTGGCAGCAAACAGAGCTCCTATATTTTCTTCTCAGCAGCACCCATAGGACTTCTAGTGTGTTAGTGGCATCACACAGAGCTCCTATATTTTCTTCTCAGCAGCACCCATAGGACTTCTAGTGTGTTAGTGGCAGCAAACAGAGCTCCTATATTTTCTTCTCAGCAGCACCCATAGGACTTCTAGTGTGTTAGTGGCAGCAAACAGAGCTCCTATATTTTCTTCTCAGCAGCACCCATAGGACTTCTAGTGTGTTAGTGGCAGCAAACAGAGCTCCTATATTTTCTTCTCAGCAGCACCCATAGGACTTCTAGTGTGTTAGTGGCAGCAAACAGAGCTCCTATATTTTCTTCTCAGCAGCACCCATAGGACTTCTAGTGTGTTAGTGGCAGCAAACAGAGCTCCTATATTTTCTTCTCAGCAGCACCCATAGGACTTCTAGTGTGTTAGTGGCATCACACAGAGCTCCTATATTTTCTTCTCAGCAGCACCCATAGGACTTCTAGTGTGTTAGTGGCAGCAAACAGAGCTCCTATATTTTCTGCTCAGCAGCACCCATAGGACTTCTAGTGTGTTAGTGGCAGCAAACAGAGCTCCTATATTTTCTTCTCAGCAGCACCCATAGGACTTCTAGTGTGTTAGTGGCAGCAAACAGAGCTCCTATATTTTCTTCTCAGCAGCACCCATAGGACTTCTAGTGTGTTAGTGGCATCACACAGAGCTCCTATATTTTCTTCTCAGCAGCACCCATAGGACTTCTAGTGTGTTAGTGGCAGCAAACAGAGCTCCTATATTTTCTTCTCAGCAGCACCCATAGGACTTCTAGTGTGTTAGTGGCAGCAAACAGAGCTCCTATATTTTCTTCTCAGCAGCACCCATAGGACTTCTAGTGTGTTAGTGGCAGCAAACAGAGCTCCTATATTTTCTTCTCAGCAGCACCCATAGGACTTCTAGTGTGTTAGTGGCATCACACAGAGCTCCTATATTTTCTTCTCAGCAGCACCCATAGGACTTCTAGTGTGTTAGTGGCATCACACAGAGCTCCTATATTTTCTTCTCAGCAGCACCCATAGGACTTCTAGTGTGTTAGTGGCAGCAAACAGAGCTCCTATATTTTCTTCTCAGCAGCACCCATAGGACTTCTAGTGTGTTAGTGGCAGCAAACAGAGCTCCTATATTTTCTTCTCAGCACCACCCATAGGACTTCTAGTGTGTTAGTGGCAGCAAACAGAGCTCCTATATTTTCTTCTCAGCACCACCCATAGGACTTCTAGTGTGTTAGTGGCAGCAAACAGAGCTCCTATATTTTCTTCTCAGCAGCACCCATAGGACTTCTAGTGTGTTAGTGGCAGCAAACAGAGCTCCTATATTTTCTTCTCAGCAGCACCCATAGGACTTCTAGTGTGTTAGTGGCAGCAAACAGAGCTCCTATATTTTCTTCTCAGCAGCACCCATAGGACTTCTAGTGTGTTAGTGGCAGCAAACAGAGCTCCTATATTTTCTTCTCAGCAGCACCCATAGGACTTCTAGTGTGTTAGTGGCATCACACAGAGCTCCTATATTTTCTTCTCAGCAGCACCCATAGGACTTCTAGTGTGTTAGTGGCAGCAAACAGAGCTCCTATATTTTCTGCTCAGCAGCACCCATAGGACTTCTAGTGTGTTAGTGGCATCACACAGAGCTCCTATATTTTCTTCTCAGCAGCACCCATAGGACTTCTAGTGTGTTAGTGGCAGCAAACAGAGCTCCTATATTTTCTTCTCAGCAGCACCCATAGGACTTCTAGTGTGTTAGTGGCATCACACAGAGCTCCTATATTTTCTTCTCAGCAGCACCCATAGGACTTCTAGTGTGTTAGTGGCAGCAAACAGAGCTCCTATATTTTCTTCTCAGCAGCACCCATAGGACTTCTAGTGTGTTAGTGGCAGCAAACAGAGCTCCTATATTTTCTTCTCAGCAGCACCCATAGGACTTCTAGTGTGTTAGTGGCATCACACAGAGCTCCTATATTTTCTTCTCAGCATCACCCATAGGACTTCTAGTGTGTTAGTGGCAGCAAACAGAGCTCCTATATTTTCTTCTCAGCAGCACCCATAGGACTTCTAGTGTGTTAGTGGCAGCAAACAGAGCTCCTATATTTTCTTCTCAGCAGCACCCATAGGACTTCTAGTGTGTTAGTGGCAGCAAACAGAGCTCCTATATTTTCTTCTCAGCAGCACCCATAGGACTTCTAGTGTGTTAGTGGCAGCAAACAGAGCTCCTATATTTTCTTCTCAGCAGCACCCATAGGACTTCTAGTGTGTTAGTGGCAGCAAACAGAGCTCCTATATTTTCTTCTCAGCAGCACCCATAGGACTTCTAGTGTGTTAGTGGCATCACACAGAGCTCCTATATTTTCTTCTCAGCAGCACCCATAGGACTTCTAGTGTGTTAGTGGCAGCAAACAGAGCTCCTATATTTTCTTCTCAGCAGCACCCATAGGACTTCTAGTGTGTTAGTGGCAGCAAACAGAGCTCCTATATTTTCTTCTCAGCAGCACCCATAGGACTTCTAGTGTGTTAGTGGCAGCAAACAGAGCTCCTATATTTTCTTCTCAGCAGCACCCATAGGACTTCTAGTGTGTTAGTGGCAGCAAACAGAGCTCCTATATTTTCTTCTCAGCAGCACCCATAGGACTTCTAGTGTGTTAGTGGCAGCAAACAGAGCTCCTATATTTTCTTCTCAGCAGCACCCATAGGACTTCTAGTGTGTTAGTGGCATCACACAGAGCTCCTATATTTTCTTCTCAGCAGCACCCATAGGACTTCTAGTGTGTTAGTGGCAGCAAACAGAGCTCCTATATTTTCTGCTCAGCAGCACCCATAGGACTTCTAGTGTGTTAGTGGCAGCAAACAGAGCTCCTATATTTTCTTCTCAGCAGCACCCATAGGACTTCTAGTGTGTTAGTGGCAGCAAACAGAGCTCCTATATTTTCTTCTCAGCAGCACCCATAGGACTTCTAGTGTGTTAGTGGCATCACACAGAGCTCCTATATTTTCTTCTCAGCAGCACCCATAGGACTTCTAGTGTGTTAGTGGCAGCAAACAGAGCTCCTATATTTTCTTCTCAGCAGCACCCATAGGACTTCTAGTGTGTTAGTGGCAGCAAACAGAGCTCCTATATTTTCTTGTCAGCAGCACACATAGTACCTATAGTGTGTTAGTGTCAGCACCCATAGGACCTACAGTGTGTTGTGAGCACACATAGGAGTTCTATTTTTTATACTATATACACTACCGACTACAATGGCTGGAAGACCGCCAAGGAGAGGCAGAGCGTGCCGAGGCAAGAACACAGGGCAGGCAGGCTCTGTTTCTAGAGACAACAGTGCTGGCCGTGGACGTGGTCGTGCATCGTCATCAGCACGTGGCCATGGGACACGCTTGTCTTTGTTTTCGGCAGCTGGACATGTGGAGCTGCATCATGCCGAAGGCTTGGTAGAATGGATGACCAAGCCCTCCTCATCCTCCTCATCCTCTCTCACCCAGGCTCAGGGTACTGGCAGAGCAGCTGCCAACGCGTACTCAATGGCATCATCAGCCACCCCTTCCCTAGACCCACCATGTCCTCCTGAGGAGTCCCCCGAACTGTTTGAGCACAGTGTTGGGTACATGCTCCAGGAGGATGCCCAACGATTCGAAGGCTCGGATGATGATACCCAGCTTGAGGAAGTCAGTAGTGTGCGCGCAGAGAGAGGGGATGCTGAAGGACAGCAATCTGGCAGTAGTGTTCCACCAGCTGCACCTTACTGCCAGGTTTGCTCTAGTGGTGAAGAGGGAGGGGATGATGAGGTCACTGACTCCACGTGGGTGCCTGAAGGGAGAGAGGAAGAGGAGGATGCAGCGTCACATGTCCAACGAGGCAGGATGCCCCCTGGAGGCCAGCTAGAGGCCAGCACAGCAACTGTACCACACCGCAGAGCTCCGCCTGTGCAGGGCGCTGCCTCTGCAAGTTATCACAAAAGTTCTTTGGTGTGGGCCTTTTTTGAGACGAGTGCATCAGATCGCACCACTGCTATTTGCAATATTTGTCTCAAGCGTATCTCGCGTGGCCAAAACATCAGCCGCTTGGGCACCACAAGCATGAGCAGACATATGTCGACCTGCCATGCAGCTCGTTGGCAAGCACACATAAAAGACCCACACCAAAGAACAAAGCGGACCTCTCCTTGCTCCTCATCAGCTGGGATCTCCATCCCCACTAGGGATGGGCCCGGTGCTCGATTCGAACCCATGTTCGAATCGAGCATCGGGCGTTCGCTCGCTCGTCGAGCCCAGAACTATTTGGGCCGTTCGCATCACATTCGTGTGATGCGAGCGGCCCCGCAATGCATTGCGGCCGGCGCGGCCGGCGCAGTGCATTGCTGGCTGATGATTGGCCAAGCATGCACTGTGACCCCGCATGCTTGGCCAATCACAGCGCCCGAAACTCGGAGAGCAATAATTGGCTACAGGCAGGACGGCTGTGGCCAATTACAGCTCAGGGGCTTTAGTACACGCCCCACCATTTAAAAGGCCGCCACGCCATCGGCCCCGGTCACATGAGTTCCGGCTTTAGGAGAGATTAGTCTGCTGATTCTGTCTTTGCTTGATACTGAAAGATTTGCTCTTCTTTGCTAAACCATTGGCTATTTCTTTGCTAAACCATTGCTACCTAAGTCATTGATCGTTCATTGCTGCTGATTGCACAGTTAGTGTGTTATTAGCTGCTGCTGGGGATTAGTCTGGTGCGTGCTTACTGTTAGTACAGTATTGCAGTAGTACCAACCGCAGTGCTGTTAGCACAGCATTGCACCCCAACAGCACCCATAGGACTTCTAGTGTGTTAGTGGCAGCAAACAGAGCTCCTATATTTTCTTCTCAGCAGCACCCATAGGACTTCTAGTGTGTTAGTGGCATCACACAGAGCTCCTATATTTTCTTCTCAGCAGCACCCATAGGACTTCTAGTGTGTTAGTGGCAGCAAACAGAGCTCCTATATTTTCTTCTCAGCAGCACCCATAGGACTTCTAGTGTGTTAGTGGCAGCAAACAGAGCTCCTATATTTTCTTCTCAGCAGCACCCATAGGACTTCTAGTGTGTTAGTGGCAGCAAACAGAGCTCCTATATTTTCTTCTCAGCAGCACCCATAGGACTTCTAGTGTGTTAGTGGCAGCAAACAGAGCTCCTATATTTTCTTCTCAGCAGCACCCATAGGACTTCTAGTGTGTTAGTGGCAGCAAACAGAGCTCCTATATTTTCTTCTCAGCAGCACCCATAGGACTTCTAGTGTGTTAGTGGCATCACACAGAGCTCCTATATTTTCTTCTCAGCAGCACCCATAGGACTTCTAGTGTGTTAGTGGCAGCAAACAGAGCTCCTATATTTTCTTCTCAGCAGCACCCATAGGACTTCTAATGTGTTAGTGGCATCACACAGAGTTCCTATATTTTCATCTCAGCAGCACCCATAGGACTTCTAGTGTGTTAGTGGCATCACACAGAGCTCCTATATTTTCTTCTCAGCAGCACCCATAGGACTTCTAGTGTGTTAGTGGCAGCAAACAGAGCTCCTATATTTTCTTCTCAGCAGCACCCATAGGACTTCTAGTGTGTTAGTGGCAGCAAACAGAGCTCCTATATTTTCTTCTCAGCAGCACCCATAGGACTTCTAGTGTGTTAGTGGCATCACACAGAGCTCCTATATTTTCTTCTCAGCAGCACCCATAGGACTTCTAGTGTGTTAGTGGCAGCAAACAGAGCTCCTATATTTTCTTCTCAGCAGCACCCATAGGACTTCTAGTGTGTTAGTGGCAGCAAACAGAGCTCCTATATTTTCTTCTCAGCAGCACCCATAGGACTTCTAGTGTGTTAGTGGCAGCAAACAGAGCTCCTATATTTTCTTCTCAGCAGCACCCATAGGACTTCTAGTGTGTTAGTGGCAGCAAACAGAGCTCCTATATTTTCTTCTCAGCAGCACCCATAGGACTTCTAGTGTGTTAGTGGCAGCAAACAGAGCTCCTATATTTTCTTCTCAGCAGCACCCATAGGACTTCTAGTGTGTTAGTGGCATCACACAGAGCTCCTATATTTTCTTCTCAGCAGCACCCATAGGACTTCTAGTGTGTTAGTGGCAGCAAACAGAGCTCCTATATTTTCTGCTCAGCAGCACCCATAGGACTTCTAGTGTGTTAGTGGCAGCAAACAGAGCTCCTATATTTTCTTCTCAGCAGCACCCATAGGACTTCTAGTGTGTTAGTGGCAGCAAACAGAGCTCCTATATTTTCTTCTCAGCAGCACCCATAGGACTTCTAGTGTGTTAGTGGCATCACACAGAGCTCCTATATTTTCTTCTCAGCAGCACCCATAGGACTTCTAGTGTGTTAGTGGCATCACACAGAGCTCCTATATTTTCTTCTCAGCAGCACCCATAGGACTTCTAGTGTGTTAGTGGCAGCAAACAGAGCTCCTATATTTTCTTCTCAGCAGCACCCATAGGACTTCTAGTGTGTTAGTGGCAGCAAACAGAGCTCCTATATTTTCTTCTCAGCACCACCCATAGGACTTCTAGTGTGTTAGTGGCAGCAAACAGAGCTCCTATATTTTCTTCTCAGCACCACCCATAGGACTTCTAGTGTGTTAGTGGCAGCAAACAGAGCTCCTATATTTTCTTCTCAGCAGCACCCATAGGACTTCTAGTGTGTTAGTGGCAGCAAACAGAGCTCCTATATTTTCTTCTCAGCAGCACCCATAGGACTTCTAGTGTGTTAGTGGCAGCAAACAGAGCTCCTATATTTTCTTCTCAGCAGCACCCATAGGACTTCTAGTGTGTTAGTGGCAGCAAACAGAGCTCCTATATTTTCTTCTCAGCAGCACCCATAGGACTTCTAGTGTGTTAGTGGCATCACACAGAGCTCCTATATTTTCTTCTCAGCAGCACCCATAGGACTTCTAGTGTGTTAGTGGCAGCAAACAGAGCTCCTATATTTTCTGCTCAGCAGCACCCATAGGACTTCTAGTGTGTTAGTGGCATCACACAGAGCTCCTATATTTTCTTCTCAGCAGCACCCATAGGACTTCTAGTGTGTTAGTGGCAGCAAACAGAGCTCCTATATTTTCTTCTCAGCAGCACCCATAGGACTTCTAGTGTGTTAGTGGCATCACACAGAGCTCCTATATTTTCTTCTCAGCAGCACCCATAGGACTTCTAGTGTGTTAGTGGCAGCAAACAGAGCTCCTATATTTTCTTCTCAGCAGCACCCATAGGACTTCTAGTGTGTTAGTGGCAGCAAACAGAGCTCCTATATTTTCTTCTCAGCAGCACCCATAGGACTTCTAGTGTGTTAGTGGCATCACACAGAGCTCCTATATTTTCTTCTCAGCATCACCCATAGGACTTCTAGTGTGTTAGTGGCAGCAAACAGAGCTCCTATATTTTCTTCTCAGCAGCACCCATAGGACTTCTAGTGTGTTAGTGGCAGCAAACAGAGCTCCTATATTTTCTTCTCAGCAGCACCCATAGGACTTCTAGTGTGTTAGTGGCAGCAAACAGAGCTCCTATATTTTCTTCTCAGCAGCACCCATAGGACTTCTAGTGTGTTAGTGGCAGCAAACAGAGCTCCTATATTTTCTTCTCAGCAGCACCCATAGGACTTCTAGTGTGTTAGTGGCAGCAAACAGAGCTCCTATATTTTCTTCTCAGCAGCACCCATAGGACTTCTAGTGTGTTAGTGGCATCACACAGAGCTCCTATATTTTCTTCTCAGCAGCACCCATAGGACTTCTAGTGTGTTAGTGGCAGCAAACAGAGCTCCTATATTTTCTTCTCAGCAGCACCCATAGGACTTCTAGTGTGTTAGTGGCAGCAAACAGAGCTCCTATATTTTCTTCTCAGCAGCACCCATAGGACTTCTAGTGTGTTAGTGGCAGCAAACAGAGCTCCTATATTTTCTTCTCAGCAGCACCCATAGGACTTCTAGTGTGTTAGTGGCAGCAAACAGAGCTCCTATATTTTCTTCTCAGCAGCACCCATAGGACTTCTAGTGTGTTAGTGGCAGCAAACAGAGCTCCTATATTTTCTTCTCAGCAGCACCCATAGGACTTCTAGTGTGTTAGTGGCATCACACAGAGCTCCTATATTTTCTTCTCAGCAGCACCCATAGGACTTCTAGTGTGTTAGTGGCAGCAAACAGAGCTCCTATATTTTCTGCTCAGCAGCACCCATAGGACTTCTAGTGTGTTAGTGGCAGCAAACAGAGCTCCTATATTTTCTTCTCAGCAGCACCCATAGGACTTCTAGTGTGTTAGTGGCAGCAAACAGAGCTCCTATATTTTCTTCTCAGCAGCACCCATAGGACTTCTAGTGTGTTAGTGGCATCACACAGAGCTCCTATATTTTCTTCTCAGCAGCACCCATAGGACTTCTAGTGTGTTAGTGGCAGCAAACAGAGCTCCTATATTTTCTTCTCAGCAGCACCCATAGGACTTCTAGTGTGTTAGTGGCAGCAAACAGAGCTCCTATATTTTCTTGTCAGCAGCACACATAGTACCTATAGTGTGTTAGTGTCAGCACCCATAGGACCTACAGTGTGTTGTGAGCACACATAGGAGTTCTATTTTTTATACTATATACACTACCGACTACAATGGCTGGAAGACCGCCAAGGAGAGGCAGAGCGTGCCGAGGCAAGAACACAGGGCAGGCAGGCTCTGTTTCTAGAGACAACAGTGCTGGCCGTGGACGTGGTCGTGCATCGTCATCAGCACGTGGCCATGGGACACGCTTGTCTTTGTTTTCGGCAGCTGGACATGTGGAGCTGCATCATGCCGAAGGCTTGGTAGAATGGATGACCAAGCCCTCCTCATCCTCCTCATCCTCTCTCACCCAGGCTCAGGGTACTGGCAGAGCAGCTGCCAACGCGTACTCAATGGCATCATCAGCCACCCCTTCCCTAGACCCACCATGTCCTCCTGAGGAGTCCCCCGAACTGTTTGAGCACAGTGTTGGGTACATGCTCCAGGAGGATGCCCAACGATTCGAAGGCTCGGATGATGATACCCAGCTTGAGGAAGTCAGTAGTGTGCGCGCAGAGAGAGGGGATGCTGAAGGACAGCAATCTGGCAGTAGTGTTCCACCAGCTGCACCTTACTGCCAGGTTTGCTCTAGTGGTGAAGAGGGAGGGGATGATGAGGTCACTGACTCCACGTGGGTGCCTGAAGGGAGAGAGGAAGAGGAGGATGCAGCGTCACATGTCCAACGAGGCAGGATGCCCCCTGGAGGCCAGCTAGAGGCCAGCACAGCAACTGTACCACACCGCAGAGCTCCGCCTGTGCAGGGCGCTGCCTCTGCAAGTTATCACAAAAGTTCTTTGGTGTGGGCCTTTTTTGAGACGAGTGCATCAGATCGCACCACTGCTATTTGCAATATTTGTCTCAAGCGTATCTCGCGTGGCCAAAACATCAGCCGCTTGGGCACCACAAGCATGAGCAGACATATGTCGACCTGCCATGCAGCTCGTTGGCAAGCACACATAAAAGACCCACACCAAAGAACAAAGCGGACCTCTCCTTGCTCCTCATCAGCTGGGATCTCCATCCCCACTAGGGATGGGCCCGGTGCTCGATTCGAACCCATGTTCGAATCGAGCATCGGGCGTTCGCTCGCTCGTCGAGCCCAGAACTATTTGGGCCGTTCGCATCACATTCGTGTGATGCGAGCGGCCCCGCAATGCATTGCGGCCGGCGCGGCCGGCGCAGTGCATTGCTGGCTGATGATTGGCCAAGCATGCACTGTGACCCCGCATGCTTGGCCAATCACAGCGCCCGAAACTCGGAGAGCAATAATTGGCTACAGGCAGGACGGCTGTGGCCAATTACAGCTCAGGGGCTTTAGTACACGCCCCACCATTTAAAAGGCCGCCACGCCATCGGCCCCGGTCACATGAGTTCCGGCTTTAGGAGAGATTAGTCTGCTGATTCTGTCTTTGCTTGATACTGAAAGATTTGCTCTTCTTTGCTAAACCATTGGCTATTTCTTTGCTAAACCATTGCTACCTAAGTCATTGATCGTTCATTGCTGCTGATTGCACAGTTAGTGTGTTATTAGCTGCTGCTGGGGATTAGTCTGGTGCGTGCTTACTGTTAGTACAGTATTGCAGTAGTACCAACCGCAGTGCTGTTAGCACAGCATTGCACCCCAACAGCACCCATAGGACTTCTAGTGTGTTAGTGGCAGCAAACAGAGCTCCTATATTTTCTTCTCAGCAGCACCCATAGGACTTCTAGTGTGTTAGTGGCATCACACAGAGCTCCTATATTTTCTTCTCAGCAGCACCCATAGGACTTCTAGTGTGTTAGTGGCAGCAAACAGAGCTCCTATATTTTCTTCTCAGCAGCACCCATAGGACTTCTAGTGTGTTAGTGGCAGCAAACAGAGCTCCTATATTTTCTTCTCAGCAGCACCCATAGGACTTCTAGTGTGTTAGTGGCAGCAAACAGAGCTCCTATATTTTCTTCTCAGCAGCACCCATAGGACTTCTAGTGTGTTAGTGGCAGCAAACAGAGCTCCTATATTTTCTTCTCAGCAGCACCCATAGGACTTCTAGTGTGTTAGTGGCAGCAAACAGAGCTCCTATATTTTCTTCTCAGCAGCACCCATAGGACTTCTAGTGTGTTAGTGGCATCACACAGAGCTCCTATATTTTCTTCTCAGCAGCACCCATAGGACTTCTAGTGTGTTAGTGGCAGCAAACAGAGCTCCTATATTTTCTTCTCAGCAGCACCCATAGGACTTCTAATGTGTTAGTGGCATCACACAGAGTTCCTATATTTTCATCTCAGCAGCACCCATAGGACTTCTAGTGTGTTAGTGGCATCACACAGAGCTCCTATATTTTCTTCTCAGCAGCACCCATAGGACTTCTAGTGTGTTAGTGGCAGCAAACAGAGCTCCTATATTTTCTTCTCAGCAGCACCCATAGGACTTCTAGTGTGTTAGTGGCAGCAAACAGAGCTCCTATATTTTCTTCTCAGCAGCACCCATAGGACTTCTAGTGTGTTAGTGGCATCACACAGAGCTCCTATATTTTCTTCTCAGCAGCACCCATAGGACTTCTAGTGTGTTAGTGGCAGCAAACAGAGCTCCTATATTTTCTTCTCAGCAGCACCCATAGGACTTCTAGTGTGTTAGTGGCAGCAAACAGAGCTCCTATATTTTCTTCTCAGCAGCACCCATAGGACTTCTAGTGTGTTAGTGGCAGCAAACAGAGCTCCTATATTTTCTTCTCAGCAGCACCCATAGGACTTCTAGTGTGTTAGTGGCAGCAAACAGAGCTCCTATATTTTCTTCTCAGCAGCACCCATAGGACTTCTAGTGTGTTAGTGGCAGCAAACAGAGCTCCTATATTTTCTTCTCAGCAGCACCCATAGGACTTCTAGTGTGTTAGTGGCATCACACAGAGCTCCTATATTTTCTTCTCAGCAGCACCCATAGGACTTCTAGTGTGTTAGTGGCAGCAAACAGAGCTCCTATATTTTCTTCTCAGCAGCACCCATAGGACTTCTAGTGTGTTAGTGGCAGCAAACAGAGCTCCTATATTTTCTTCTCAGCAGCACCCATAGGACTTCTAGTGTGTTAGTGGCAGCAAACAGAGCTCCTATATTTTCTTCTCAGCAGCACCCATAGGACTTCTAGTGTGTTAGTGGCATCACACAGAGCTCCTATATTTTCTTCTCAGCAGCACCCATAGGACTTCTAGTGTGTTAGTGGCAGCAAACAGAGCTCCTATATTTTCTTCTCAGCAGCACCCATATGACTTCTAGTGTGTTAGTGGCATCACACAGAGCTCCTATATTTTCTTCTCAGCAGCACCCATAGGACTTCTAGTGTGTTAGTGGCAGCAAACAGAGATCCTATATTTTCTTCTCAGCAGCACCCATAGGACTTCTAGTGTGTTAGTGGCAGCAAACAGAGCTCCTATATTTTCTTCTCAGCAGCACCCATAGGACTTCTAGTGTGTTAGTGGCAGCAAACAGAGCTCCTATATTTTCTTCTCAGCAGCACCCATAGGACTTCTAGTGTGTTAGTGGCATCACACAGAGCTCCTATATTTTCTTCTCAGCAGCACCCATAGGACTTCTAGTGTGTTAGTGGCAGCAAACAGAGCTCCTATATTTTCTTCTCAGCAGCACCCATAGGACTTCTAGTGTGTTAGTGGCAGCAAACAGAGCTCCTATATTTTCTTCTCAGCAGCACCCATAGGACTTCTAGTGTGTTAGTGGCAGCAAACAGAGCTCCTATATTTTCTTCTCAGCAGCACCCATAGGACTTCTAGTGTGTTAGTGGCAGCAAACAGAGCTCCTATATTTTCTTCTCAGCAGCACCCATAGGACTTCTAGTGTGTTAGTGGCAGCAAACAGAGCTCCTATATTTTCTTCTCAGCAGCACCCATAGGACTTCTAGTGTGTTAGTGGCAGCAAACAGAGCTCCTATATTTTCTTCTCAGCAGCACCCATAGGACTTCTAGTGTGTTAGTGGCATCACACAGAGCTCCTATATTTTCTTCTCAGCAGCACCCATAGGACTTCTAGTGTGTTAGTGGCAGCAAACAGAGCTCCTATATTTTCTTCTCAGCAGCACCCATAGGACTTCTAGTGTGTTAGTGGCAGCAAACAGAGCTCCTATATTTTCTTCTCAGCAGCACCCATAGGACTTCTAGTGTGTTAGTGGCAGCAAACAGAGCTCCTATATTTTCTTCTCAGCAGCACCCATAGGACTTCTAGTGTGTTAGTGGCAGCAAACAGAGCTCCTATATTTTCTTCTCAGCAGCACCCATAGGACTTCTAGTGTGTTAGTGGCAGCAAACAGAGCTCCTATATTTTCTTGTCAGCAGCACACATAGTACCTATAGTGTGTTAGTGTCAGCACCCATAGGACCTACAGTGTGTTGTGAGCACACATAGGAGTTCTATTTTTTATACTATATACACTACCGACTACAATGGCTGGAAGACCGCCAAGGAGAGGCAGAGCGTGCCGAGGCAAGAACACAGGGCAGGCAGGCTCTGTTTCTAGAGACAACAGTGCTGGCCGTGGACGTGGTCGTGCATCGTCATCAGCACGTGGCCATGGGACACGCTTGTCTTTGTTTTCGGCAGCTGGACATGTGGAGCCGCATCATGCCGAAGGCTTGGTAGAATGGATGACCAAGCCCTCCTCATCCTCCTCATCCTCTCTCACCCAGGCTCAGGGTACTGGCAGAGCAGCTGCCAACGCGTACTCAATGGCATCATCAGCCACCCCTTCCCTAGACCCACCATGTCCTCCTGAGGAGTCCCCCGAACTGTTTGAGCACAGTGTTGGGTACATGCTCCAGGAGGATGCCCAACGATTCGAAGGCTCGGATGATGATACCCAGCTTGAGGAAGTCAGTAGTGTGCGCGCAGAGAGAGGGGATGCTGAAGGACAGCAATCTGGCAGTAGTGTTCCACCAGCTGCAGCTTACTGCCAGGTTTGCTCTAGTGGTGAAGAGGGAGGGGATGATGAGGTCACTGACTCCACGTGGGTGCCTGAAGGGAGAGAGGAGGAGGAGGAGGAGCATGCAGCGTCACATGTCCAACGAGGCAGGATGCCCCCTGGAGGCCAGCTAGAGGCCAGCACAGCAACTGTACCACACCGCAGAGCTCCGCCTGTGCAGGGCGCTGCCTCTGCACGTTATCACAAAAGTTCTTTGGTGTGGGCCTTTTTTGAGACGAGTGCATCAGATCGCACCACTGCTATTTGCAATATTTGTCTCAAGCGTATCTCGCGTGGCCAAAACATCAGCCGCTTGGGCACCACAAGCATGAGCAGACATATGTCGACCTGCCATGCAGCTCGTTGGCAAGCACACATAAAAGACCCACACCAAAGAACAAAGCGGACCTCTCCTTGCTCCTCAACAGCTGGGATCTCCATCCCCACTATATCTTCAGTCCTCTCTGAAAGCTGCTCTGAGAGGACTGAAGGTTTAGAATTAGGTGTGTCACAACCAAGTACTTGCAGTACACCGACGTCCGATTGTAGCAGGCAAATTTCCCTGCCCCAGCTGCTGGACCGTCAAAAGAAGTATACTCCCAGCCATCCACATGCCCAGCGGTTGAATGCTAGCTTGGCTAAATTGCTAGCACTTCAACTGCTGCCTTTTCAGTTGATAGACTCGGCCCCCTTCCGTGAGTTTGTTCAATGTGCGGTTCCTCAGTGGCAGGTTCCCAAACGCCACTTTTTCTCACGGAAGGCGATTCCGTCTCTCTACTGGCATGTGGAAGGCAATGTCCATGCCTCGCTGGACAGGGCGGTCAGCGGTAAGGTGCATATTACCGCTGACTCATGGTCCAGCAGGCATGGACAGGGACGTTATCTTTCTTTCACGGCCCATTGGGTCACTCTATTGGTAGCTGGGAGGGATGCAGGACAAGGTGCAGTAGTGTTGGAGGTTGTTCCGCCACCACGCCTCCAAAATGCTACTACTGGTTGTGACACACCTCTCTCCTCCACCCCCTCCTCTTCTTCTTCCTCCATGTCCTCTTCGAGTGCTCTGTCCTCGGAACCAGCGGTGCTCCGTAGGCGTACAAGGGGCTACGCGAGTACGCAGGCAAAAAGATGCCATGCCGTGCTTGCGCTGGTGTGTTTGGGGGACAGGAGCCACACTGGGCCAGAGGTTCTGGCAGCTCTGCAGGGGCAGGCCGAGAGGTGGTTGACGCCACGCCAGCTTAAGCCAGGAATGGTCGTTTCTGATAATGGCACCAACCTCCTCTCCGCCCTGCGACAGGGGCAGCTCACCCATGTGCCCTGTATGGCTCACGTCCTCAACCTGGTGGTGCAGCGGTTCTTGGGCAGGTTCCCAGGCTTACAGGATGTCCTGAGGCAGGCCAGGAAAGTCTGTGTGCATTTCCGCCGATCTTATAATGCCAGTGCTCGGCTGACTGAGCTGCAAAAGGAGCTGAACCTGCCCAAGAACCGCCTAATATGTGACATGCCCACCAGGTGGAACTCAACGTTGGCCATGCTGCAGCGACTGCACACGCAGCAGAGGGCCATCAATGAGTACCTTTGCGACTACGGCACCAGGACAGGGTCAGGGGAGCTTGGCTTTTTTTCCCCACGCCAGTGGAGCATGATCAGGGATGCATGCACTGTCCTCTCACCATTTGAGGAGGCCACGAGGATGGTGAGCAGTGACAGTGCATGCATCAGTGACACTGTACCTCTTGTCCACCTGTTGGAGCATACGCTGCGTGGGATAATGGACAGGGCACTTGAGGCAGAACAGAGGCAGGAAGAGGAGGACTTCCTTGTCTCTCAAGGCCCCCTTTATCCAGACAATGTTCCTTCTGTCCCACCCATCACACAGGAAGAGGAGGAGGAGGAGGAGGAGGAGGAGGATTGTGTGAGCATGGAGGTGGAGCCTGGCACTCAGCATCAGCAGCAGCAGTCTTTTAGGGATGATGTACAGTCCCAACAAACCAGTGGACTTGTACGTGGCTGGGAGGAGGTGGCTGGCGATCATGTCATCCTCAGTGACCCAGAAGACTCCGGACCGAATGCCTCAGCTAACCTACGCTGCATGGCCTCCCTGATCCTGCAAAGCCTGCGGAAGGATCCTCGTGTTCTTCGGATCAAGGAGAGTGACCATTACTGGCTGGCCACTCTCCTTGATCCACGGTACAAGGGTAAGGTTGCGGACCTTATCTTGCCGTCGCAGAGGGAGCAGAGGATGAGACATCTCAGGGAGGCCTTGCAGAAAGGTCTGTGCAACGCGTTCCCAGAAACTGGGAGGTTACAAACTCCTGGTCCTGGACGACAAGTTGCTGAGGCTTCGGTCAGTAGCAGAAGGAGCGGTGGGGAAGGTGGACGTCTGACCGATGCGTTCAGACAATTTTTTAGTCCGCAGCCCCAAGGTATGATCGGTTCCAGCAACCATCGCCAGCGTCTGATATACATGGTGCAGGAATACCTAGGGGCAAGGTCAGACTTGGACACCTTTCCCACCGAAAATCCTCTGGCTTACTGGGTCCTGAGGATGGATCACTGGCCAGAGCTTGCACAGTATGCAATTGAGCTACTGGCCTGTCCTGCATCCAGCGTTCTTTCCGAACGCACATTCAGTGCTGCTGGAGGATTTGTCACCGATCATAGGGTGCGCCTGTCCACCGACTCGGTTGATCGACTGACCTTCATAAAAATGAATCAGTCTTGGATCACCACCAGCTACCAGACACCTGAAGCGGATATAACGGAATAATTTATAATGTCACATCCCTTCAAGACTGCCTATGCTGATGCTGAGTGACTGTCCTGTTATGTTCACTGACTATCCTCTTCCTCCTCCTCAATGATCCATGCCACCACACCAGTGCCTAAGGCACAATTTTTCAGCCCCTGTATAACAGGGGCGTGTAATTACAATTTTTTAAAAAGATGCTTCGCAACAGGTGTGACTGCTGTGCTCAGAGTACAGTATCTGTGAGGGGTTGCAGTGTTGTGGCACCAGCACCAGTGCCTAAGGCACAATTTTTCAGCCCCTGTTGGGGCGTGTAATTACAATTTTTAGGCAATGCTTTGCAACAGGTCTCATTGCTGTGCTCAGAGTACAGTATCTGTGAGGGGTTGCAGTGTTGTGGCACCAGCACCAGTGCCTAAGGCACAATTTTTCAGCCCCTGTATAACAGGGGCGTGTAATTAAATTTTTTTAAAAAGATGCTTCGCAACAGGTGTGACTGCTGTGCTCAGAGTACAGTATCTGTGAGGGGTTGCAGTGTTGTGGCACCAGCACCAGTGCCTAAGGCACAATTTTTCAGCCCCTGTTGGGGCGTGTAATTACAATTTTTAGGCAATGCTTTGCAACAGGTCTCATTGCTGTGCTCAGAGTACAGTATCTGTGAGGGGTTGCAGTGTTGTGGCACCAGCACCAGTGCCTAAGGCACAATTTTTCAGCCCCTGTATAACAGGGGCGTGTAATTACAATTTTTTAAAAAGATGCTTCGCAACAGGTGTGACTGCTGTGCTCCAAGTACAGTATCTGTGAGGGGTTGCAGTGTTGTGGCACCAGCACCAATGCCTAAGGCACAATTTTTCAGCCCCTGTTTAACAGGGGCGTGTAATTACAAATCTTGATCTAATAGTTCACAGCAGGGCCCATTCCTGCGCCCACCAAGAGTAACTATGAGGGCCTACAGTCTTGTGGCAACACCGTCCACCACCACCACCACCACCAAAGGCCCAATTTTTCTGCCCTGTTCAACAGGTGCATGCAATTACAAATCTTGATCTAATAACTCACAGCAGGGCCCATTCCTGCACCCACCAAGAGTAACTGTGAGGGCTTACAGTCTTGTGGCAACACCGTCCACCACCACCACCACCACCACCAAAGGCCCATTTTTTCTGCCCGGTTCAACGGGTGCATGCAAGTACAAATCTTGATCTATTAACTCACAGCAGGGCCCATTCCTGTGCCCACCAGTCTTGTGGCTACACCAACATCTAATAGGGCAAATTTCTGCAGAGTATATACGGCAGGCCCCTACTTTCAAACATCCAACTTACAAATGACTCCTACTTGCAAACGGCAAGAGAAAACAGGAAGTGAGAGGAAATCTACCCCTAGGAAGGAAAATTCTATCCTGTTAGATTTAATTTGGGAAAAAGGTATCTCCTCTCTACTGATGCTTTATCACCAATCCTTGTTTCAATTAAAACCCCACTTTTCCAAAAACATTTGTCATTGGGACGGAAAGTGAGGTGACATGTTCTGAACAGATGTGCAAAGACAGCAAATGTTACAGGGGTGATAACCCCTCCCTATGTTCTCCAAAAAGCTTAAAAATTGATTTTTTTGGGATGTAGCTACACTTCATAATGTACCTGTTCAGATTCTACTTAAGAACAAACCTACAGTCCATGTCTTGTTTGCACCACCTATATACTGCTGTTCAGAGTATATAGGGTTGTAGGTATAGGGTTTTATTTTGGGTGCGGGGTCCCCCTTAGTATCCATACAAGACCCAAAGGGGCTGGGGTGGGGGGGGGGGTGATGGGGTAGCCATGCCATTTTTCTCAAGGATTTTCAGCCATATGGCGGCCAGGACAAGACATGACATTAAAGCCGCAAGTGGTTTTAAATGGCTTCTTTTTTTCCTTTACAAATGTCATTTTGTGCAAGGACAGTTCTAAACACGGGAAACACATGCCACTTCACAGGCATACTTTAGACACCCCCCAGGTACCATATTTAAAGGAAAATTTCACTTTTTTTTTTTCACTTTATGCATCATTAAAATGACTGCTCCCGAAAAAACTTTAGTTTTTAAAATTTCTTTTTGCATTGATATATGTCCCCTGGGGCAGGACCCGGGTCCCCAAACCTGTTTTATAACATTAACATGCATATTGGCCGTTGTAATTAGCAATTTTGATTTCGAACGTTCGCGTCCATTATAACGAATAGGGTTCGAAAATTCGCGCGAACTTTCGGTCCGTTCGAAGGTTCCGGTGCGAACCAAACCGGGGGTGTTCGGCTCATCCCTAATCCCCACTATATCTTCAGTCCTCTCTGAAAGCTGCTCTGAGAGGACTGAAGGTGTAGAATTAGGTGTGTCACAACCAAGTACTTGCAGTACACCGACGTCCGATTGTAGCAGGCAAATTTCCCTGCCCCAGCTGCTGGACCGTCGAAAGAAGTATACTCCCAGCCATCCACATGCCCAGCGGTTGAATGCTAGCTTGGCTAAATTGCTAGCACTTCAACTGCTGCCTTTTCAGTTGATAGACTCGGCCCCCTTCCGTGAGTTTGTTCAATGTGCGGTTCCTCAGTGGCAGGTTCCCAAACGCCACTTTTTCTCACGGAAGGCAATTCCGTCTCTCTACTGGCATGTGGAAGGCAATGTCCATGCCTCGCTGGACAGGGCGGTCAGCGGTAAGGTGCATATTACCGCTGACTCATGGTCCAGCAGGCATGGACAGGGACGTTATCTTTCTTTCACGGCCCATTGGGTCACTCTATTGGTAGCTGGGAGGGATGCAGGACAAGGTGCAGTAGTGTTGGAGGTTGTTCCGCCACCACGCCTCCAAAATGCTACTACTGGTTGTGACACACCTCTCTCCTCCACCCCCTCCTCTTCTTCTTCCTCCATGTCCTCTTCGAGTGCTCTGTCCTCGGAACCAGCGGTGCTCCGTAGGCGTACAAGGGGCTACGCGAGTACGCAGGCAAAAAGATGCCATGCCGTGCTTGCGCTGGTGTGTTTGGGGGACAGGAGCCACACTGGGCCAGAGGTTCTGGCAGCTCTGCAGGGGCAGGCCGAGAGGTGGTTGACGCCACGCCAGCTTAAGCCAGGAATGGTCGTTTCTGATAATGGCACCAACCTCCTCTCCGCCCTGCGACAGGGGCAGCTCACCCATGTGCCCTGTATGGCTCACGTCCTCAACCTGGTGGTGCAGCGGTTCTTGGGCAGGTTCCCAGGCTTACAGGATGTCCTGAGGCAGGCCAGGAAAGTCTGTGTGCATTTCCGCCGATCTTATAATGCCAGTGCTCGGCTGACTGAGCTGCAAAAGGAGCTGAACCTGCCCAAGAACCGCCTAATATGTGACATGCCCACCAGGTGGAACTCAACGTTGGCCATGCTGCAGCGACTGCACACGCAGCAGAGGGCCATCAATGAGTACCTTTGCGACTACGGCACCAGAACAGGGTCAGGGGAGCTTGGCTTTTTTTCCCCACGCCAGTGGAGCATGATCAGGGATGCATGCACTGTCCTCTCACCATTTGAGGAGGCCACGAGGATGGTGAGCAGTGACAGTGCATGCATCAGTGACACTGTACCTCTTGTCCACCTGTTGGAGCATACGCTGCGTGGGATAATGGACAGGGCACTTGAGGCAGAACAGAGGCAGGAAGAGGAGGACTTCCTTGTCTCTCAAGGCCCCCTTTATCCAGACAATGTTCCTTCTGTCCCACCCATCACACAGGAAGAGGAGGAGGAGGAGGAGGAGGAGGAGGATTGTGTGAGCATGGAGGTGGAGCCTGGCACTCAGCATCAGCAGCAGCAGTCTTTTAGGGATGATGTACAGTCCCAACAAACCAGTGGACTTGTACGTGGCTGGGAGGAGGTGGCTGGCGATCATGTCATCCTCAGTGACCCAGAAGACTCCGGACCGAATGCCTCAGCTAACCTACGCTGCATGGCCTCCCTGATCCTGCAAAGCCTGCGGAAGGATCCTCGTGTTCTTCGGATCAAGGAGAGTGACCATTACTGGCTGGCCACTCTCCTTGATCCACGGTACAAGGGTAAGGTTGCGGACCTTATCTTGCCGTCGCAGAGGGAGCAGAGGATGAGACATCTCAGGGAGGCCTTGCAGAAAGGTCTGTGCAACGCGTTCCCAGAAACTGGGAGGTTACAAACTCCTGGTCCTGGACGACGAGTTGCTGAGGCTTCGGTCAGTAGCAGAAGGAGCGGTGGGGAAGGTGGACGTCTGACCGATGCGTTCAGACAATTTTTTAATCCGCAGCCCCAAGGTATGATCGGTTCCAGCAACCATCGCCAGCGTCTGATATACATGGTGCAGGAATACCTAGGGGCAAGGTCAGACTTGGACACCTTTCCCACCGAAAATCCTCTGGCTTACTGGGTCCTGAGGATGGATCACTGGCCAGAGCTTGCACAGTATGCAATTGAGCTACTGGCCTGTCCTGCATCCAGCGTTCTTTCCGAACGCACATTCAGTGCTGCTGGAGGATTTGTCACCGATTATAGGGTGCGCCTGTCCACCGACTCGGTTGATCGACTGACCTTCATAAAAATGAATCAGTCTTGGATCACCACCAGCTACCAGACACCTGAAGCGGATATAACGGAATAATTTATAATGTCACATCCCTTCAAGACTGCCTATGCTGATGCTGAGTGACTGTCCTGTTATGTTCACTGACTATCCTCTTCCTCCTCCTCAATGATCCATGCCACCACACCAGTGCCTAAGGCACAATTTTTCAGCCCCTGTATAACAGGGGCGTGTAATTACAATTTTTTAAAAAGATGCTTCGCAACAGGTGTGACTGCTGTGCTCAGAGTACAGTATCTGTGAGGGGTTGCAGTGTTGTGGCACCAGCACCAGTGCCTAAGGCACAATTTTTCAGCCCCTGTTGGGGCGTGTAATTACAATTTTTAGGCAATGCTTTGCAACAGGTCTCATTGCTGTGCTCAGAGTACAGTATCTGTGAGGGGTTGCAGTGTTGTGGCACCAGCACCAGTGCCTAAGGCACAATTTTTCAGCCCCTGTATAACAGGGGCGTGTAATTACAATTTTTTTAAAAAGATGCTTCGCAACAGGTGTGACTGCTGTGCTCAGAGTACAGTATCTGTGAGGGGTTGCAGTGTTGTGGCACCAGCACCAGTGCCTAAGGCACAATTTTTCAGCCCCTGTTGGGGCGTGTAATTACAATTTTTAGGCAATGCTTTGCAACAGGTCTCATTGCTGTGCTCAGAGTACAGTATCTGTGAGGGGTTGCAGTGTTGTGGCACCAGCAGCAGTGCCTAAGGCACAATTTTTCAGCCCCTGTATAACAGGGGCGTGTAATTACAATTTTTTAAAAAGATGCTTCGCAACAGGTGTGACTGCTGTGCTCCAAGTACAGTATCTGTGAGGGGTTGCAGTGTTGTGGCACCAGCACCAATGCCTAAGGCACAATTTTTCAGCCCCTGTTTAACAGGGGCGTGTAATTACAAATCTTGATCTAATAGTTCACAGCAGGGCCCATTCCTGCGCCCACCAAGAGTAACTATGAGGGCCTACAGTCTTGTGGCAACACCGTCCACCACCACCACCACCACCAAAGGCCCAATTTTTCTGCCCTGTTCAACAGGTGCATGCAATTACAAATCTTGATCTAATAACTCACAGCAGGGCCCATTCCTGCACCCACCAAGAGTAACTGTGAGGGCTTACAGTCTTGTGGCAACACCGTCCACCACCACCACCACCACCACCAAAGGCCCAATTTTTCTGCCCGGTTCAACAGGTGCATGCAAGTACAAATCTTGATCTATTAACTCACAGCAGGGCCCATTCCTGTGCCCACCAGTCTTGTGGCTACACCAACATCTAATAGGGCAAATTTCTGCAGAGTATATACGGCAGGCCCCTACTTTCAAACATCCAACTTACAAACGACTCCTACTTGCAAACGGCAAGAGAAAACAGGAAGTGAGAGGAAATCTACCCCTAGGAAGGAAAATTCTATCCTGTTAGATTTAATTTGGGAAAAAGGTATCTCCTCTCTACTGATGCTTTATCACCAATCCTTGTTTCAATTAAAACCCCACTTTTCCAAAAACATTTGTCATTGGGACGGAAAGTGAGGTGACATGTTCTGAACAGATGTGCAAAGACAGCAAATGTTACAGGGGTGATAACCCCTCCCTATGTTCTCCAAAAAGCTTAAAAATTGATTTTTTTGGGATGTAGCTACACTTCATAATGTACCTGTTCAGATTCTACTTAAGAACAAACCTACAGTCCATGTCTTGTTTGCACCACCTATATACTGCTGTTCAGAGTATATAGGGTTGTAGGTATAGGGTTTTATTTTGGGTGCGGGGTCCCCCTTAGTATCCATACAAGACCCAAAGGGGCTGGGGTGGGGGGGGTGATGGGGTAGCCATGCCATTTTTCTCAAGGATTTTCAGCCATATGGCGGCCAGGACAAGACATGACATTAAAGCCGCAAGTGGTTTTAAATGGCTTCTTTTTTTCCTTTACAAATGTCATTTTGTGCAAGGACAGTTCTAAACACGGGAAACACATGCCACTTCACAGGCATACTTTAGACACCCCCCAGGTACCGTATTTAAAGGAAAATTTCACTTTTTTTTTTTCACTTTATGCATCATTAAAATGACTGCTCCCGAAAAAACTTTAGTTTTTAAAATTTCTTTTTGCATTGATATATGTCCCCTGGGGCAGGACCCGGGTCCCCAAACCTGTTTTATAACATTAACATGCATATTGGCCGTTGTAATTAGCAATTTTGATTTTGAACGTTTGCGTCCATTATAACGAATAGGGATCGAAAATTCGCGCGAACTTTCGGTCCGTTCGAAGGTTCTGGTGCGAACCGAACCCGGGGGTGTTCGGCTCATCCCTACTGGTGTACTATGGATCATCACTGATGTACTATGGACCATCCCTGATGTACTGTGGATCATCACTGATGTACTATAGTTCATCACTGATGTACTATGGGCCATCACTGGTGTACTATGGATCATCACTGGTGTACTATGGATCATCACTGATGTACTATGGACCATCCCTGATGTACTGTGGATCATCACTGATGTACTGTGGATCATCACTGATGTACTATGGATCATCACTGATGTACTATGGGCCATCACTGGTGTACTATGGATCATCACTGGTGTACTATGGATCATCACTGGTGTACTATGGACCATCACTGATGTACTGTGGACCACCACTGATGTACTGTGGATCATCACTGATGTACTGTGGATCATCCCTGGTGTACTATGGAACATCACTGGTGTACTATGGATCATCACTGGTGTACTATGGATCATCACTGATGTACTATGGGCCATCACTGATGTACTATGGATCATCACTGATATACTGTGGACCATCCCTGATGTACTGTGGATCATCACTGATGTACTGTGGATCATCACTGAAGTATTGTGGATCATCACTGATGTACTGTGGATCATCACTGATGTACTGTGGATCATAACTGATGTACTGTGGATCATCACTGATGTACTGTGGATCATCACTGATGTACTATAGATCATTACTGATGTACTATGGGCCATCACTGGTGTACTATGGATCATCACTGATGTACTATGGATCATCACTGATGTACTATGGATCATCACTGATGTACTATGGACCATCACTGATGTACTATGGGCCATCACTGGTGTACTATGGATCATCACTGATGTACTGTGGATCATCACTGATGTACTGTGGGCCATCACTGATGTACTATGGATCATCACTGATATACTGTGGACCATCCCTGATGTATTGTGGATCATCACTGATGTACTGTGGATCATCACTGATGTACTATAAATCATCACTGAAGTACTATGGGCCATCACTGGTGTACTATGGATCATCACTGGTGTACTATGGATCATCACTGATGTACTATGGATCATCACTGATGTACTATGGATCATGACTGGTGTACTATGGATCATCACTGATGTACTGTGGACCATCCCTGATGTACTGTGGATCATCACTGATGTACTGTGGATCATCACTGATGTACTGTGGATCATCACTGATGTACTGAGGATCATCACTGATGTACTATGGATCATCACTGATGTAGCTTGGATCATCACTGATGTACTGTGGATCATCACTGATGTACTGTGGATCATCACTGATGTACTATAGATCATCACTGTAGTACTATGGGCCATGACTGGTGTACTATGGATCATCACTGATGTACTATGGATCATCACTGATGTACTATGGATCATCACTGATGTATTATGGATCATCACTGATGTACTATGAGCCATCACTGATGTACTATGGATCATCACTGGTGTACTATGGATCATCACTGATGTACTATGAGCCATCACTGATGTACTATGGATCATCACTGGTGTACTATGGATCACCACTGATGTACTATGGATCATCACTGATGTACTATGAGCCATCACTGATGTACTATGGGCCATCCCTGGTGTACTATGGATCATCACTGATGTACTGTGGATCATCACTGATGTACTATGGGACATCACTGGTGTACTATGGGCCATCACTGGTGTACTATGGATCATCACTGGTGTACTATGGGCCATCACTGGTGTACTATGGGCCATCACTGGTGTACTATGGATCTTCACTGGTGTACTATGGACCATCACTGATGTACTATGGATCATCACTGGTGTACTATGGATCATCACTGGTGTACTATGGATCTTCCCTGGTGTACTATGGATCATCACTGGTGTACTATGGATCATCACTGATATACTGTGGACCATCCCTGATATACTGTGGATCATCCCTGATGTACTGTGGATCATCACTGATGTACTGTGGGCCATCACAGGTGTACTGTGGGCCATCACAGGTGTACTATGGATCATCACTGATGTACTATGGATCATCACTGGTGTACTATGGATCATCACTGATGTACTGTGGACCATCCCTGATGTACTATAGATCATCACTGATGTACTGTGGATCATCACTGATGTACTATGGGCCATCACTGGTGTACTATGGGCCATCACTGGTGTACTATGGATCATCACTGGATTACTATGGATCATCCCTGGTGTACTATGGACCATCACTGATGTGCTTTGGGCCATCACTGGTGTACTATGGATCATCACTGATGTACTGTGGACCATCCCTGATGTACTGTGGATCATCACTGATGTACTATGGATCATCACTGATGTACTATGGACCATCACTGGTGTACTATGGACCATCACTGGTGTACTATGGATCATCACTGATATACTGTGGATCATCACTGATGTACTGTGGGCCATCACTGATGTACTATGGATCATCACTGATATACTGTGGACCATCCCTGATGTATTGTGGATCATCACTGATGTACTGTGGATCATCACTGATGTACTATAGATCATCACTGAAGTACTATGGGCCATCACTGGTGTACTATGGATCATCACTGGTGTACTATGGGCCATCACTGGTGTACTATGGATCATCACTGATGTACTATGGATCATCACTGATGTACTATAGATCATGACTGGTGTACTATGGATCATCACTGATGTACCGTGGACCATCCCTGATGTCCTGTGGATCATCACTGATGTACTGTGGATCATCACTGATGTACTGTGGATCATCACTGATGTACTGTGGATCATCACTGATGTACTATGGATCATCACTGATGTACCGTGGATCATCACTGATGTACTGTGGATCATCACTGATGTACTATAGATCATCACTGAAGTACTATGGGCCATCACTGGTGTACTATGGATCATCACTGATGTATTATGGATCATCACTGATGTACTATGAGCCATCACTGATGTACTATGGATCATCACTGGTGTACTATGGGCCATCACTGAAGTACTATGGATCATCACTGGTGTACTATGGATCATCACTGGTGTACTATGGGCCATCACTGATGTACTATGGATCATCACTGGTGTACTATGGATCATCACTGATGTACTATAGATCATCACTGATGTACTATAGCTCATCACTGGTATACTATGGGCCATCTCTGGTGTACTATGGATCATCACTGGTGTACTATGGGCCATCACTGGTGTACTATGGATCATCACTGGTGTACTGTGGATCATCACTGGTGTACTATGGACCATCCCTGATGTACTGTGGATCATCACTGATGTACTGTGGATCATCACTGATGTACTATAGTTCATCACTGATGTACTATGGGCCATCACTGGTGTACTATGGATCATCACTGGTGTACTATGGATTATCACTGATGTACTATGGACCATCCCTGATGTACTGTGGATCATCACTGATGTACTGTGGATCATCACTGATGTACTATGGATCATCACTGATGTACTGTGGATCATAACTGATGTACTATAGTTCATCACTGATGTACTATGGGCCATCACTGGTGTACTATGGATCATCACTGGTGTACTATGGATCATCACTGATGTACTATGGACCATCCCTGATGTACTGTGGATCATCACTGATGTACTATAGTTCATCACTGATGTACTATGGGCCATCACCGGTGTACTATGGATCATCACTGGTGTACTATGGATCATCACTGATGTACTATAGATCATGACTGATGTACTATAGTTTATCACTGATGTACTATAGATCATCACTGATGTACTATGGACCATCACTGGTGTACTATAGATCATCACTGATGTACTATGGACCATCACTGGTGTACTATGGATCATCACTGGTGTACTGTGGATCATCACTGGTGTACTATGGACCATCCCTGATGTACTGTGGATCATCACTGATGTACTGTGGATCATCACTGATGTACTATAGTTCATCACTGATGTACTATGGGCCATCACTGATGTACTATGGATCATCACTGGTGTACTATGGATCATCACTGATGTACTATGGACCATCCCTGATGTACTGTGGATCATCACTGATGTACTGTGGTTCATCACTGATGTACTATAGTTCATCACTGATGTACTATGGGCCATCACTGGTGTACTATGGATCATCACTGGTGTACTATGGGCCATCACTGGTGTACTATGGATCATCACTGGTGTACTATGGATCATCACTGATGTACTGTGGACCATCCCTGATGTACTGTGGATCATCACTGATGTACTGTGGATCATCACTAATGTACTATGGATCATCACTGATGTACTATGGGCCATCACTGGTGTACTATGGGCCATCACTGGTGTACTATGGATCATCACTGATGTACTATGGATCATCACTGATATACTGTGGACCATCCCTGATGTACTGTGGATCATCACTGATGTACTGTGGATCATCACTGAAGTATTGTGGATCATCACTGATGTACTGTGGATCATCACTGATGTACTGTGGATCATCACTGATGTACTGTGTATCATAACTGATGTACTGTGGATCATCACTGATGTACTATAGATCATCACTGATGTACTATAGATCATCACTGATGTACTATGGACCATCACTGATGTACTATAGATCATCACTGATGTATTATGGACCATCACTGGTGTACTATGGATCATCACTGGTGTACTGTGGATCATCACTGATGTACTATGGACCATCCCTGATGTACTGTGGATCATCACTGATGTACTGTGGATCATCACTGATGTACTATAGTTCATCACTGATGTACTATGGGCCATCACTGGTGTACTATGGATCATCACTGGTGTACTATGGATCATCACTGATGTACTATGGACCATCCCTGATGTACTGTGGATCATCACTGATGTACTGTGGATCATCACTGATGTACTATGGATCATCACTGATGTACTGTGGATCATCACTGATGTACTATAGTTCATCACTGATGTACTATGGGCCATCACTGGTGTACTATGGATCATCACTGATGTACTATGGACCATCCCTGATGTACTGTGGATCATCACTGATGTACTATAGTTCATCACTGATGTACTATGGGCCATCACTGGTGTACTATGGATCATCACTGGTGTACTATGGATCATCACTGATGTACTATGGACCATCCCTGATGTACTGTGGATCATCACTGAGGTACTGTGGATCATCACTGATGTACTATGGATCATCACTGATGTACTATGGGCTATCACTGGTGTACTATGGGCCATCACTGGTGTACTATGGATCATCACTGGTGTACTATGGATCATCACTGGTGTACTATGGACCATCACTGATGTACTGTGGATCCTCACTAATGTACTGTGGATCATAACTGATGTACTGTAGATCATCACTGATGTACTATAGATCATCACTGGTGTACTATGTATATAGATCATCACTGATGTACTATGGACCATCATTGATGTACTATAGATCATCACTGATGTACTATGGACCATCACTGGTGTACTATGGATCATCACTGGTGTACTGTGGATCATCACTGGTGTACTGTGGACCATCCCTGATGTACTGTGGATCATCACTGATGTACTGTGGATCATCACTGATGTACTATAGTTCATCACTGATGTACTATGGGCCATCACTGGTGTACTATGGATCATCACTGGTGTACAATGGATCATCACTGATGTACTATGGACCATCCCTGATGTACTGTGGATCATCACTGATGTACTATAGTTCATCACTGATGTACTATGGGCCATCACTGGTGTACTATGGATCATCACTGGTGTACTATGGATCATCACTGATGTACTATGGACCATCCCTGATGTACTGTGGATCATCACTGATGTACTGTGGATCATCACTGATGTACTATGGATCATCACTGATGTACTATGGGCCATCACTGGTGTACTATGGGCCATCACTGGTGTACTATGGATTATCACTGGTGTACTATGGATCATCACTGGTGTACTATGGACCATCACTGATGTACTGTGGACCACCACTGATGTACTGTGGATCATCACTGATGTACTGTGGATCATCCCTGGTGTACTATGGAACATCACTGGTGTACTATGGATCATCACTGGTGTACTATGGATCATCACTGATGTACTATGGGCCATCACTGATGTACTATGGATCATCACTGATATACTGTGGACCATCCCTGATGTACTGTGGATCATCACTGATGTACTGTGGATCATCACTGATGTACTATGGATCATCACTGATGTACTGTGGATCATCACTGATGTACTATAGTTCATCACTGATGTACTATGGGCCATCACTGGTGTACTATGGATCATCACTGGTGTACTATGGATCATCACTGATGTACTATGGGCCATCACTGGTGTACTATGGATCATCACTGGTGTACTATAGATCATCACTGATGTACTATGGACCATCACTGGTGTACTATGGATCATCACTGGTGTACTGTGGATCATCACTGGTGTACTATGGATCATCACTGATGTACTATAGATCATCACTGATGTACTATAGCTCATCACTGATGTACTATGGACCATCACTGATGTACTATAGATCATCACTGATGTACTATGGACCATCACTGGTGTACTATGGATCATCACTGGTGTACTTTGGATCATCACTGGTGTACTATGGACCATCCCTGATGTACTGTGGATCATCACTGATGTACTGTGGATCATCACTGATGTACTATAGTTCATCACTGATGTACTATGGGCCATCACTGGTGTACTATGGATCATCTCTGGTGTACTATGGATCATTACTGATGTACTATGGACCATCCCTGATGTACTGTGGATCATCACTGATGTACTGTGGATCATCACTGATGTACTATGGATCATCACTGATGTACTGTGGATCATCACTGATGTACTATAGTTCATCACTGATGTACTATGGGCCATCACTGGTGTACTATGGATCATTACTGGTGTACTATGGATCATCACTGATGTACTATGGACCATCCCTGATGTACTGTGGATCATCACTGATGTACTATAGTTCATCACTGATGTACTATGGGCCATCACTGGTGTACTATGGATCATCACTGGTGTACTATGGATCATCACTGATGTACTATGGACCATCCCTGATGTACTGTGGATCATCACTGATGTACTGTGGATCATCACTGATGTACTATGGATCATCACTGATGTACTATGGGCCATCACTGGTGTACTATGGGCCATCACTGGTGTACTATGGATCATCACTGGTGTACTATGGACCATCACTGATGTACTATGGACCATCACTGATGTACTATGGATCATCACTGATATACTGTGGACCATCCCTGATGTACTGTGGATCATCACTGATGTACTGTGGATCATCACTGAAGTATTGTGGATCATCACTGATGTACTGTGGATCCTCACTAATGTACTGTGGATCATAACTGATGTACTGTAGATCATCACTGATGTACTATAGATCATCACTGGTGTACTATGTATATAGATCATCACTGATGTACTATGGACCATCACTGATGTACTATAGATCATCACTGATGTACTATGGACCATCACTGGTGTACTATGGATCATCACTGGTGTACTGTGGATCATCACTGGTGTACTATGGACCATCCCTGATGTACTGTGGATCATCACTGATGTACTGTGGATCATCACTGATGTACTATAGTTCATCACTGATGTACTATGGGCCATCACTGGTGTACTATGGATCATCACTGGTGTACTATGGATCATCACTGATGTACTATGGACCATCCCTGATGTACTGTGGATCATCACTGATGTACTATAGTTCATCACTGATGTACTATGGGATATCAATGGTGTACTATGGATCATCACTGGTGTACTATGGATCATCACTGATGTACTATGGACCATCCCTGATGTACTGTGGATCATCACTGATGTACTGTGGATCATCACTGATGTACAATGGATCATCACTGATGAACTATGGGCCATCACTGGTGTACTATGGGCCATCACTGGTGTACTATGGATCATCACTGGTGTACTATGGATCATCACTGGTGTACTATGGACCATCACTGATGTACTGTGGACCACCACTGATGTACTGTGGATCATCACTGATGTACTGTGGATCATCCCTGGTGTACTATGGAACATCACTGGTGTACTATGGATCATCACTGGTGTACTATGGATCATCACTGATGTACTATGGGCCATCACTGATGTACTATGGATCATCACTGATATACTGTGGACCATCCCTGATGTACTGTGGATCATCACTGATGTACTGTGGATCATCACTGAAGTATTGTGGATCATCACTGATGTACTGTGGATCATCACTGATGTACTGTGGATCATAACTGATGTACTGTGGATCATCACTGATGTACTGTGGATCATCACTGATGTACTATAGATCATTACTGATGTACTATGGGCCATCACTGGTGTACTATGGATCATCACTGATGTACTATGGATCATCACTGATGTACTATGGATCATCACTGATGTACTATGGACCATCACTGATGTACTATGGGCCATCCCTGATGTACTGTGGATCATCACTGATGTACTGTGGATCATCACTGATGTACTATGGATCATCACTGATGTACTATGGGCCATCACTGGTGTACTATGGGCCATCACTGGTGTACTATGGATCATCACTGGTGTACTATGGACCATCACTGATGTACTATGGACCATCACTGATGTACTATGGATCATCACTGATATACTGTGGACCATCCCTGATGTACTGTGGATCATCACTGATGTACTGTGGATCATCACTGAAGTATTGTGGATCATCACTGATGTACTGTGGATCCTCACTAATGTACTGTGGATCATAACTGATGTACTGTAGATCATCACTGATGTACTATAGATCATCACTGGTGTACTATGTATATAGATCATCACTGATGTACTATGGACCATCACTGATGTACTATAGATCATCACTGATGTACTATGGACCATCACTGGTGTACTATGGATCATCACTGGTGTACTGTGGATCATCACTGGTGTACTATGGACCATCCCTGATGTACTGTGGATCATCACTGATGTACTGTGGATCATCACTGATGTACTATAGTTCATCACTGATGTACTATGGGCCATCACTGGTGTACTATGGATCATCACTGGTGTACTATGGATCATCACTGATGTACTATGGACCATCCCTGATGTACTGTGGATCATCACTGATGTACTATAGTTCATCACTGATGTACTATGGGATATCAATGGTGTACTATGGATCATCACTGGTGTACTATGGATCATCACTGATGTACTATGGACCATCCCTGATGTACTGTGGATCATCACTGATGTACTGTGGATCATCACTGATGTACAATGGATCATCACTGATGAACTATGGGCCATCACTGGTGTACTATGGGCCATCACTGGTGTACTATGGATCATCACTGGTGTACTATGGATCATCACTGGTGTACTATGGACCATCACTGATGTACTGTGGACCACCACTGATGTACTGTGGATCATCACTGATGTACTGTGGATCATCCCTGGTGTACTATGGAACATCACTGGTGTACTATGGATCATCACTGGTGTACTATGGATCATCACTGATGTACTATGGGCCATCACTGATGTACTATGGATCATCACTGATATACTGTGGACCATCCCTGATGTACTGTGGATCATCACTGATGTACTGTGGATCATCACTGAAGTATTGTGGATCATCACTGATGTACTGTGGATCATCACTGATGTACTGTGGATCATAACTGATGTACTGTGGATCATCACTGATGTACTGTGGATCATCACTGATGTACTATAGATCATTACTGATGTACTATGGGCCATCACTGGTGTACTATGGATCATCACTGATGTACTATGGATCATCACTGATGTACTATGGATCATCACTGATGTACTATGGACCATCACTGATGTACTATGGGCCATCACTGGTGTACTATGGATCATCACTGATGTACTGTGGATCATCACTGATGTACTGTGGGCCATCACTGATGTACTATGGATCATCACTGATATACTGTGGACCATCCCTGATGTATTGTGGATCATCACTGATGTACTGTGGATCATCACTGATGTACTATAAATCATCACTGAAGTACTATGGGCCATCCCTGGTGTACTATGGATCATCACTGGTGTACTATGGATCATCACTGATGTACTATGGATCATCACTGATGTACTATGGATCATCACTGATGTAGTGTGGACCATCCCTGATGTACTGTGGATCATCACTGATGTACTGTGGATCATCACTGATGTACTGTGGATCATCACTGATGTACTGTGGATCATCACTGATGTACTGAGGATCATCACTGATGTACTATGGATCATCACTGATGTACCTTGGATCATCACTGATGTACTGTGGATCATCACTGATGTACTGTGGATCATCACTGATGTACTATAGATCATCACTGTAGTACTATGGGCCATGACTGGTGTACTATGGATCATCACTGATGTACTATGGATCATCACTGATGTACTATGGATCATCACTGATGTACTATGGATCATCACTGATGTATTATGGATCATCACTGATGTACTATGAGCCATCACTGATGTACTATGGATCATCACTGGTGTACTATGGATCATCACTGATGTACTATGAGCCATCACTGATGTACTATGGATCATCACTGGTGTACTATGGATCATCACTGATGTACTATAGATCATCACTGATGTACTATGAGCCATCACTGATGTACTATGGGCCATCCCTGGTGTACTATGGATCATCACTGATGTACTGTGGATCATCACTGATGTACTATGGGAGATCACTGGTGTACTATGGGCCATCACTGGTGTACTATGGATCATCACTGGTGTACTATGGGCCATCCCTGGTGTACTATGGATCATCACTGATGTACTGTGGATCATCACTGATGTACTATGGGAGATCACTGGTGTACTATGGGCCATCACTGGTGTACTATGGATCATCACTGGTGTACTATGGGCCATCACTGGTGTACTATGGGCCATCACTGGTGTACTATGGATCATCACTGGTGTACTATGGACCATCACTGATGTACTATGGATCATCACTGGTGTACTATGGATCATCACTGTGTACTATGGATCATCCCTGGTGTACTATGGATCATCACTGGTGTACTATGGATCATCACTGATATACTGTGGACCATCCCTGATATACTGTGGATCATCCCTGATGTACTGTGGATCATCACTGATGTACTGTGGGCCATCACTGGTGTACTGTTGGCCATCACAGGTGTACTATGGATCATCACTGATGTACTATGGATCATCACTGGTGTACTATTGATCATCACTGATGTACTGTGGACCATCCCTGATGTACTATAGATCATCACTGATGTACTCTGGATCATCACTGATGTACTATGGGCCATCACTGGTGTACTATGGGCCATCACTGGTGTACTATGGATCATCACTGGATTACTATGGATCATCCCTGGTGTACTATGGACCATCACTGATGTGCTTTGGGCCATCACTGGTGTACTATGGATCATCACTGATGTACTGTGGACCATCCCTGATGTACTGTGGATCATCACTGATGTACTATGAATCATCACTGATGTACTATGGACCATCACTGGTGTACTATGGACCATCACTGGTGTACTATGGATCATCACTGATGTACTGTGGATCATCACTGATGTACTGTGGGCCATCACTGATGTACTATGGATCATCACTGATATACTGTGGACCATCCCTGATGTATTGTGGATCATCACTGATGTACTGTGGATCATCACTGATGTACTATAGATCATCACTGAAGTACTATGGGCCATCACTGGTGTACTATGGATCATCACTGGTGTACTATGGGCCATCACTGGTGTACTATGGATCATCACTGATGTACTATGGATCATCACTGATGTACTATGGATCATGACTGGTGTACTATGGATCATCACTGTTGTACTGTGGACCATCCCTGATGTCCTGTGGATCATCACTGATGTACTGTGGATCATCACTGATGTACTGTGGATCATCACTGATGTACTGAGGATCATCACTGATGTACTATGGATCATCACTGATGTACCGTGGATCATCACTGATGTACTGTGGATCATCACTGATGTACTGTGGATCATCACTGATGTACTATAGATCATCACTGAAGTACTATGGGCCATCACTGGTGTACTATGGATCATCACTGATGTATTATGGATCATCACTGATGTACTATGAGCCATCACTGATGTACTATGGATCATCACTGGTGTACTATGGATCATCACTGATGTACTATGGATCATCACTGATGTACTATGAGCCATCACTGATGTACTATGGGCCATCACTGGTGTACTGTGGATCATCACTGATGTACTGTGGATCATCACTGATGTACTATAGATCATCACTGATGTACTATGGACCATCACTGGTGTACTATGAATCATCACTGGTGTACTATTAATCATCACTGGTGTACTATGGATCATCACTGATGTACTATAGATCATCACTGATGTACTATGGACCATCACTGGTGTACTATGAATCATCACTGGTGTACTATGGATCATCACTGGTGTACTATGGATCATCACTGATGTACTATAGATCATCACTGATGTACTATGGGCCATCACTTGTGTACTATGGATCATCACTGGTGTACTATGGATCATCCCTGATGTACTATGGACCATCCCTGATGTACTATGGACCATCCCTGATGTACTGTGAATCATCACTGGTGTACTATAGATCATCACTGATGTACTGTGGATCATCACTGATGTACTATGGGCCATCACTGGTGTACTATGGGCCATCACTGGTGTACTATGGATCATCACTGATGTACTGTGGATCATCCCTGATGTACTGTGGGTCATCACTGATGTACTATGGATTATCACTGATGTACTATGGATCATGACTGGTGTACTATGGATCATCCCTGATGTACTGTGGACCATCCCTGATGTACTGTGGATCATCACTGAAGTACTGTGGATCATCACTGATGTACTGTGGATCATCACTGATGTACTATGGATCATCCCTGATGTACTATGGACCTTCCCTGATGTACTGTGGATCATCACTGATGTACTATAGATCATCACTGATGTACTATGGGCCATCACTGGTGTACTATGGGCCATCACTGGTGTACTATGGGCCATCACTGGAGTACTATGGATCATTACTGGTGTACTATGGACCATCACTAATTTACTATGGACCATCACTGATGTACTGTGGATCATCACTGATGTACTGTGGATCATCCCTGGTGTACTATGGATCATCACTGGTGTACTATGGATCATCACTGATGTACTATGGGCCATCACTGATGTACTATGGGCCATCACTGATGTACTATGGGCCATCACTGATGTGCTATGGATCATCAGTGATGTACTGTGGACCATCCCTGATGTACTGTGGATCATCACTGATGTACTGTGGATCATCACTGATGTACTGTGGATCATCACTGATGTACTGATGATCATCACTGATGTACTATAGATCATCACTGATGTACTATGGGCCATCACTGGTGTACTGTGGATCATCACTGATGTACTGTGGATCATGACTGATGTACTATAGATCATCACTGATGTACTATGGACCATCACTGGTGTACTATGAATCATCACTGGTGTACTATTAATCATCACTGGTGTACTATGGATCATCACTGGTGTACTATGGATCATCCCTGGTGTACTATGGATCATCACTGGTGTACTATGGATCATCACTGATATACTGTGGACCATCCCTGATATACTGTGGATCATCCCTGATGTACTGTGGATCATCACTGATGTACTGTGGGCCATCACTGGTGTACTGTTGGCCATCACAGGTGTACTATGGATCATCACTGATGTACTATGGATCATCACTGGTGTACTATTGATCATCACTGATGTACTGTGGACCATCCCTGATGTACTATAGATCATCACTGATGTACTCTGGATCATCACTGATGTACTATGGGCCATCACTGGTGTACTATGGGCCATCACTGGTGTACTATGGATCATCACTGGATTACTATGGATCATCCCTGGTGTACTATGGACCATCACTGATGTGCTTTGGGCCATCACTGGTGTACTATGGATCATCACTGATGTACTGTGGACCATCCCTGATGTACTGTGGATCATCACTGATGTACTATGAATCATCACTGATGTACTATGGACCATCACTGGTGTACTATGGACCATCACTGGTGTACTATGGATCATCACTGATGTACTGTGGATCATCACTGATGTACTGTGGGCCATCACTGATGTACTATGGATCATCACTGATATACTGTGGACCATCCCTGATGTATTGTGGATCATCACTGATGTACTGTGGATCATCACTGATGTACTATAGATCATCACTGAAGTACTATGGGCCATCACTGGTGTACTATGGATCATCACTGGTGTACTATGGGCCATCACTGGTGTACTATGGATCATCACTGATGTACTATGGATCATCACTGATGTACTATAGATCATGACTGGTGTACTATGGATCATCACTGTTGTACTGTGGACCATCCCTGATGTCCTGTGGATCATCACTGATGTACTGTGGATCATCACTGATGTACTGTGGATCATCACTGATGTACTGAGGATCATCACTGATGTACTATGGATCATCACTGATGTACCGTGGATCATCACTGATGTACTGTGGATCATCACTGATGTACTGTGGATCATCACTGATGTACTATAGATCATCACTGAAGTACTATGGGCCATCACTGGTGTACTATGGATCATCACTGATGTATTATGGATCATCACTGATGTACTATGAGCCATCACTGATGTACTATGGATCATCACTGGTGTACTATGGATCATCACTGATGTACTATGGATCATCACTGATGTACTATGAGCCATCACTGATGTACTATGGGCCATCACTGGTGTACTGTGGATCATCACTGATGTACTGTGGATCATCACTGATGTACTATAGATCATCACTGATGTACTATGGACCATCACTGGTGTACTATGAATCATCACTGGTGTACTATTAATCATCACTGGTGTACTATGGATCATCACTGATGTACTATAGATCATCACTGATGTACTATGGACCATCACTGGTGTACTATGAATCATCACTGGTGTACTATGGATCATCACTGGTGTACTATGGATCATCACTGATGTACTATAGATCATCACTGATGTACTATGGGCCATCACTTGTGTACTATGGATCATCACTGGTGTACTATGGATCATCCCTGATGTACTATGGACCATCCCTGATGTACTATGGACCATCCCTGATGTACTGTGAATCATCACTGGTGTACTATAGATCATCACTGATGTACTGTGGATCATCACTGATGTACTATGGGCCATCACTGGTGTACTATGGGCCATCACTGGTGTACTATGGATCATCACTGATGTACTGTGGATCATCCCTGATGTACTGTGGGCCATCACTGATGTACTATGGATTATCACTGATGTACTATGGATCATGACTGGTGTACTATGGATCATCCCTGATGTACTGTGGACCATCCCTGATGTACTGTGGATCATCACTGAAGTACTGTGGATCATCACTGATGTACTGTGGATCATCACTGATGTACTATGGATCATCCCTGATGTACTATGGACCTTCCCTGATGTACTGTGGATCATCACTGATGTACTATAGATCATCACTGATGTACTATGGGCCATCACTGGTGTACTATGGGCCATCACTGGTGTACTATGGGCCATCACTGGAGTACTATGGATCATTACTGGTGTACTATGGACCATCACTAATTTACTATGGACCATCACTGATGTACTGTGGATCATCACTGATGTACTGTGGATCATCCCTGGTGTACTATGGATCATCACTGGTGTACTATGGATCATCACTGATGTACTATGGGCCATCACTGATGTACTATGGGCCATCACTGATGTACTATGGGCCATCACTGATGTGCTATGGATCATCAGTGATGTACTGTGGACCATCCCTGATGTACTGTGGATCATCACTGATGTACTGTGGATCATCACTGATGTACTGTGGATCATCACTGATGTACTGATGATCATCACTGATGTACTATAGATCATCACTGATGTACTATGGGCCATCACTGGTGTACTGTGGATCATCACTGATGTACTGTGGATCATGACTGATGTACTATAGATCATCACTGATGTACTATGGACCATCACTGGTGTACTATGAATCATCACTGGTGTACTATTAATCATCACTGGTGTACTATGGATCATCACTGATGTACTATAGATCATCACTGATGTACTATGGGCCATCACTGGTGTACTATGGATCATCCCTGATGTACTATGGACCATCCCTGATGTACTATGGACCATCACTGATGTACTGTGAATCATCACTGATGTACTGTGGATCATCGCTGATGTACTATAGATAATCACTGATGTACTGTGGATCATCACTGATGTACTATGGGCCATCACTGGTGTACTATGGACCATCCCTGATGTACTATGGATCATCCCTGATGTACTATGGACCATCCCTGATGTACTGTGGATCATCACTGACCCTGCAGGTCTCTGCCGGACAAGATCGTATGAAGTGGCCAACCTCCCCGCAGAAGAGACACAGACTGCCTTGGACTCGACGTAGACGTTCAGCAGAAGAAAGAGGTAAACTACGAAAACTCAAGAGACCTTGCCTATTCTCTGCCAGACTTCTTCAGGCCATAGCGAACTCCTCCGTTTGGATGTCATAGCTTCTCCCATGTTTCCCGTTATCCTCGGCATTCCATGGTTGAAGGCACACAACCCTCACGTTGACTGGCTTACCGGAGATATATTTTTTTTTCGTCCAACTACTGCCAGACGCACTGCCTCTTTGGAGGAACTGTCAACTCCACGCCCCTCCTGGGTATCCACCCTGACCATGAAGCCTCTAAACTGATCCCGGTTGCTTATCACGAATTTCTGGACGTCTTTAATAAAAAGGGTGCAGACACTCTTCCACCTCATAGAACTTACGATTGCCCCATTGAACTTCTACCGGGAGCCGAGATCCCGTTTGGTCGGATTTACCCTCTCTCTGAGCCTGAATTGGAAGCCCTGCGTACCTATATCGACGAGAGCCTTGAAAAGCAGTTCATTCGGCCTTCCACTTCACCAGCAGGAGCCGGTATTTTCTTCGTTGAGAAAAAAGACCACACCTTGAGGCCCTGTGTGGACTATCGTGACCTTAACAGGGTCACTGTCAAGAATCGGTACCCTCTTCCTCTGATTCCCGAACTATTCCAGAGGCTGCGAGGGGCACGAGTGTTCTCCAAACTGGACTTGAGGGGTGCCTATAATCTTGTCAGAATCAGGGAGGGAGACGAATGGAAGACGGCCTTCCGGACACGCTTTGGCCACTTTGAGTATTTAGTCATGCCATTCGGGCTCTGCAATGCTCCAGCCACATTCCAGCATCTGGTAAACGATGTTTTTCGGGACTTTCTTGATTTATTCGTCATCGTGTATCTGGATGACATCCTTGTATTCTCTGAAACTTTAGAATCCCATCGGACTCATGTAAAAAAGGTATTAGCTCGATTGCGGGAACACCGACTTGACGCAAAGGCTGAAAAATGCGACTTTGAAAAGCAAGTTGTGCATTTCCTAGGGCTTGTCATCTCCGCCGAGGGAATCTCCATGGACCCTCAGAAAGTCGCTTCTGTCTTGGAATGGCCTGCTCCTACTGACAGAAAAGCTGTACAGAGGTTCGTGGGGTTTGCTAACTTTTATAGAAAATGTATTAAGGACTTTTCTGGCATCATCACTCCCATTACTCAGCTAACGAAACAGCATGTTCCCTTTCGATGGACCCCAGAGGCTCAGACAGCGTTTGAACAGTTGAAAGCCTTATTCACCTCAGCTCCCATCTTGAAACATCCCGATCCCTCCTTAGCTTATGTTTTGGAGGTAGACGCCTCGGAAAATGCAGTTGGGGCTATTATTTCCCAACGCCAAGGGCCCAAATCATTGCTCCACCCTGTGGCCTTCTTCTCTAAAAAATTAAATCCTTCCGAAAGGAATTATGATGTTGGTGACCGAGAGCTACTGGCTATCAAGGCCGCTCTTGAAGAATGGCGTTACCTTTTGGAGGGAGCTTCTCACCCAATTCTTATCTTCACAGATCACAAGAATCTTGAGTATTTGAAGACAACTAAACGCCTAAGACCTCGGCAGGCAAGATGGGCACTTTTTTTCTCTTGTTTCATGTTTCATATAACCTACCGTCCTGGCTCAAAGAACGGGAAACCAGATTCCTTGTCCCGCATGTTCAGTGATCCAGTTGTATCCTCGGAACCTGATACTATTCTACCAGCCAATAATTTTTTACTTCTTCAGGCGGATCTGATGTCACAAATAAGAAAATATGTGGAAGACCAACCGCCTTCCAAGGACCTGGCTCTTCAACTAAGGGATGGCCTGTACTTCCATAAGAGGCAAATCTTTATCCCAGAACAGTTCAGAGTTGCCGTCCTAGGGCGATGTCATGATCATCCCCTAGCGGGTCACTTTGGGTTTCACAAGACGGCTAATTTGATCTCCCGTACATTCTGGTGGCCAAACTTGATGAACGACTGCAAGAAATATGTAAGATCTTGTATTTCATGCCTTCGGAATAAGACAGACAGAGCCAGAACTTGGGGTCTACTTGAGCCCCTTCCTGTACCTGAGAAACCATGGAGCATGATCTCCATGGATTTTATAGTAGAACTTCCCCCATCTGAAGACTTCACTACCATTTTCGTTGTGGTTGATCGTTTGACCAAAATGGCCCACTTTGTACCTCTGCAAGGAACTCCTTCTGCCCCGGAGACTGCCTCAACTTTTATCAAGGAGATTGTAAGGTTGCATGGCATCCCTGACAGCATAGTTTCTGATCGAGGGGTGCAGTTCACTTCTAGATTTTGGAGGGCCTTATGTGAAACTTTGAACATTGAACTCCGCCTCTCCACAGCTTATCACCCACAAACTAATGGACAGACTGAAAGGGTCAATCAAACCCTTGAACAGTACCTACGATGCTTTTCTTCTTTTGCGCAGGATGACTGGCTATCACTTCTCCCACTCGCGGAATTTTCATACAATAATTCCACCCATTCGGCAACCAAACAGTCACCTTTTTTCGCCAATTATGGATACCATCCTTCTTTCTTGCCTGAGCTGCCTATTGATTCTTCTGTACCTGCCGTACAAGACAGGTTGAACTTCCTTAACTCCAACTACCAATTACTGCAGGTCCCAGAACAGTTCAGAGTTGCCGTCCTAGGGCGATGTCATGATCATCCCCTAGCGGGTCACTTTGGGATTCACAAGACGGCTAATTTGATCTCCCTTACATTCTGGTGGCCAAACTTGATGAACGACTGCAAGAAATATGTAAGATCTTGTATTTCATGCCTTCGGAATAAGACAGACAGAGCCAGAAGTTGGGGTCTACTTGAGCCCCTTCCTGTACCTGAGAAACCATGGAGCATGATCTCCATGGATTTTATAGTAGAACTTCCCCCATCTGAAGACTTCACTACCATTTTCGTTGTGGTTGATCGTTTGACCAAAATGGCCCACTTTGTACCTCTGCAAGGAACTCCTTCTGCCCCGGAGACTGCCTCAACTTTTATCAAGGAGATTGTAAGGTTGCATGGCATCCCTGACAGCATAGTTTCTGATCGAGGGGTGCAGTTCACTTCTAGATGTTGGAGGGCCTTATGTGAAACTTTGAACATTGAACTCCGCCTCTCCACAGCTTATCACCCACAAACTAATGGACAGACTGAAAGGGTCAATCAAACCCTTGAACAGTACCTGCGATGCTTTTCTTCTTTTGCGCAGGATGACTGGCTATCACTTCTCCCACTCGCGGAATTTTCATACAATAATTCCACCCATTCGGCAACCAGTCACCTTTTTTCGCCAATTAAGGATACCATCCTTCTTTCTTGTCTGAGCTGCCTATTGATTCTTCTGTACCTGCCGTACAAGACAGGTTGAACTTCCTTAACTCAAACTACCAATTACTGCAGGATACAATCTCCAAGACCCAGGCAGATAATAAAAAGTTCTTCGACAAGAAGAGAAGAGGCAATTTGAATCTTGAACCTTTTCCAGTACCTCGCTGCCCGTCTGCTACCGAACCCGGCCACCCTTGTGATCCTGCACCAGCCTCCTGATTGGCTTAACGCTGTCTCCAGTGCCTGTGCTAGCTGTCCATCCTACCAGCTTTCCTGAGTCCAGTTCCTTACCAGATGCTCTGCCTGCATCTCCACGTCTGCAACTCAGCTGACAAGTTCTGCACGCAACTACAGGCACTCGTGTAACTCCTCACCCTAGGTCTGTCCCATCCTCAGTGGGGCTTGGGTTGGAGATACAAGGGAGGCCGACCTCGTCATTCCAGACTCCTACCAGGTACGTGACAGTACCAGTCAGCCAGAGATGGAGTCTGGAAGGGAGGCCTCTCCACCGAAGGACATTTACCAAACTATTTCTGCGCTCTCAAATATTGTGCAGAAGTTACAAGAGCGGGTCACTTTGGGATTCACAAGACGGCTAATTTGATCTTCCGTACATTCTGGTGGCCAAACTTGATGAACGACTGCAAGAAATATGTAAGATCTTGTATTTCATGCCTTCGGAATAAGACAGACAGAGCCAGAACTTGGGGTCTACTTGAGCCCCTTCCTGTACCTGAGAAACCATGGAGCATGATCTCCATGGATTTTATAGTAGAACTTCCCCCATCTGAAGACTTTACTACCATTTTCGTTGTGGTTGATCGTTTGACCAAAATGGCCCACTTTGTACCTCTGCAAGGAACTCCTTCTGCCCCGGAGACTGCCTCAACTTTTATCAAGGAGATTGTAAGGTTGCATGGCATCCCTGACAGCATAGTTTCTGATCGAGGGGTGCAGTTCACTTCTAGATTTTGGAGGGCCTTATGTGAAACTTTGAACATTGAACTCCGCCTCTCCACAGCTTATCACCCACAAACTAATGGACAGACTGAAAGGGTCAATCAAACCCTTGAACAGTACCTACGATGCTTTTCTTCTTTTGCACAGGATGACTGGCTATCACTTCTCCCACTCGCGGAATTTTCATACAATAATTCCACCCATTCGGTAACCAAACAGTCACCTTTTTTCGCCAATTATGGATACCATCCTTCTTTCTTGCCTGAGCTGCCTATTGATTCTTCTGTACCTGCCGTACAAGACAGGTTGAACTTCCTTAACTCCAACTACCAATTACTGCAGGTCCCAGAACAGTTCAGAGTTGCCGTCCTAGGGCGATGTCATGATCATCCCCTAGCGGGTCACTTTGGGATTCACAAGACGGCTAATTTGATCTCCCTTACATTCTGGTGGCCAAACTTGATGAACGACTGCAAGAAATATGTAAGATCTTGTATTTCATGCCTTCGGAATAAGACAGACAGAGCCAGAACTTGGGGTCTACTTGAGCCCCTTCCTGTACCTGAGAAACCATGGAGCATGATCTCCCTGGATTTTATAGTAGAACTTCCCCCATCTGAAGACTTCACTACCATTTTCGTTGTGGTTGATCGTTTGACCAAAATGGCCCACTTTGTACCTCTGCAAGGAACTCCTTCTGCCCCGGAGACTGCCTCAACTTTTATCAAGGAGATTGTAAGGTTGCATGGCATCCCTGACAGCATAGTTTCTGATCGAGGGGTGCAGTTCACTTCTAGATGTTGGAGGGCCTTATGTGAAACTTTGAACATTGCACTCCGCCTCTCCACAGCTTATCACCCACAAACTAATGGACAGACTGAAAGGGTCAATCAAACCCTTGAACAGTACCTACGATGCTTTTCTTCTTTTGCACAGGATGACTGGCTATCACTTCTCCCACTCGCGGAATTTTCATACAATAATTTCACCCATTCGGCAACCAAACAGTCACCTTTTTTCGCCAATTATGGATACCATCCTTCTTTCTTGCCTGAGCTGCCTCTTGATTCTTCTGTACCTGCCGTACAAGACAGGTTGAACTTCCTTAACTCAAACTACCAATTACTGCAGGATACAATCTCCAAGACCCAGGCAGATAATAAAAAGTTATTCGACAAGAAGAGAAGAGGCAATTTGAATCTTGAACCTGGAGATAAGGTCTGGCTTTCCACAGCGAACTTGAAACTAAGCTGCCCCTCGAGGAAGCTTGGCCCAAGATTTTTGGGGCCTTTTCCAGTACCTCGCTGCCCGTCTGCTACCGAACCCGGCCACCCTTGTGATCCTGCACCAGCCTCCTGCTTGGCTTAACGCTGTCTCCAGTGCCTGTGCTAGCTGTCCATCCTACCAGCTTTCCTGAGTCCAGTTCCTTACCAGATGCTCTGCCTGCATCTCCACGTCTGTAACTCAGCTGACAAGTTCTGCACGCAACTACAGGCTCTCGTGTAACTCCTCACCCTAGGTCTGTCCCATCCTCAGTGGGGCTTGGGTTGGAGATACAAGGGAGGCCGACCTCGTCATTCCAGACTCCTACCAGGTACGTGACAGTACCAGTCAGCCAGAGATGGAGTCTGGAAGGGAGGCCTCTCCACCGAAGGACATTTACCAAACTATTTCTGCGCTCTCAAATATTGTGCAGAAGTTACAAGAGCGGGTCACTTTGGGATTCACAAGACGGCTAATTTGATCTCCCGTACATTCTAGTGGCCAAACTTGATGAACAACTGCAAGAAATATGTAAGATCTTGTATTTCATGCCTTCGGAATAAGACATACAGAGCCAGAACTTGGGGTCTACTTGAGCCCCTTCCTGTACCTGAGAAACCATGGAGCATGATCTCCATGGATTTTATAGTAGAACTTCCCCCATCTGAAGACTTTACTACCATTTTCGTTGTGGTTGATCGTTTGACCAAAATGGCCCACTTTGTACCTCTGCAAGGAACTCCTTCTGCCCCGGAGACTGCCTCAACTTTTATCAAGGAGATTGTAAGGTTGCATGGCATCCCTGACAGCATAGTTTCTGATCGAGGGGTGCAGTTCACTTCTAGATTTTGGAGGGCCTTATGTGAAACTTTGAACATTGAACTCCGCCTCTCCACAGCTTATCACCCACAAACTAATGGACAGACTGAAATGGTCAATCAAACCCTTGAACAGTACCTACGATGCTTTTCTTCTTTTGCACAGGATGACTGGCTATCACTTCTCCCACTCGCGGAATTTTCATACAATAATTCCACCCATTCGGTAACCAAACAGTCACCTTTTTTCACAAATTATGGATACCATCCTTCTTTCTTGCCTGAGCTGCCTATTGATTCTTCTGTACCTGCCGTACAAGACAGGTTGAACTTCCTTAACTCCAACTACCAATTACTGCAGGTCCCAGAACAGTTCAGAGTTGCCGTCCTAGGGCGATGTCATGATCATCCCCTAGCGGGTCACTTTGGGATTCACAAGACGGCTAATTTGATCTCCCGTACATTCTGGTGGCCAAACTTGATGAACGACTGCAAGAAATATGTAAGATCTTGTATTTCATGCCTTCGGAATAAGACAGACAGAGCCAGAACTTGGGGTCTACTTGAGCCCCTTCCTGTACCTGAGAAACCATGGAGCATGATCTCCATGGATTTTATAGTAGAACTTCCCCCATCTGAAGACTTTACTACCATTTTCGTTGTGGTTGATCGTTTGACCAAAATGGTCCACTTTGTACCTCTGCAAGAAACTCCTTCTGCCCCGAGACTGCCTCAACTTTTATCAAGGAGATTGTAAGGTTGCATGGCATCCCTGACAGCATAGTTTCTGATCGAGGGGTGCAGTTCACTTCTAGATGTTGGAGGGCCTTATGTGAAACTTTGAACATTGAACTCCGCCTCTCCACAGCTTATCACCCACAAACTAATGGACAGACTGAAAGGGTCAATCAAACCCTTGAACAGTACCTACGATGCTTTTCTTCTTTTGCACAGGATGACTGGCTATCACTTCTCCCACTCGCGGAATTTTCATACAATAATTCCACCCATTCGGCAACCAAACAGTCACCTTTTTTCGCCAATTATGGATACCATCCTTCTTTCTTGCCTGAGCTGCCTATTGATTCTTCTGTACCTGCCGTACAAGACAGGTTGAACTTCCTTAACTCCAACTACCAATTACTGCAGGATACAATCTCCAAGACCCAGGCAGATAATAAAAAGTTCTTCGACAAGAAGAGAAGAGGCAATTTGAATCTTGAACCTGGAGATAAGGTCTGGCTTTCCACAGCGAACTTGAAACTAAGTTGCCCCTCGAGGAAGCTTGGCCCAAGATTTTTGGGGCCTTTTCCAGTACCTCGCTGCCCGTCTGCTACCGAACCCGGCCACCCTTGTGATCCTGCACCAGCCTCCTGCTTGGCTTAACGCTGTCTCCAGTGCCTGTGCTAGCTGTCCATCCTACCAGCTTTCCTGAGTCCAGTTCCTTACCAGATGCTCTGCCTGCATCTCCACGTCTGCAACTCAGCTGACAAGTTCTGCACGCAACTACAGGCTCTCGTGTAACTCCTCACCCTAGGTCTGTCCCATTTTCAGTGGGGCTTGGGTTGGAGATACAAGGGAGGCCGACCTCGTCATTCCAGACTCCTACCAGGTACGTGACAGTACCAGTCAGCCAGAGATGGAGTCTGGAAGGGAGGCCTCTCCACCGAAGGACATTTACCAAACTATTTCTGCGCTCTCAAATATTGTGCAGAAGTTACAAGAGCGGGTCACTTTGGGATTCACAAGACGGCTAATTTGATCTCCCGTACATTCTGGTGGCCAAACTTGATGAACGACTGCAAGAAATATGTAAGATCTTGTATTTCATGCCTTCGGAATAAGACAGACAGAGCCAGAACTTGGGGTCTACTTGAGCCCCTTCCTGTACCTGAGAAACCATGGAGCATGATCTCCATGGATTTTATAGTAGAACTTCCCCCATCTGAAGACTTTAATACCATTTTCGTTGTGGTTGATCGTTTGACCAAAATGGCCCACTTTGTACCTCTGCAAGGAACTCCTTCTGCCCGGAGACTGCCTCAACTTTTATCAAGGAGATTGTAAGGTTGCATGGCATCCCTGACAGCATAGTTTCTGATCGAGGGGTGCAGTTCACTTCTAGATTTTGGAGGGCCTTATGTGAAACTTTGAACATTGAACTCCGCCTCTCCACAGCTTATCACCCACAAACTAATGGACAGACTGAAAGGGTCAATCAAACCCTTGAACAGTACCTACGATGCTTTTCTTCTTTTGCACAGGATGACTGGCTATCACTTCTCCCACTCGTGGAATTTTCATACAATAATTCCACCCATTCGGTAACCAAACAGTCACCTTTTTTCGCCAATTATGGATACCATCCTTCTTTCTTGCCTGAGCTGCCTATTGGTTCTTCTGTACCTGCCGTACAAGACAGGTTGAACTTCCTTAACTCCAACTACCAATTACTGCAGGTCCCAGAACAGTTCAGAGTTGCCGTCCTAGGGCGATGTCATGATCATCCCCTAGCGGGTCACTTTGGGATTCACAAGACGGCTAATTTGATCTCCCGTACATTCTGGTGGCCAAACTTGATGAACGACTGCAAGACATATGTAAGATCTTGTATTTCATGCCTTCGGAATAAGACAGACAGAGCCAGAACTTGGGGTCTACTTGAGCCCCTTCCTGTACCTGAGAAACCATGGAGCATGATCTCCATGGATTTTATAGTAGAACTTCCCCCATCTGAAGACTTCACTACCATTTTCGTTGTGGTTGATCGTTTGACCAAAATGGCCCACTTTGTACCTCTGCAAGGAACTCCTTCTGCCCCGGAGACTGCCTCAACTTTTATCAAGGAGATTGTAAGGTTGCATGGCATCCCTGACAGCATAGTTTCTGATCGAGGGGTGCAGTTCACTTCTAGATTTTGGAGGGCCTTATGTGAAACTTTGAACATTGAACTCCGCCTCTCCACAGCTTATCACCCACAAACTAATGGACAGACTGAAAGGGTCAATCAAACCCTTGAACAGTACCTACGATGCTTTTCTTCTTTTGCGCAGGATGACTGGCTATCACTTCTCCCACTCGCGGAATTTTCATACAATAATTCCACCCATTCGGCAACCAAACAGTCACCTTTTTTCGCCAATTATGGATACCATCCTTCTTTCTTGCCTGAGCTGCCTATTGATTCTTCTGTACCTGCCGTACAAGACAGGTTGAACTTCCTTAACTCAAACTACCAATTACTGCAGGATACAATCTCCAAGACCCAGGCAGATAATAAAAAGTTCTTCGACAAGAAGAGAAGAGGCAATTTGAATCTTGAACCTTTTCCAGTACCTCGCTGCCCGTCTGCTACCGAACCCGGCCACCCTTGTGATCCTGCACCAGCCTCCTGATTGGCTTAACGCTGTCTCCAGTGCCTGTGCTAGCTGTCCATCCTACCAGCTTTCCTGAGTCCAGTTCCTTACCAGATGCTCTGCCTGCATCTCCACGTCTGCAACTCAGCTGACAAGTTCTGCACGCAACTACAGGCACTCGTGTAACTCCTCACCCTAGGTCTGTCCCATCCTCAGTGGGGCTTGGGTTGGAGATACAAGGGAGGCCGACCTCGTCATTCCAGACTCCTACCAGGTACGTGACAGTACCAGTCAGCCAGAGATGGAGTCTGGAAGGGAGGCCTCTCCACCGAAGGACATTTACCAAACTATGTCTGCGCTCTCAAATATTGTGCAGAAGTTACAAGAGCGGGTCACTTTGGGATTCACAAGACGGCTAATTTGATCTTCCGTACATTCTGGTGGCCAAACTTGATGAACGACTGCAAGAAATATGTAAGATCTTGTATTTCATGCCTTCGGAATAAGACAGACAGAGCCAGAACTTGGGGTCTACTTGAGCCCCTTCCTGTACCTGAGAAACCATGGAGCATGATCTCCATGGATTTTATAGTAGAACTTCCCCCATCTGAAGACTTTACTACCATTTTCGTTGTGGTTGATCGTTTGACCAAAATGGCCCACTTTGTACCTCTGCAAGGAACTCCTTCTGCCCCGGAGACTGCCTCAACTTTTATCAAGGAGATTGTAAGGTTGCATGGCATCCCTGACAGCATAGTTTCTAATCGAGGGGTGCAGTTCACTTCTAGATTTTGGAGGGCCTTATGTGAAACTTTGAACATTGAACTCCGCCTCTCCACAGCTTATCACCCACAAACTAATGGACAGACTGAAAGGGTCAATCAAACCCTTGAACAGTACCTACGATGCTATTCTTCTTTTGCACAGGATGACTGGCTATCACTTCTCCCACTCGCGGAATTTTCATACAATAATTCCACCCATTCGGTAACCAAACAGTCACCTTTTTTCGCCAATTATGGATACCATCCTTCTTTCTTGCCTGAGCTGCCTATTGATTCTTCTGTACCTGCCGTACAAGACAGGTTGAACTTCCTTAACTCCAACTACCAATTACTGCAGGTCCCAGAACAGTTCAGAGTTGCCGTCCTAGGGCGATGTCATGATCATCCCCTAGCGGGTCACTTTGGGATTCACAAGACGGCTAATTTGATCTCCCTTACATTCTGGTGGCCAAACTTGATGAACGACTGCAAGAAATATGTAAGATCTTGTATTTCATGCCTTCGGAATAAGACAGACAGAGCCAGAACTTGGGGTCTACTTGAGCCCCTTCATGTACCTGAGAAACCATGGAGCATGATCTTCATGGATTTTATAGTAGAACTTCCCCCATCTGAAGACTTCACTACCATTTTCGTTGTGGTTGATCGTTTGACCAAAATGGCCCACTTTGTACCTCTGCAAGGAACTCCTTCTGCCCCGGAGACTGCCTCAACTTTTATCAAGGAGATTGTAAGGTTGCATGGCATCCCTGACACCATAGTTTCTGATCGAGGGGTTCAGTTCACTTCTAGATGTTGGAGGGCCTTATGTGAAACTTTGAACATTGAACTCCGCCTCTCCACAGCTTATCACCCACAAACTAATGGACAGACTGAAAGGGTCAATCAAACCCTTGAACAGTACCTACGATGCTTTTCTTCTTTTGCACAGGATGACTGGCTATCACTTCTCCCACTCGCGGAATTTTCATACAATAATTTCACCCATTCGGCAACCAAACAGTCACCTTTTTTCGCCAATTATGGATACCATCCTTCTTTCTTGCCTGAGCTGCCTATTGATTCTTCTGTACCTGCCGTACAAGACAGGTTGAACTTCCTTAACTCAAACTACCAATTACTGCAGGATACAATCTCCAAGACCCAGGCAGATAATAAAAAGTTATTCGACAAGAAGAGAAGAGGCAATTTGAATCTTGAACCTGGAGATAAGGTCTGGCTTTCCACAGCGAACTTGAAACTAAGTTGCCCCTCGAGGAAGCTTGGCGAAAGATTTTTGGGGCCTTTTCCAGTACCTCGCTGCCCGTCTGCTACCGAACCCGGCCACCCTTGTGATCCTGCACCAGCCTCCTGCTTGGCTTAACGCTGTCTCCAGTTCCTGTGCTAGCTGTCCATCCTACCAGCTTTCCTGAATCCAGTTCCTTACCAGATGCTCTGCCTGCATCTCCACGTCTGCAACTCAGCTGACAAGTTCTGCACGCAACTACAGGCACTCGTGTAACTCCTCACCCTAGGTCTGTCCCATCCTCAATGGGGCTTGGGTTGGAGATTCAAGGGAGGCCAACCTCGTCATTCCAGACTCCTACCAGGTACGTGACAGTACCAGTCAGCCAGAGATGGAGTCTGGAAGGGAGGCCTCTCCACCGAAGGACAATTACCAAACTATTTCTGCGCTCTCAAATATTGTGCAGAAGTTACAAGAGCGGGTCACTTTGGGATTCACAAGACGGTCAATTTGATCTCCCGTACATTCTGGTGGCCAAATTTGATGAACGACTGCAAGAAATATATAAGATCTTGTATTTCATGCCTTCGGAATAAGACAGACAGAGCCAGAACTTGGGGTCTACTTGAGCCCCTTCCTGTACCTGAGAAACCATGGAGCATGATCTCCATGGATTTTATAGTAGAACTTCCCCCATCTGAAGACTTCACTACCATTTTCGTTGTGGTTGATCGTTTGACCAAAATGGCCCACTTTGTACCTCTGCAAGGAACTCCTTCTGCCCCGGAGACTGCCTCAACTTTTATCAAGGAGATTGTAAGGTTGCATGGCATCCCTGACAGCATAGTTTCTGATCGAGGGGTGCAGTTCACTTCTAGATTTTGGAGGGCCTTATGTGAAACTTTGAACATTGAACTCCGCCTCTCCACAGCTTATCACCCACAAACTAATGGACAGACTGAAAGGGTCAATCAAACCCTTGAACAGTACCTACGATGCTTTTCTTCTTTTGCACAGGATGACTGGCTATCACTTCTCCCACTCGCGGAATTTTCATACAATAATTCCACCCATTCGGCAACCAAACAGTCACCTTTTTTCGCCAATTATGGATACCATCCTTCTTTCTTGCCTGAGCTGCCTATTGATTCTTCTGTACCTGCCGTACAAGACAGGTTGAACTTCCTTAACTCCAACTACCAATTACTGCAGGATACAATCTCCAAGACCCAGGCAGATAATAAAAAGTTCTTCGACAAGAAGAGAAGAGGCAATTTGAATCTTGAACCTGGAGATAAGGTCTGGCTTCCCACAGCGAACTTGAAACTAAGTTGCCCCTCGAGGAAGCTTGGCCCAAGATTTTTGGGGCCTTTTCCAGTACCTCGCTGCCCGTCTGCTACCGAACCCGGCCACCCTTGTGATCCTGCACCAGCCTCCTGCTTGGCTTAACGCTGTCTCCAGTGCCTGTGCTAGCTGTCCATCCTACCAGCTTTCCTGAGTCCAGTTCCTTACCAGATGCTCTGCCTGCATCTCCACGTCTGCAACTCAGCTGACAAGTTCTGCACGCAACTACAGGCTCTCGTGTAACTCCTCACCCTAGGTCTGTCCCATTTTCAGTGGGGCTTGGGTTGGAGATACAAGGGAGGCCGACCTCGTCATTCCAGACTCCTACCAGGTACGTGACAGTACCAGTCAGCCAGAGATGGAGTCTGGAAGGGAGGCCTCTCCACCGAAGGACATTTACCAAACTATTTCTGCGCTCTCAAATATTGTGCAGAAGTTACAAGAGCGGGTCACTTTGGGATTCACAAGACGGCTAATTTGATCTCCCGTACATTCTGGTGGCCAAACTTGATGAACGACTGCAAGAAATATGTAAGATCTTGTATTTCATGCCTTCGGAATAAGACAGACAGAGCCAGAACTTGGGGTCTACTTGAGCCCCTTCCTGTACCTGAGAAACCATGGAGCATGATCTCCATGGATTTTATAGTAGAACTTCCCCCATCTGAAGACTTTAATACCATTTTCGTTGTGGTTGATCGTTTGACCAAAATGGCCCACTTTGTACCTCTGCAAGGAACTCCTTCTGCCCCGGAGACTGCCTCAACTTTTATCAAGGAGATTGTAAGGTTGCATGGCATCCCTGACAGCATAGTTTCTGATCGAGGGGTGCAGTTCACTTCTAGATTTTGGAGGGCCTTATGTGAAACTTTGAACATTGAACTCCGCCTCTCCACAGCTTATCACCCACAAACTAATGGACAGACTGAAAGGGTTAATCAAACCCTTGAACAGTACCTACGATGCTTTTCTTCTTTTGCACAGGATGACTGGCTATCACTTCTCCCACTCGTGGAATTTTCATACAATAATTCCACCCATTCGGTAACCAAACAGTCACCTTTTTTCGCCAATTATGGATACCATCCTTCTTTCTTGCCTGAGCTGCCTATTGATTCTTCTGTACCTGCCGTACAAGACAGGTTGAACTTCCTTAACTCCAACTACCAATTACTGCAGGTCCCAGAACAGTTCAGAGTTGCCGTCCTAGGGCGATGTCATGATCATCCCCTAGCGGGTCACTTTGGGATTCACAAGACGGCTAATTTGATCTCCCGTACATTCTGGTGGCCAAACTTGATGAACGACTGCAAGAAATATGTAAGATCTTGTATTTCATGCCTTCGGAATAAGACAGACAGAGCCAGAACTTGGGGTCTACTTGAGCCCCTTCCTGTACCTGAGAAACCATGGAGCATGATCTCCATGGATTTTATAGTAGAACTTCCCCCATCTGAAGACTTCACTACCATTTTCGTTGTGGTTGATCGTTTGACCAAAATGGCCCACTTTGTACCTCTGCAAGGAACTCCTTCTGCCCCGGAGACTGCCTCAACTTTTATCAAGGAGATTGTAAGGTTGCATGGCATCCCTGACAGCATAGTTTCTGATCGAGGGGTGCAGTTCACTTCTAGATGTTGGAGGGCCTTATGTGAAACTTTGAACATTGAACTCCGCCTCTCCACAGCTTATCACCCACAAACTAATGGACAGACTGAAAGGGTCAATCAAACCCTTGAACAGTACCTACGATGCTTTTCTTCTTTTGCGCAGGATGACTGGCTATCACTTCTCCCACTCGCGGAATTTTCATACAATAATTTCACCCATTCGGCAACCAAACAGTCACCTTTTTTCGCCAATTATGGATACCATCCTTCTTTCTTGCCTGAGCTGCCTATTGATTCTTCTGTACCTGCCGTACAAGACAGGTTGAACTTCCTTAACTCAAACTACCAATTACTGCAGGATACAATCTCCAAGACCCAGGCAGATAATAAAAAGTTCTTCGACAAGAAGAGAAGAGGCAATTTGAATCTTGAACCTTTTCCAGTACCTCGCTGCCCGTCTGCTACCGAACCCGGCCACCCTTGTGATCCTGCACCAGCCTCCTGCTTGGCTTAACGCTGTCTCCAGTGCCTGTGCTAGCTGTCCATCCTACCAGCTTTCCTGAGTCCAGTTCCTTACCAGATGCTCTGCCTGCATCTCCACGTCTGCAACTCAGCTGACAAGTTCTGCACGCAACTACAGGCACTCGTGTAACTCCTCACCCTAGGTCTGTCCCATCCTCAGTGGGGCTTGGGTTGGAGATACAAGGGAGGCCGACCTCGTCATTCCAGACTCCTACCAGGTACGTGACAGTACCAGTCAGCCAGAGATGGAGTCTGGAAGGGAGGCCTCTCCACCGAAGGACATTTACCAAACTATTTCTGCGCTCTCAAATATTGTGCAGAAGTTACAAGAGCGGGTCACTTTGGGATTCACAAGACGGCCAATTTGATCTCCCGTACATTCTGGTGGCCAAATTTGATGAACGACTGCAAGAAATATGTAAGATCTTGTATTTTATGCCTTCGGAATAAGACAGACAGAGCCAGAACTTGGGGTCTACTTGAGCCCCTTCCTGTACCTGAGAAACCATGGAGCATGATCTCCATGGATTTTATAGTAGAACTTCCCCCATCTGAAGACTTTACTACCATTTTCGTTGTGGTTGATCGTTTGACCAAAATGGCCCACTTTGTACCTCTGCAAGAAACTCCTTCTGCCCCGAGACTGCCTCAACTTTTATCAAGGAGATTGTAAGGTTGCATGGCATCCCTGACAGCATAGTTTCTGATCGAGGGGTGCAGTTCACTTCTAGATGTTGGAGGGCCTTATGTAAAACTTTGAACATTGAACTCCGCCTCTCCACAGCTTATCACCCACAAACTAATGGACAGACTGAAAGGGTCAATCAAACCCTTGAACAGTACCTACGATGCTTTTCTTCTTTTGCACAGGATGACTGGCTATCACTTCTCCCACTCGCGGAATTTTCATACAATAATTCCACCCATTCGGCAACCAAACAGTCACCTTTTTTCGCCAATTATGGATACCATCCTTCTTTCTTGCCTGAGCTGCCTATTGATTCTTCTGTACCTGCCGTACAAGACAGGTTGAACTTCCTTAACTCCAACTACCAATTACTGCAGGATACAATCTCCAAGACCCAGGCAGATAATAAAAAGTTCTTCGACAAGAAGAGAAGAGGCAATTTGAATCTTGAACCTTTTCCAGTACCTCGCTGCCCGTCTGCTACCGAACCCGGCCACCCTTGTGATCCTGCACCAGCCTCCTGCTTGGCTTAACGCTGTCTCCAGTTCCTGTGCTAGCTGTCCATCCTACCAGCTTTCCTGAGTCCAGTTCCTTACCAGATGCTCTGTCTGCATCTCCACGTCTGCAACTCAGCTGACAAGTTCTGCACGCAACTACAGGCACTCGTGTAACTCCTCACCCTAGGTCTGTCCCATCCTCAATGGGGCTTGGGTTGGAGATTCAAGGGAGGCCGACCTCGTCATTCCAGACTCCTACCAGGTACGTGACAGTACCAGTCAGCCAGAGATGGAGTCTGGAAGGGAGGCCTCTCCACCGAAGGACATTTACCAAACTATTTCTGCGCTCTCAAATATTGTGCAGAAGTTACAAGAGCGGGTCACTTTGGGATTCACAAGACGGCCAATTTGATCTCCCGTACATTCTGGTGGCCAAATTTGATGAACGACTGCAAGAAATATGTAAGATCTTGTATTTCATGCCTTCGGAATAAGACAGACAGAGCCAGAACTTGGGGTCTACTTGAGCCCCTTCCTGTACCTGAGAAACCATGGAGCATGATCTCCATGGATTTTATAGTAGAACTTCCCCCATCTGAAGACTTCACTACCATTTTCGTTGTGGTTGATCGTTTGACCAAAATGGCCCACTTTGTACCTCTGCAAGGAACTCCTTCTGCCCCGGAGACTGCCTCAACTTTTATCAAGGAGATTGTAAGGTTGCATGGCATCCCTGACAGCATAGTTTCTGATCGAGGGGTGCAGTTCACTTCTAGATGTTGGAGGGCCTTATGTGAAACTTTGAACATTGAACTCCGCCTCTCCACAGCTTATCACCCACAAACTAATGGACAGACTGAAAGGGTCAATCAAACCCTTGAACAGTACCTACGATGCTTTTCTTCTTTTGCGCAGGATGACTGGCTATCACTTCTCCCACTCGCGGAATTTTCATACAATAATTTCACCCATTCGGCAACCAAACAGTCACCTTTTTTCGCCAATTATGGATACCATCCTTCTTTCTTGCCTGAGCTGCCTATTGATTCTTCTGTACCTGCCGTACAAGACAGGTTGAACTTCCTTAACTCAAACTACCAATTACTGCAGGATACAATCTCCAAGACCCAGGCAGATAATAAAAAGTTCTTCGACAAGAAGAGAAGAGGCAATTTGAATCTTGAACCTTTTCCAGTACCTCGCTGCCCGTCTGCTACCGAACCCGGCCACCCTTGTGATCCTGCACCAGCCTCCTGCTTGGCTTAACGCTGTCTCCAGTGCCTGTGCTAGCTGTCCATCCTACCAGCTTTCCTGAGTCCAGTTCCTTACCAGATGCTCTGCCTGCATCTCCACGTCTGCAACTCAGCTGACAAGTTCTGCACGCAACTACAGGCACTCGTGTAACTCCTCACCCTAGGTCTGTCCCATCCTCAGTGGGGCTTGGGTTGGAGATACAAGGGAGGCCGACCTCGTCATTCCAGACTCCTACCAGGTACGTGACAGTACCAGTCAGCCAGAGATGGAGTCTGGAAGGGAGGCCTCTCCACCGAAGGACATTTACCAAACTATTTCTGCGCTCTCAAATATTGTGCAGAAGTTACAAGAGCGGGTCACTTTGGGATTCACAAGACGGCCAATTTGATCTCCCGTACATTCTGGTGGCCAAATTTGATGAACGACTGCAAGAAATATGTAAGATCTTGTATTTCATGCCTTCGGAATAAGACAGACAGAGCCAGAACTTGGGGTCTACTTGAGCCCCTTCCTGTACCTGAGAAACCATGGAGCATGATCTCCATGGATTTTATAGTAGAACTTCCCCCATCTGAAGACTTTACTACCATTTTCGTTGTGGTTGATCGTTTGACCAAAATGGCCCACTTTGTACCTCTGCAAGGAACTCCTTCTGCCCCGGAGACTGCCTCAACTTTTATCAAGGAGATTGTAAGGTTGCATGGCATCCCTGACAGCATAGTTTCTGATCGAGGGGTGCAGTTCACTTCTAGATTTTGGAGGGCCTTATGTGAAACTTTGAACATTGAACTCCGCCTCTCCACAGCTTATCACCCACAAACTAATGGACAGACTGAAAGGGTCAATCAAACCCTTGAACAGTACCTACGATGCTTTTCTTCTTTTGCACAGGATGACTGGCTATCACTTCTCCCACTCGCGGAATTTTCATACAATAATTCCACCCATTCGGCAACCAAACAGTCACCTTTTTTCGCCAATTATGGATACCATCCTTCTTTCTTGCCTGAGCTGCCTATTGATTCTTCTGTACCTGCCGTACAAGACAGGTTGAACTTCCTTAACTCAAACTACCAATTACTGCAGGATACAATCTCCAAGACCCAGGCAGATAATAAAAAGTTCTTCGACAAGAAGAGAAGAGGCAATTTGAATCTTGAACCTTTTCCAGTACCTCGCTGCCCGTCTGCTACCGAACCCGGCCACCCTTGTGATCCTGCACCAGCCTCCTGCTTGGCTTAACGCTGTCTCCAGTGCCTGTGCTAGCTGTCCATCCTACCAGCTTTCCTGAGTCCAGTTCCTTACCAGATGCTCTGCCTGCATCTCCACGTCTGCAACTCAGCTGACAAGTTCTGCACGCAACTACAGGCACTCGTGTAACTCCTCACCCTAGGTCTGTCCCATCCTCAGTGGGGCTTGGGTTGGAGATACAAGGGAGGCCGACCTCGTCATTCCAGACTCCTACCAGGTACGTGACAGTACCAGTCAGCCAGAGATGGAGTCTGGAAGGGAGGCCTCTCCACCGAAGGACATTTACCAAACTATTTCTGCGCTCTCAAATATTGTGCAGAAGTTACAAGAGCGGGTCACTTTGGGATTCACAAGACGGCCAATTTGATCTCCCGTACATTCTGGTGGCCAAATTTGATGAACGACTGCAAGAAATATGTAAGATCTTGTATTTCATGCCTTCGGAATAAGACAGACAGAGCCAGAACTTGGGGTCTACTTGAGCCCCTTCCTGTACCTGAGAAACCATGGAGCATGATCTCCATGGATTTTATAGTAGAACTTCCCCCATCTGAAGACTTTACTACCATTTTCGTTGTGGTTGATCGTTTGACCAAAATGGCCCACTTTGTACCTCTGCAAGGAACTCCTTCTGCCCCGGAGACTGCCTCAACTTTTATCAAGGAGATTGTAAGGTTGCATGGCATCCCTGACAGCATAGTTTCTGATCGAGGGGTGCAGTTCACTTCTAGATTTTGGAGGGCCTTATGTGAAACTTTGAACATTGAACTCCGCCTCTCCACAGCTTATCACCCACAAACTAATGGACAGACTGAAAGGGTCAATCAAACCCTTGAACAGTACCTACGATGCTTTTCTTCTTTTGCACAGGATGACTGGCTATCACTTCTCCCACTCGCGGAATTTTCATACAATAATTCCACCCATTCGGCAACCAAACAGTCACCTTTTTTCGCCAATTATGGATACCATCCTTCTTTCTTGCCTGAGCTGCCTATTGATTCTTCTGTACCTGCCGTACAAGACAGGTTGAACTTCCTTAACTCCAACTAACAATTACTGCAGGATACAATCTCCAAGACCCAGGCAGATAATAAAAAGTTCTTCGACAAGAAGAGAAGAGGCAATTTGAATCTTGAACCTGGAGATAAGGTCTGGCTTTCCACAGCGAACTTGAAACTAAGTTGCCCCTCGAGGAAGCTTGGCCCAAGATTTTTGGGGCCTTTTCCAGTACCTCGCTGCCCGTCTGCTACCGAACCCGGCCACCCTTGTGATCCTGCACCAGCCTCCTGCTTGGCTTAACGCTGTCTCCAGTGCCTGTGCTAGCTGTCCATCCTACCAGCTTTCCTGAGTCCAGTTCCTTACCAGATGCTCTGCCTGCATCTCCACGTCTGCAACTCAGCTGACAAGTTCTGCACGCAACTACAGGCTCTCGTGTAACTCCTCACCCTAGGTCTGTCCCATTTTCAGTGGGGCTTGGGTTGGAGATACAAGGGAGGCCGACCTCGTCATTCCAGACTCCTACCAGGTACGTGACAGTACCAGTCAGCCAGAGATGGAGTCTGGAAGGGAGGCCTCTCCACCGAAGGACATTTACCAAACTATTTCTGCGCTCTCAAATATTGTGCAGAAGTTACAAGAGCGGGTCACTTTGGGATTCACAAGACGGCTAATTTGATCTCCCGTACATTCTGGTGGCCAAACTTGATGAACGACTGCAAGAAATATGTAAGATCTTGTATTTCATGCCTTCGGAATAAGACAGACAGAGCCAGAACTTGGGGTCTACTTGAGCCCCTTCCTGTACCTGAGAAACCATGGAGCATGATCTCCATGGATTTTATAGTAGAACTTCCCCCATCTGAAGACTTTACTACCATTTTCGTTGTGGTTGATCGTTTGACCAAAATGGCCCACTTTGTACCTCTGCAAGGAACTCCTTCTGCCCCGGAGACTGCCTCAACTTTTATCAAGGAGATTGTAAGGTTGCATGGCATCCCTGACAGCATAGTTTCTGATCGAGGGGTGCAGTTCACTTCTAGATTTTGGAGGGCCTTATGTGAAACTTTGAACATTGAACTCCGCCTCTCCACAGCTTATCACCCACAAACTAATGGACAGACTGAAAGGGTCAATCAAACCCTTGAACAGTACCTACGATGCTTTTCTTCTTTTGCACAGGATGACTGGCTATCACTTCTCCCACTCGTGGAATTTTCATACAATAATTCCACCCATTCGGTAACCAAACAGTCACCTTTTTTCGCCAATTATGGATACCATCCTTCTTTCTTGCCTGAGCTGCCTATTGGTTCTTCTGTACCTGCCGTACAAGACAGGTTGAACTTCCTTAACTCCAACTACCAATTACTGCAGGTCCCAGAACAGTTCAGAGTTGCCGTCCTAGGGCGATGTCATGATCATCCCCTAGCGGGTCACTTTGGGATTCACAAGACGGCTAATTTGATCTCCAGTACATTCTGGTGGCCAAACTTGATGAACGACTGCAAGAAATATGTAAGATCTTGTATTTCATGCCTTCGGAATAAGACAGACAGAGCCAGAACTTGGGGTCTACTTGAGCCCCTTCCTGTACCTGAGAAACCATGGAGCATGATCTCCATGGATTTTATAGTAGAACTTCCCCCATCTGAAGACTTTACTACCATTTTCGTTGTGGTTGATCGTTTGACCAAAATGGCCCACTTTGTACCTCTGCAAGGAACTCCTTCTGCCCCGAGAATGCCTCAACTTTTATCAAGGAGATTGTAAGGTTGCATGGCATCCCTGACAGCATAGTTTCTGATCGAGGGGTGCAGTTCACTTCTAGATTTTGGAGGGCCTTATGTGAAACTTTGAACATTGAACTCCGCCTCTCCACAGCTTATCACCCACAAACTAATGGACAGACTGAAAGGGTCAATCAAACCCTTGAACAGTACCTACGATGCTTTTCTTCTTTTGCACAGGATGACTGGCTATCACTTCTCCCATTCGCGGAATTTTCATACAATAATTTCACCCATTCGGCAACCAAACAGTCACCTTTTTTCGCCAATTATGGATACCATCCTTCTTTCTTGCCTAAGCTGCCTATTGATTCTTCTGTACCTGCCGTACAAGACAGGTTGAACTTCCTTAACTCAAACTACCAATTACTGCAGGATACAATCTCCAAGACCCAGGCAGATAATAAAAAGTTCTTCGACAAGAAGAGAAGAGGCAATTTGAATCTTGAACATTTTCCAGCACCTCGCTGCCCGTCTGCTACCGAACCCGGCCACCCTTGTGATCCTGCACCAGCCTCCTGCTTGGCTTAACGCTGTCTCCAGTGCCTGTGCTAGCTGTCCATCCTACCAGCTTTCCTGAGTCCAGTTCCTTACCAGATGCTCTGCCTGCATCTCCACGTCTGCAACTCAGCTGACAAGTTCTGCACGCAACTACAGGCACTCGTGTAACTCCTCACCCTAGGTCTGTCCCATCCTCAGTGGGGCTTGGGTTGGAGATTCAAGGGAGGCCGACCTCGTCATTCCAGACTCCTACCAGGTACGTGACAGTACCAGTCAGCCAGAGATGGAGTCTGGAAGGGAGGCCTCTCCACCGAAGGACATTTACCAAACTATTTCTGCGCTCTCAAATATTGTGCAGAAGTTACAAGATCGGGTCACTTTGGGATTCACAAGACGGCCAATTTGATCTCCCGTACATTCTGGTGGCCAAATTTGATGAACGACTGCAAGAAATATGTAAGATCTTGTATTTCATGCCTTCGGAATAAGACAGACAGAGCCAGAACTTGGGGTCTACTTGAGCCCCTTCCTGTACCTGAGAAACCATGGAGCATGATCTCCATGGATTTTATAGTAGAACTTCCCCCATCTGAAGACTTCACTACCATTTTCGTTGTGGTTGATCGTTTGACCAAAATGGCCCACTTTGTACCTCTGCAAGGAACTCCTTCTGCCCCGGAGACTGCCTCAACTTTTATCAAGGAGATTGTAAGGTTGCATGGCATCCCTGACAGCATAGATTCTGATCGAGGGCTGCAGTTCACTTCTAGATTTTGGAGGGCCTTATGTGAAACTTTGAACATTGAACTCCGCCTCTCCACAGCTTATCACCCACAAACTAATGGACAGACTGAAAGGGTCAATCAAACCCTTGAACAGTACCTACGATGCTTTTCTTCTTTTGCACAGGATGACTGGCTATCACTTCTCCCACTCGCGGAATTTTCATACAATAATTCCACCCATTCGGCAACCAAACAGTCACCTTTTTTCGCCAATTATGGATACCATCCTTCTTTCTTGCCTGAGCTGCCTATTGATTCTTCTGTACCTGCCGTACAAGACAGGTTGAACTTCCTTAACTCCAACTAACAATTACTGCAGGATACAATCTCCAAGACCCAGGCAGATAATAAAAAGTTCTTCGACAAGAAGAGAAGAGGCAATTTGAATCTTGAACCTGGAGATAAGGTCTGGCTTTCCACAGCGAACTTGAAACTAAGTTGCCCCTCGAGGAAGCTTGGCCCAAGATTTTTGGGGCCTTTTCCAGTACCTCGCTGCCCGTCTGCTACCGAACCCGGCCACCCTTGTGATCCTGCACCAGCCTCCTGCTTGGCTTAACGCTGTCTCCAGTGCCTGTGCTAGCTGTCCATCCTACCAGCTTTCCTGAGTCCAGTTCCTTACCAGATGCTCTGCCTGCATCTCCACGTCTGCAACTCAGCTGACAAGTTCTGCACGCAACTACAGGCTCTCGTGTAACTCCTCACCCTAGGTCTGTCCCATTTTCAGTGGGGCTTGGGTTGGAGATACAAGGGAGGCCGACCTCGTCATTCCAGACTCCTACCAGGTACGTGACAGTACCAGTCAGCCAGAGATGGAGTCTGGAAGGGAGGCCTCTCCACCGAAGGACATTTACCAAACTATTTCTGCGCTCTCAAATATTGTGCAGAAGTTACAAGAGCGGGTCACTTTGGGATTCACAAGACGGCTAATTTGATCTCCCGTACATTCTGGTGGCCAAACTTGATGAACGACTGCAAGAAATATGTAAGATCTTGTATTTCATGCCTTCGGAATAAGACAGACAGAGCCAGAACTTGGGGTCTACTTGAGCCCCTTCCTGTACCTGAGAAACCATGGAGCATGATCTCCATGGATTTTATAGTAGAACTTCCCCCATCTGAAGACTTTAATACCATTTTCGTTGTGGTTGATCGTTTGACCAAAATGGCCCACTTTGTACCTCTGCAAGGAACTCATTCTGCCCCAGAGACTGCCTCAACTTTTATCAAGGAGATTGTAAGGTTGCATGGCATCCCTGACAGCATAGTTTCTGATCGAGGGGTGCAGTTCACTTCTAGATTTTGGAGGGCCTTATGTGAAACTTTGAACATTGAACTCCGCCTCTCCACAGCTTATCACCCACAGACTAATGGACAGACTGAAAGGGTCAATCAAACCCTTGAACAGTACCTACGATGCTTTTCTTCTTTTGCACAGGATGACTGGCTATCACTTCTCCCACTCGTGGAATTTTCATACAATAATTCCACCCATTCGGTAACCAAACAGTCACCTTTTTTCGCCAATTATGGATACCATCCTTCTTTCTTGCCTGAGCTGCCTATTGATTCTTCTGTACCTGCCGTACAAGACAGGTTGAACTTCCTTAACTCCAACTACCAATTACTGCAGGATACAATCTACAAGACCCAGGCAGATAATAAAAAGTTCTTCGACAAGAAGAGAAGAGGCAATTTGAATCTTGAACCTGGAGATAAGGTCTGGCTTTCCACAGCGAACTTGAAACTAAGTTGCCCCTCGAGGAAGCTTGGCCCAAGATTTTTGGGGCCTTTTCCAGTACCTCGCTGCCCATCTGCTACCGAACCCGGCCACCCTTGTGATCCTGCACCAGCCTCCTGCTTGGCTTAACGCTGTCTCCAGTGCCTGTGCTAGCTGTCCATCCTACCAGCTTTCCTGAGTCCAGTTCCTTACCAGATGCTCTGCCTGCATCTCCACGTCTGCAACTCAGCTGACAAGTTCTGCACGCAACTACAGGCTCTCGTGTAACTCCTCACCCTAGGTCTGTCCCATCCTCAGTGGGGCTTGGGTTGGAGATACAAGGGAGGCCGACCTCGTCATTCCAGACTCCTACCAGGTACGTGACAGTACCAGTCAGCCAGAGATGGAGTCTGGAAGGGAGGCCTCTCCACCGAAGGACATTTACCAAACTATTTCTGCGCTCTCAAATATTGTGCAAAAGTTACAAGAGCGGGTCACTTTGGGATTCACAAGACGGCTAATTTGATCTCCCGTACATTCTGGTGGCCAAACTTGATGAACGACTGCAAGAAATATGTAAGATCTTGTATTTCATGCCTTCGGAATAAGACAGACAGAGCCAGAACTTGGGGTCTACTTGAGCCCCTTCCTGTACCTGAGAAACCATGGAGCATGATCTCCATGGATTTTATAGTAGAACTTCCCCCATCTGAAGACTTTACTACCATTTTCGTTGTGGTTGATCGTTTGACCAAAATGGCCCACTTTGTACCTCTGCAAGGAACTCCTTCTGCCCCGGAGACTGCCTCAACTTTTATCAAGGAGATTGTAAGGTTGCATGGCATCCCTGACAGCATAGTTTCTGATCGAGGGGTGCAGTTCACTTCTAGATTTTGGAGGGCCTTATGTGAAACTTTGAACATTGAACTCCGCCTCTCCACAGCTTATCACCCACAAACTAATGGACAGACTGAAAGGGTCAATCAAACCCTTGAACAGTACCTACGATGCTTTTCTTCTTTTGCACAGGATGACTGGCTATCACTTCTCCCACTCGCGGAATTTTCATACAATAATTCCACCCATTCGGCAACCAAACAGTCACCTTTTTTCGCCAATTATGGATACCATCCTTCTTTCTTGCCTGAGCTGCCTATTGATTCTTCTGTACCTGCCGTACAAGACAGGTTGAACTTCCTTAACTCCAACTACCAATTACTGCAGGATACAATCTCCAAGACCCAGGCAGATAATAAAAAGTTCTTCGACAAGAAGAGAAGAGGCAATTTGAATCTTGAACCTGGAGATAAGGTCTGGCTTTCCACAGCGAACTTGAAACTAAGTTGCCCCTCGAGGAAGCTTGGCCCAAGATTTTTGGGGCCTTTTCCAGTACCTCGCTGCCCGTCTGCTACCGAACCCGGCCACCCTTGTGATCCTGCACCAGCCTCCTGCTTGGCTTAACGCTGTCTCCAGTGCCTGTGCTAGCTGTCCATCCAACCAGCTTTCCTGAGTCCAGTTCCTTACCAGATGCTCTGCCTGCATCTCCACGTCTGCAACTCAGCTGACAAGTTCTGCACGCAACTACAGGCTCTCGTGTAACTCCTCACCCTAGGTCTGTCCCATCCTCAGTGGGGCTTGGGTTGGAGATACAAGGGAGGCCGACCTCGTCATTCCAGACTCCTACCAGGTACGTGACAGTACCAGTCAGCCAGAGATGGAGTCTGGAAGGGAGGCCTCTCCACCGAAGGACATTTACCAAACTATTTCTGCGCTCTCAAATATTGTGCAGAAGTTACAAGATCGGGTCACTTTGGGATTCACAAGACGGCTAATTTGATCTCCCGTACATTCTAGTGGCCAAACTTGATGAACGACTGCAAGAAATATGTAAGATCTTGTATTTCATGCCTTCGGAATAAGACAGACAGAGCCAGAACTTGGGGTCTACTTGAGCCCCTTCCTGTACCTGAGAAACCATGGAGCATGATCTCCATGGATTTTATAGTAGAACTTCCCCCATCTGAAGACTTCACTACCATTTTCGTTGTGGTTGATCGTTTGACCAAAATGGCCCACTTTGTACCTCTGCAAGGAACTCCTTCTGCCCCGGAGACTGCCTCAACTTTTATCAAGGAGATTGTAAGGTTGCATGGCATCCCTGACAGCATAGTTTCTGATCGAGGGGTGCAGTTCACTTCTAGATGTTGGAGGGCCTTATGTGAAACTTTGAACATTGAACTCCGCCTCTCCACAGCTTATCACCCACAAACTAATGGACAGACTGAAAGGGTCAATCAAACCCTTGAACAGTACCTACGATGCTTTTCTTCTTTTGCGCAGGATGACTGGCTATCACTTCTCCCATTCGCGGAATTTTCATACAATAATTTCACCCATTCGGCAACCAAACAGTCACCTTTTTTCGCCAATTATGGATACCATCCTTCTTATTTGCCTAAGCTGCCTATTGATTCTTCTGTACCTGCCGTACAAGACAGGTTGAACTTCCTTAACTCAAACTACCAATTACTGCAGGATACAATCTCCAAGACCCAGGCAGATAATAAAAAGTTCTTCGACAAGAAGAGAAGAGGCAATTTGAATCTTGAACCTTTTCCAGTACCTCGCTGCCCGTCTGCTACCGAACCCGGCCCCCCCCTGTGATCCTGCACCAGCCTCCTGCTTGGCTTAACGCTGTCTCCAGTGCCTGTGCTAGCTGTCCATCCTACCAGCTTTCCTGAGTCCAGTTCCTTACCAGATGCTCTGCCTGCATCTCCACGTCTGAAACTCAGCTGACAAGTTCTGCACGCAACTACAGGCACTCGTGTAACTCCTCACCCTAGGTCTGTCCCATCCTCAGTGGGGCTTGGGTTGGAGATTCAAGGGAGGCCGACCTCGTCATTCCAGACTCCTACCAGGTACGTGACAGTACCAGTCAGCCAGAGATGGAGTCTGGAAGGGAGGCCTCTCCACCGAAGGACATTTACCAAACTATTTCTGCGCTCTCAAATATTGTGCAGAAGTTACAAGAGCGGGTCACTTTGGGATTCACAAGACGGCCAATTTGATCTCCCGTACATTCTGGTGGCCAAATTTGATGAACGACTGCAAGAAATATGTAAGATCTTGTATGTCATGCCTTCGGAATAAGACAGACAGAGCCAGAACTTGGGGTCTACTTGAGCCCCTTCCTGTACCTGAGAAACCATGGAGCATGATCTCCATGGATTTTATAGTAGAACTTCCCCCATCTGAAGACTTCACTACCATTTTCGTTGTGGTTGATCGTTTGACCAAAATGGCCCACTTTGTACCTCTGCAAGGAACTCCTTCTGCCCCGGAGACTGCCTCAACTTTTATCAAGGAGATTGTAAGGTTGCATGGCATCCCTGACAGCATAGTTTCTGATCGAGGGGTGCAGTTCACTTCTAGATTTTGGAGGGCCTTATGTGAAACTTTGAACATTGAACTCCGCCTCTCCACAGCTTATCACCCACAAACTAATGGACAGACTGAAAGGGTCAATCAAACCCTTGAACAGTACCTACGATGCTTTTCTTCTTTTGCACAGGATGACTGGCTATCACTTCTCCCACTCGCGGAATTTTCATACAATAATTCCACCCATTCGGCAACCAAACAGTCACCTTTTTTCGCCAATTATGGATACCATCCTTCTTTCTTGCCTGAGCTGCCTATTGATTCTTCTGTACCTGCCGTACAAGACAGGTTGAACTTCCTTAACTCCAACTACCAATTACTGCAGGATACAATCTCCAAGACCCAGGCAGATAATAAAAAGTTCTTCGACAAGAAGAGAAGAGGCAATTTGAATCTTGAACCTGGAGATAAGGTCTGGCTTTCCGCAGCGAACTTGAAACTAAGTTGCCCCTCGAGGAAGCTTGGCCCAAGATTTTTGGGGCCTTTTCCAGTACCTCGCTGCCCGTCTGCTACCGAACCCGGCCACCCTTGTGATCCTGCACCAGCCTCCTGCTTGGCTTAACGCTGTCTCCTGTGCCTGTGCTAGCTGTCCATCCTACCAGCTTTCCTGAGTCCAGTTCCTTACCAGATGCTCTGCCTGCATCTCCACGTCTGCAACTCAGCTGACAAGTTATGCACGCAACTACAGGCTCTCGTGTAACTCCTCACCCTAGGTCTGTCCCATCCTCAGTGGGGCTTGGGTTGGAGATTCAAGGGAGGCCGACCTCGTCATTCCAGACTCCTACCAGGTACGTGACAGTACCAGTCAGCCAGAGATGGAGTCTGGAAGGGAGGCCTCTCCACCGAAGGACATTTACCAAACTATTTCTGCGCTCTCAAATATTGTGCAGAAGTTACAAGAGCGGGTCACTTTGGGATTCACAAGACGGCCAATTTGATCTCCCGTACATTCTGGTGGCCAAATTTGATGAACGACTGCAAGAAATATGTAAGATCTTGTATTTCATGCCTTCGGAATAAGACAGACAGAGCCAGAACTTGGGGTCTACTTGAGCCCCTTCCTGTACCTGAGAAACCATGGAGCATGATCTCCATGGATTTTATAGTAGAACTTCCCCCATCTGAAGACTTCACTACCATTTTCGTTGTGGTTGATCGTTTGACCAAAATGGCCCACTTTGTACCTCTGCAAGGAACTCCTTCTGCCCCGGAGACTGCCTCAACTTTTATCAAGGAGATTGTAAGGTTGCATGGCATCCCTGACAGCATAGTTTCTGATCGAGGGGTGCAGTTCACTTCTAGATTTTGGAGGGCCTTATGTGAAACTTTGAACATTGAACTCCGCCTCTCCACAGCTTATCACCCACAGACTAATGGACAGACTGAAAGGGTCAATCAAACCCTTGAACAGTACCTACGATGCTTTTCTTCTTTTGCACAGGATGACTGGCTATCACTTCTCCCACTCGTGGAATTTTCATACAATAATTCCACCCATTCGGTAACCAAACAGTCACCTTTTTTCGCCAATTATGGATACCATCCTTCTTTCTTGCCTGAGCTGCCTATTGGTTCTTCTGTACCTGCCGTACAAGACAGGTTGAACTTCCTTAACTCCAACTACCAATTACTGCAGGTCCCAGAACAGTTCAGAGTTTCCTTCCTAGGGCGATGTCATGATCATCCCCTAGCGGGTCACTTTGGGATTCACAAGACGGCTAATTTGATCTCCCGTACATTCTGGTGGCCAAACTTGATGAACGACTGCAAGAAATATGTAAGATCTTGTATTTCATGCCTTCGGAATAAGACAGGCAGAGCCAGAACTTGGGGTCTACTTGAGCCCCTTCCTGTACCTGAGAAACCATGGAGCATGATCTCCATGGATTTTATAGTAGAACTTCCCCCATCTGAAGACTTCACTACCATTTTCGTTGTGGTTGATCGTTTGACCAAAATGGCCCACTTTGTACCTCTGCAAGGAACTCCTTCTGCCCCGGAGACTGCCTCAACTTTTATCAAGGAGATTGTAAGGTTGCATGGCATCCCTGACAGCATAGTTTCTGATCGAGGGGTGCAGTTCACTTCTAGATTTTGGAGGGCCTTATGTGAAACTTTGAACATTGAACTCCGCCTCTCCACAGCTTATCACCCACAAACTAATGGACAGACTGAAAGGGTCAATCAAACCCTTGAACAGTACCTACGATGCTTTTCTTCTTTTGCACAGGATGACTGGCTATCACTTCTCCCACTCGCGGAATTTTCATACAATAATTCCACCCATTCGGCAACCAAACAGTCACCTTTTTTCGCCAATTATGGATACCATCCTTCTTTCTTGCCTGAGCTGCCTATTGATTCTTCTGTACCTGCCGTACAAGACAGGTTGAACTTCCTTAACTCCAACTACCAATTACTGCAGGATACAATCTCCAAGACCCAGGCAGATAATAAAAAGTTCTTCGACAAGAAGAGAAGAGGCAATTTGAATCTTGAACCTGGAGATAAGGTCTGGCTTTCCACAGCGAACTTGAAACTAAGTTGCCCCTCGAGGAAGCTTGGCCCAAGATTTTTGGGGCCTTTTCCAGTACCTCGCTGCCCGTCTGCTACCGAACCCGGCCACCCTTGTGATCCTGCACCAGCCTCCTGCTTGGCTTAACGCTGTCTCCAGTGCCTGTGCTAGCTGTCCATCCAACCAGCTTTCCTGAGTCCAGTTCCTTACCAGATGCTCTGCCTGCATCTCCACGTCTGCAACTCAGCTGACAAGTTCTGCACGCAACTACAGGCTCTCGTGTAACTCCTCACCCTAGGTCTGTCCCATCCTCAGTGGGGCTTGGGTTGGAGATACAAGGGAGGCCGACCTCGTCATTCCAGACTCCTACCAGGTACGTGACAGTACCAGTCAGCCAGAGATGGAGTCTGGAAGGGAGGCCTCTCCACCGAAGGACATTTACCAAACTATTTCTGCGCTCTCAAATATTGTGCAGAAGTTACAAGATCGGGTCACTTTGGGATTCACAAGACGGCTAATTTGATCTCCCGTACATTCTAGTGGCCAAACTTGATGAACGACTGCAAGAAATATGTAAGATCTTGTATTTCATGCCTTCGGAATAAGACAGACAGAGCCAGAACTTGGGGTCTACTTGAGCCCCTTCCTGTACCTGAGAAACCATGGAGCATGAACTCCATGGATTTTATAGTAGAACTTCCCCCATCTGAAGACTTCACTACCATTTTCGTTGTGGTTGATCGTTTGACCAAAATGGCCCACTTTGTACCTCTGCAAGGAACTCCTTCTGCCCCGGAGACTGCCTCAACTTTTATCAAGGAGATTGTAAGGTTGCATGGCATCCCTGACAGCATAGTTTCTGATCGAGGGGTGCAGTTCACTTCTAGATTTTGGAGGGCCTTATGTGAAACTTTGAACATTGAACTCCGCCTCTCCACAGCTTATCACCCACAAACTAATGGACAGACTGAAAGGGTCAATCAAACCCTTGAACAGTACCTACGATGCTTTTCTTCTTTTGCGCAGGATGGCTGGCTATCACTTCTCCCATTCGCGGAATTTTCATACAATAATTTCACCCATTCGGCAACCAAACAGTCACCTTTTTTCGCCAATTATGGATACCATCCTTCTTATTTGCCTAAGCTGCCTATTGATTCTTCTGTACCTGCCGTACAAGACAGGTTGAACTTCCTTAACTCAAACTACCAATTACTGCAGGATACAATCTCCAAGACCCAGGCAGATAATAAAAAGTTCTTCGACAAGAAGAGAAGAGGCAATTTGAATCTTGAACCTTTTCCAGTACCTCGCTGCCCGTCTGCTACCGAACCCGGCCCCCCCCTGTGATCCTGCACCAGCCTCCTGCTTGGCTTAACGCTGTCTCCAGTGCCTGTGCTAGCTGTCCATCCTACCAGCTTTCCTGAGTCCAGTTCCTTACCAGATGCTCTGCCTGCATCTCCACGTCTGCAACTCAGCTGACAAGTTCTGCACGCAACTACAGGCACTCGTGTAACTCCTCACCCTAGGTCTGTCCCATCCTCAGTGGGGCTTGGGTTGGAGATTCAAGGGAGGCCGACCTCGTCATTCCAGACTCCTACCAGGTACGTGACAGTACCAGTCAGCCAGAGATGGAGTCTGGAAGGGAGGCCTCTCCACCGAAGGACATTTACCAAACTATTTCTGCGCTCTCAAATATTGTGCAGAAGTTACAAGAGCGGGTCACTTTGGGATTCACAAGACGGCCAATTTGATCTCCCGTACATTCTGGTGGCCAAATTTGATGAACGACTGCAAGAAATATGTAAGATCTTGTATTTCATGCCTTCGGAATAAGACAGACAGAGCCAGAACTTGGGGTCTACTTGAGCCCCTTCCTGTACCTGAGAAACCATGGAGCATGATCTCCATGGATTTTATAGTAGAACTTCCCCCATCTGAAGACTTCACTACCATTTTCGTTGTGGTTGATCGTTTGACCAAAATGGCCCACTTTGTACCTCTGCAAGGAACTCCTTCTGCCCCGGAGACTGCCTCAACTTTTATCAAGGAGATTGTAAGGTTGCATGGCATCCCTGACAGCATAGTTTCTGATCGAGGGGTGCAGTTCACTTCTAGATTTTGGAGGGCCTTATGTGAAACTTTGAACATTGAACTCCGCCTCTCCACAGCTTATCACCCACAAACTAATGGACAGACTGAAAGGGTCAATCAAACCCTTGAACAGTACCTACGATGCTTTTCTTCTTTTGCACAGGATGACTGGCTATCACTTCTCCCACTCGCGGAATTTTCATACAATAATTCCACCCATTCGGCAACCAAACAGTCACCTTTTTTCGCCAATTATGGATACCATCCTTCTTTCTTGCCTGAGCTGCCTATTGATTCTTCTGTACCTGCCGTACAAGACAGGTTGAACTTCCTTAACTCCAACTACCAATTACTGCAGGATACAATCTCCAAGACCCAGGCAGATAATAAAAAGTTCTTCGACAAGAAGAGAAGAGGCAATTTGAATCTTGAACCTGGAGATAAGGTCTGGCTTTCCGCAGCGAACTTGAAACTAAGTTGCCCCTCGAGGAAGCTTGGCCCAAGATTTTTGGGGCCTTTTCCAGTACCTCGCTGCCCGTCTGCTACCGAACCCGGCCACTCTTGTGATCCTGCACCAGCCTCCTGCTTGGCTTAACGCTGTCTCCAGTGCCTGTGCTAGCTGTCCATCCTACCAGCTTTCCTGAGTCCAGTTCCTTACCAGATGCTCTGCCTGCATCTCCACGTCTGCAACTCAGCTGACAAGTTCTGCACGCAACTACAGGCTCTCGTGTAACTCCTCACCCTAGGTCTGTCCCATTTTCAGTGGGGCTTGGGTTGGAGATACAAGGGAGGCCGACCTCGTCATTCCAGACTCCTACCAGGTACGTGACAGTACCAGTCAGCCAGAGATGGAGTCTGGAAGGGAGGCCTCTCCACCGAAGGACATTTACCAAACTATTTCTGCGCTCTCAAATATTGTGCAGAAGTTACAAGAGCGGGTCACTTTGGGATTCACAAGACGGCTAATTTGATCTCCCGTACATTCTGGTGGCCAAACTTGATGAACGACTGCAAGAAATATGTAAGATCTTGTATTTCATGCCTTCGGAATAAGACAGACAGAGCCAGAACTTGGGGTCTACTTGAGCCCTTTCCTGTACCTGAGAAACCATGGAGCATGATCTCCATGGATTTTATAGTAGAACTTCCCCCATCTGAAGACTTCACCACCATTTTCGTTGTGGTTGATCGTTTGACCAAAATGGCCCACTTTGTACCTCTGCAAGGAACTCCTTCTGCCCCGGAGACTGCCTCAACTTTTATCAAGGAGATTGTAAGGTTGCATGGCATCCCTGACAGCATAGTTTCTGATCGAGGGGTGCAGTTCACTTCTAGATTTTGGAGGGCCTTATGTGAAACTTTGAACATTGAACTCCGCCTCTCCACAGCTTATCACCCACAAACTAATGGACAGACTGAAAGGGTCAATCAAACCCTTGAACAGTACCTACGATGCTTTTCTTCTTTTGCACAGGATGACTGGCTATCACTTCTCCCACTCGCGGAATTTTCATACAATAATTCCACCCTTTCTGCAACCAAACAGTCACCTTTTTTCGCCAATTATGGATACCATCCTTCTTTCTTGCCTGAGCTGCCTATTGATTCTTCTGTACCTGCCGTACAAGACAGGTTGAACTTCCTTAACTCCAACTACCAATTACTGCAGGATACAATCTCCAAGACCCAGGCAGATAATAAAAAGTTCTTCGACAAGAAGAGAAGAGGCAATTTGAATCTTGAACCTTTTCCAGTACCTCGCTGCCCGTCTGCTACCGAACCCGGCCACCCTTGTGATCCTGCACCAGCCTCCTGCTTGGCTTAACGCTGTCTCCAGTGCCTGTGCTAGCTGTCCATCCTACCAGCTTTCCTGAGTCCAGATCCTTACCAGATGCTCTGCCTGCATCTCCACGTCTGCAACTCAGCTGACAAGTTATGCACGCAACTACAGGCTCTCGTGTAACTCCTCACCCTAGGTCTGTCCCATCCTCAGTGGGGCTTGGGTTGGAGATACAAGGAAGGCCGACCTCGTCATTCCAGACTCCTACCAGGTACGTGACAGTACCAGTCAGCCAGAGATGGAGTCTGGAAGGGAGGCCTCTCCACCGAAGGACATTTACCAAACTATTTCTGCGCTCTCAAATATTGTGCAGAAGTTACAAGAGCGGGTCACTTTGGGATTCACAAGACGGCTAATTTGATCTCCCGTACATTCTAGTGGCCAAACTTGATGAACGACTGCAAGAAATATGTAAGATCTTGTATTTCATGCCTTCGGAATAAGACAGACAGAGCCAGAACTTGGGGTCTACTTGAGCCCCTTCCTGTACCTGAGAAACCATGGAGCATGATCTCCATGGATTTTATAGTAGAACTTCCCCCATCTGAAGACTTCACTACCATTTTCGTTGTGGTTGATCGTTTGACCAAAATGGCCCACTTTGTACCTCTGCAAGGAACTCCTTCTGCCCCGGAGACTGCCTCAACTTTTATCAAGGAGATTGTAAGGTTGCATGGCATCCCTGACAGCATAGTTTCTGATCGAGGGGTGCAGTTCACTTCTAGATTTTGGAGGGCCTTATGTGAAACTTTGAACATTGAACTCCGCCTCTCCACAGCTTATCACCCACAAACTAATGGACAGACTGAAAGGGTCAATCAAACCCTTGAACAGTACCTACGATGATTTTCTTCTTTTGCACAGGATGACTGGCTATCACTTCTCCCACTCGCGGAATTTTCATACAATAATTCCACCCATTCGGTAACCAAACAGTCACCTTTTTTCGCCAATTATGGATACCATCCTTCTTTCTTGCCTGAGCTGCCTATTGATTCTTCTGTACCTGCCGTACAAGACAGGTTGAACTTCCTTAACTCCAACTACCAATTACTGCAGGTCCCAGAACAGTTCAGAGTTGCCGTCCTATGGCGATGTCATGATCATCCCCTAGCGGGTCACTTTGGGATTCACAAGACGGCTAATTTGATCTCCAGTACATTCTGGTGGCCAAACTTGATGAACGACTGCAAGAAATATGTAAGATCTTGTATTTCATGCCTTCGGAATAAGACAGACAGAGCCAGAACTTGGGGTCTACTTGAGCCCCTTCCTGTACCTGAGAAACCATGGAGCATGATCTCCATGGATTTTATAGTAGAACTTCCCCCATCTGAAGACTTTACTACCATTTTCGTTGTGGTTGATCGTTTGACCAAAATGGCCCACTTTGTACCTCTGCAAGGAACTCCTTCTGCCCCGGAGACTGCCTCAACTTTTATCAAGGAGATTGTAAGGTTGCATGGCATCCCTGACAGCATAGTTTCTGATCGAGGGGTGCAGTTCACTTCTAGATTTTGGAGGGCCTTATGTGAAACTTTGAACATTGAACTCCGCCTCTCCACAGCTTATCACCCACAAACTAATGGACAGACTGAAAGGGTCAATCAAACCCTTGAACAGTACCTACGATGCTTTTCTTCTTTTGCACAGGATGACTGGCTATCACTTCTCCCACTCGTGGAATTTTCATACAATAATTCCACCCATTCGGTAACCAAACAGTCACCTTTTTTCGCCAATTATGGATACCATCCTTCTTTCTTGCCTGAGCTGCCTATTGGTTCTTCTGTACCTGCCGTACAAGACAGGTTGAACTTCCTTAACTCCAACTACCAATTACTGCAGGTCCCAGAACAGTTCAGAGTTGCCGTCCTAGGGCGATGTCATGATCATCCCCTAGCGGGTCACTTTGGGATTCACAAGACGGCTAATTTGATCTCCAGTACATTCTGGTGGCCAAACTTGATGAACGACTGCAAGAAATATGTAAGATCTTGTATTTCATGCCTTCGGAATAAGACAGACAGAGCCAGAACTTGGGGTCTACTTGAGCCCCTTCCTGTACCTGAGAAACCATGGAGCATGATCTCCATGGATTTTATAGTAGAACTTCCCCCATCTGAAGACTTTACTACCATTTTCGTTGTGGTTGATCGTTTGACCAAAATGGCCCACTTTGTACCTCTGCAAGGAACTGCTTCTGCCCCGAGAATGCCTCAAATTTTATCAAGGAGATTGTAAGGTTGCATGGCATCCCTGACAGCATAGTTTCTGATCGAGGGGTGCAGTTCACTTCTAGATTTTGGAGGGCCTTATGTGAAACTTTGAACATTGAACTCCGCCTCTCCACAGCTTATCACCCACAAACTAATGGACAGACTGAAAGGGTCAATCAAACCCTTGAACAGTACCTACGATGCTTTTCTTCTTTTGCACAGGATGACTGGCTATCACTTCTCCCACTCGCGGAATTTTCATACAATAATTCCACCCTTTCTGCAACCAAAGAGTCACCTTTTTTCGCCAATTATGGATACCATCCTTCTTTCTTGCCTGAGCTGCCTATTGATTCTTCTGTACCTGCCGTACAAGACAGGTTGAACTTCCTTAACTCCAACTACCAATTACTGCAGGATACAATCTCCAAGACCCAGGCAGATAATAAAAAGTTCTTCGACAAGAAGAGAAGAGGCAATTTGAATCTTGAACCTTTTCCAGTACCTCGCTGCCCGTCTGCTACCGAACCCGGCCACCCTTGTGATCCTGCACCAGCCTCCTGCTTGGCTTAACGCTGTCTCCAGTGCCTGTGCTAGCTGTCCATCCTACCAGCTTTCCTGAGTCCAGTTCCTTACCAGATGCTCTGCCTGCATCTCCACGTCTGCAACTCAGCTGACAAGTTCTGCACGCAACTACAGGCACTCGTGTAACTCCTCACCCTAGGTCTGTCCCATCCTCAGCGGGGCTTGGGTTGGAGATACAAGGGAAGCCGACTTCGTCATTCCAGACTCCTACCAGGTACGTGACAGTACCAGTCAGCCAGAGATGGAGTCTGGAAGGGAGGCCTCTCCACCGAAGGACATTTACCAAACTATTTCTGCGCTCTCAAATATTGTGCAGAAGTTACAAGAGCGGGTCACTTTGGGATTCACAAGACGGCTAATTTGATCTTCCGTACATTCTGGTGGCCAAATTTGATGAACGACTGCAAGAAATATGTAAGATCTTGCATTTCATGCCTTCGGAATAAGACAGACAGAGCCAGAACTTGGGGTCTACTTGAGCCCCTTCCTGTACCTGAGAAACCATGGAGCATGATCTCCATGGATTTTATAGTAGAACTTCCCCCATCTGAAGACTTTACTACCATTTTCGTTGTGGTTGATCGTTTGACCAAAATGGCCCACTTTGTACCTCTGCAAGGAACTCCTTCTGCCCCGGAGACTGCCTCAACTCTTATCAAGGAGATTGTAAGGTTGCATGGCATCCCTGACAGCATAGTTTCTGATCGAGGGGTGCAGTTCACTTCTAGATTTTGGAGGGCCTTATGTGAAACTTTGAACATTGAACTCCGCCTCTCCACAGCTTATCACCCACAAACTAGTGGACAGACTGAAAGGGTCAATCAAACCCTTGAACAGTACCTACGATGCTTTTCTTCTTTTGCACAGGATGACTGGCTATCACTTCTCCCACTCGTGGAATTTTCATACAATAATTCCACCCATTCGGCAACCAAACAGTCACCTTTTTTCGCCAATTATGGATACCATCCTTCTTTCTTGCCTGAGCTGCCTATTGATTCTTCTGTACCTGCCGTACAAGACAGGTTGAACTTCCTTAACTCCAACTACCAATTACTGCAGGTCCCAGAACAGTTCAGAGTTGCCGTCCTATGGCGATGTCATGATCATCCCCTAGCGGGTCACTTTGGGATTCACAAGACGGCTAATTTGATCTCCAGTACATTCTGGTGGCCAAACTTGATGAACGACTGCAAGAAATATGTAAGATCTTGTATTTCATGCCTTCGGAATAAGACAGACAGAGCCAGAACTTGGGGTCTACTTGAGCCCCTTCCTGTACCTGAGAAACCATGGAGCATGATCTCCATGGATTTTATAGTAGAACTTCCCCCATCTGAAGACTTTACTACCATTTTCGTTGTGGTTGATCGTTTGACCAAAATGGCCCACTTTGTACCTCTGCAAGGAACTCCTTCTGCCCCGGAGACTGCCTCAACTTTTATCAAGGAGATTGTAAGGTTGCATGGCATCCCTGACAGCATAGTTTCTGATCGAGGGGTGCAGTTCACTTCTAGATTTTGGAGGGCCTTATGTGAAACTTTGAACATTGAACTCCGCCTCTCCACAGCTTATCACCCACAGACTAATGGACAGACTGAAAGGGTCAATCAAACCCTTGAACAGTACCTACGATGCTTTTCTTCTTTTGCACAGGATGACTGGCTATCACTTCTCCCACTCGTGGAATTTTCATACAATAATTCCACCCATTCGGTAACCAAACAGTCACCTTTTTTCGCCAATTATGGATACCATCCTTCTTTCTTGCCTGAGCTGCCTATTGGTTCTTCTGTACCTGCCGTACAAGACAGGTTGAACTTCCTTAACTCCAACTACCAATTACTGCAGGTCCCAGAACAGTTCAGAGTTTCCTTCCTAGGGCGATGTCATGATCATCCCCTAGCGGGTCACTTTGGGATTCACAAGACGGCTAATTTGATCTCCCGTACATTCTGGTGGCCAAACTTGATGAACGACTGCAAGAAATATGTAAGATCTTGTATTTCATGCCTTCGGAATAAGACAGACAGAGCCAGAACTTGGGGTCTACTTGAGCCCCTTCCTGTACCTGAGAAACCATGGAGCATGATCTCCATGGATTTTATAGTAGAACTTCCCCCATCTGAAGACTTCACTACCATTTTCGTTGTGGTTGATCGTTTGACCAAAATGGCCCACTTTGTACCTCTGCAAGGAACTCCTTCTGCCCCGGAGACTGCCTCAACTTTTATCAAGGAGATTGTAAGGTTGCATGGCATCCCTGACAGCATAGTTTCTGATCGAGGGGTGCAGTTCACTTCTAGATTTTGGAGGGCCTTATGTGAAACTTTGAACATTGAACTCCGCCTCTCCACAGCTTATCACCCACAAACTAATGGACAGACTGAAAGGGTCAATCAAACCCTTGAACAGTACCTACGATGCTTTTCTTCTTTTGCACAGGATGACTGGCTATCACTTCTCCCACTCGCGGAATTTTCATACAATAATTCCACCCATTCGGCAACCAAACAGTCACCTTTTTTCGCCAATTATGGATACCATCCTTCTTTCTTGCCTGAGCTGCCTATTGATTCTTCTGTACCTGCCGTACAAGACAGGTTGAACTTCCTTAACTCCAACTACCAATTACTGCAGGATACAATCTCCAAGACCCAGGCAGATAATAAAAAGTTCTTCGACAAGAAGAGAAGAGGCAATTTGAATCTTGAACCTGGAGATAAGGTCTGGCTTTCCACAGCGAACTTGAAACTAAGTTGCCCCTCGAGGAAGCTTGGCCCAAGATTTTTGGGGCCTTTTCCAGTACCTCGCTGCCCGTCTGCTACCGAACCCGGCCACCCTTGTGATCCTGCACCAGCCTCCTGCTTGGCTTAACGCTGTCTCCAGTGCCTGTGCTAGCTGTCCATCCAACCAGCTTTCCTGAGTCCAGTTCCTTACCAGATGCTCTGCCTGCATCTCCACGTCTGCAACTCAGCTGACAAGTTCTGCACGCAACTACAGGCTCTCGTGTAACTCCTCACCCTAGGTCTGTCCCATCCTCAGTGGGGCTTGGGTTGGAGATACAAGGGAGGCCGACCTCGTCATTCCAGACTCCTACCAGGTACGTGACAGTACCAGTCAGCCAGAGATGGAGTCTGGAAGGGAGGCCTCTCCACCGAAGGACATTTACCAAACTATTTCTGCGCTCTCAAATATTGTGCAGAAGTTACAAGATCGGGTCACTTTGGGATTCACAAGACGGCTAATTTGATCTCCCGTACATTCTAGTGGCCAAACTTGATGAACGACTGCAAGAAATATGTAAGATCTTGTATTTCATGCCTTCGGAATAAGACAGACAGAGCCAGAACTTGGGGTCTACTTGAGCCCCTTCCTGTACCTGAGAAACCATGGAGCATGAACTCCATGGATTTTATAGTAGAACTTCCCCCATCTGAAGACTTCACTACCATTTTCGTTGTGGTTGATCGTTTGACCAAAATGGCCCACTTTGTACCTCTGCAAGGAACTCCTTCTGCCCCGGAGACTGCCTCAACTTTTATCAAGGAGATTGTAAGGTTGCATGGCATCCCTGACAGCATAGTTTCTGATCGAGGGGTGCAGTTCACTTCTAGATTTTGGAGGGCCTTATGTGAAACTTTGAACATTGAACTCCGCCTCTCCACAGCTTATCACCCACAAACTAATGGACAGACTGAAAGGGTCAATCAAACCCTTGAACAGTACCTACGATGCTTTTCTTCTTTTGCGCAGGATGGCTGGCTATCACTTCTCCCATTCGCGGAATTTTCATACAATAATTTCACCCATTCGGCAACCAAACAGTCACCTTTTTTCGCCAATTATGGATACCATCCTTCTTATTTGCCTAAGCTGCCTATTGATTCTTCTGTACCTGCCGTACAAGACAGGTTGAACTTCCTTAACTCAAACTACCAATTACTGCAGGATACAATCTCCAAGACCCAGGCAGATAATAAAAAGTTCTTCGACAAGAAGAGAAGAGGCAATTTGAATCTTGAACCTTTTCCAGTACCTCGCTGCCCGTCTGCTACCGAACCCGGCCCCCCCCTGTGATCCTGCACCAGCCTCCTGCTTGGCTTAACGCTGTCTCCAGTGCCTGTGCTAGCTGTCCATCCTACCAGCTTTCCTGAGTCCAGTTCCTTACCAGATGCTCTGCCTGCATCTCCACGTCTGCAACTCAGCTGACAAGTTCTGCACGCAACTACAGGCACTCGTGTAACTCCTCACCCTAGGTCTGTCCCATCCTCAGTGGGGCTTGGGTTGGAGATTCAAGGGAGGCCGACCTCGTCATTCCAGACTCCTACCAGGTACGTGACAGTACCAGTCAGCCAGAGATGGAGTCTGGAAGGGAGGCCTCTCCACCGAAGGACATTTACCAAACTATTTCTGCGCTCTCAAATATTGTGCAGAAGTTACAAGAGCGGGTCACTTTGGGATTCACAAGACGGCCAATTTGATCTCCCGTACATTCTGGTGGCCAAATTTGATGAACGACTGCAAGAAATATGTAAGATCTTGTATTTCATGCCTTCGGAATAAGACAGACAGAGCCAGAACTTGGGGTCTACTTGAGCCCCTTCCTGTACCTGAGAAACCATGGAGCATGATCTCCATGGATTTTATAGTAGAACTTCCCCCATCTGAAGACTTCACTACCATTTTCGTTGTGGTTGATCGTTTGACCAAAATGGCCCACTTTGTACCTCTGCAAGGAACTCCTTCTGCCCCGGAGACTGCCTCAACTTTTATCAAGGAGATTGTAAGGTTGCATGGCATCCCTGACAGCATAGTTTCTGATCGAGGGGTGCAGTTCACTTCTAGATTTTGGAGGGCCTTATGTGAAACTTTGAACATTGAACTCCGCCTCTCCACAGCTTATCACCCACAAACTAATGGACAGACTGAAAGGGTCAATCAAACCCTTGAACAGTACCTACGATGCTTTTCTTCTTTTGCACAGGATGACTGGCTATCACTTCTCCCACTCGCGGAATTTTCATACAATAATTCCACCCATTCGGCAACCAAACAGTCACCTTTTTTCGCCAATTATGGATACCATCCTTCTTTCTTGCCTGAGCTGCCTATTGATTCTTCTGTACCTGCCGTACAAGACAGGTTGAACTTCCTTAACTCCAACTACCAATTACTGCAGGATACAATCTCCAAGACCCAGGCAGATAATAAAAAGTTCTTCGACAAGAAGAGAAGAGGCAATTTGAATCTTGAACCTGGAGATAAGGTCTGGCTTTCCGCAGCGAACTTGAAACTAAGTTGCCCCTCGAGGAAGCTTGGCCCAAGATTTTTGGGGCCTTTTCCAGTACCTCGCTGCCCGTCTGCTACCGAACCCGGCCACTCTTGTGATCCTGCACCAGCCTCCTGCTTGGCTTAACGCTGTCTCCAGTGCCTGTGCTAGCTGTCCATCCTACCAGCTTTCCTGAGTCCAGTTCCTTACCAGATGCTCTGCCTGCATCTCCACGTCTGCAACTCAGCTGACAAGTTCTGCACGCAACTACAGGCTCTCGTGTAACTCCTCACCCTAGGTCTGTCCCATTTTCAGTGGGGCTTGGGTTGGAGATACAAGGGAGGCCGACCTCGTCATTCCAGACTCCTACCAGGTACGTGACAGTACCAGTCAGCCAGAGATGGAGTCTGGAAGGGAGGCCTCTCCACCGAAGGACATTTACCAAACTATTTCTGCGCTCTCAAATATTGTGCAGAAGTTACAAGAGCGGGTCACTTTGGGATTCACAAGACGGCTAATTTGATCTCCCGTACATTCTGGTGGCCAAACTTGATGAACGACTGCAAGAAATATGTAAGATCTTGTATTTCATGCCTTCGGAATAAGACAGACAGAGCCAGAACTTGGGGTCTACTTGAGCCCCTTCCTGTACCTGAGAAACCATGGAGCATGATCTCCATGGATTTTATAGTAGAACTTCCCCCATCTGAAGACTTCACCACCATTTTCGTTGTGGTTGATCGTTTGACCAAAATGGCCCACTTTGTACCTCTGCAAGGAACTCCTTCTGCCCCGGAGACTGCCTCAACTTTTATCAAGGAGATTGTAAGGTTGCATGGCATCCCTGACAGCATAGTTTCTGATCGAGGGGTGCAGTTCACTTCTAGATTTTGGAGGGCCTTATGTGAAACTTTGAACATTGAACTCCGCCTCTCCACAGCTTATCACCCACAAACTAATGGACAGACTGAAAGGGTCAATCAAACCCTTGAACAGTACCTACGATGCTTTTCTTCTTTTGCACAGGATGACTGGCTATCACTTCTCCCACTCGCGGAATTTTCATACAATAATTCCACCCTTTCTGCAACCAAACAGTCACCTTTTTTCGCCAATTATGGATACCATCCTTCTTTCTTGCCTGAGCTGCCTATTGATTCTTCTGTACCTGCCGTACAAGACAGGTTGAACTTCCTTAACTCCAACTACCAATTACTGCAGGATACAATCTCCAAGACCCAGGCAGATAATAAAAAGTTCTTCGACAAGAAGAGAAGAGGCAATTTGAATCTTGAACCTTTTCCAGTACCTCGCTGCCCGTCTGCTACCGAACCCGGCCACCCTTGTGATCCTGCACCAGCCTCCTGCTTGGCTTAACGCTGTCTCCAGTGCCTGTGCTAGCTGTCCATCCTACCAGCTTTCCTGAGTCCAGATCCTTACCAGATGCTCTGCCTGCATCTCCACGTCTGCAACTCAGCTGACAAGTTATGCACGCAACTACAGGCTCTCGTGTAACTCCTCACCCTAGGTCTGTCCCATCCTCAGTGGGGCTTGGGTTGGAGATACAAGGGAGGCCGACCTCGTCATTCCAGACTCCTACCAGGTACGTGACAGTACCAGTCAGCCAGAGATGGAGTCTGGAAGGGAGGCCTCTCCACCGAAGGACATTTACCAAACTATTTCTGCGCTCTCAAATATTGTGCAGAAGTTACAAGAGCGGGTCACTTTGGGATTCACAAGACGGCTAATTTGATCTCCCGTACATTCTAGTGGCCAAACTTGATGAACGACTGCAAGAAATATGTAAGATCTTGTATTTCATGCCTTCGGAATAAGACAGACAGAGCCAGAACTTGGGGTCTACTTGAGCCCCTTCCTGTACCTGAGAAACCATGGAGCATGATCTCCATGGATTTTATAGTAGAACTTCCCCCATCTGAAGACTTCACTACCATTTTCGTTGTGGTTGATCGTTTGACCAAAATGGCCCACTTTGTACCTCTGCAAGGAACTCCTTCTGCCCCGGAGACTGCCTCAACTTTTATCAAGGAGATTGTAAGGTTGCATGGCATCCCTGACAGCATAGTTTCTGATCGAGGGGTGCAGTTCACTTCTAGATTTTGGAGGGCCTTATGTGAAACTTTGAACATTGAACTCCGCCTCTCCACAGCTTATCACCCACAAACTAATGGACAGACTGAAAGGGTCAATCAAACCCTTGAACAGTACCTACGATGATTTTCTTCTTTTGCACAGGATGACTGGCTATCACTTCTCCCACTCGCGGAATTTTCATACAATAATTCCACCCATTCGGTAACCAAACAGTCACCTTTTTTCGCCAATTATGGATACCATCCTTCTTTCTTGCCTGAGCTGCCTATTGATTCTTCTGTACCTGCCGTACAAGACAGGTTGAACTTCCTTAACTCCAACTACCAATTACTGCAGGTCCCAGAACAGTTCAGAGTTGCCGTCCTATGGCGATGTCATGATCATCCCCTAGCGGGTCACTTTGGGATTCACAAGACGGCTAATTTGATCTCCAGTACATTCTGGTGGCCAAACTTGATGAACGACTGCAAGAAATATGTAAGATCTTGTATTTCATGCCTTCGGAATAAGACAGACAGAGCCAGAACTTGGGGTCTACTTGAGCCCCTTCCTGTACCTGAGAAACCATGGAGCATGATCTCCATGGATTTTATAGTAGAACTTCCCCCATCTGAAGACTTTACTACCATTTTCGTTGTGGTTGATCGTTTGACCAAAATGGCCCACTTTGTACCTCTGCAAGGAACTCCTTCTGCCCCGGAGACTGCCTCAACTTTTATCAAGGAGATTGTAAGGTTGCATGGCATCCCTGACAGCATAGTTTCTGATCGAGGGGTGCAGTTCACTTCTAGATTTTGGAGGGCCTTATGTGAAACTTTGAACATTGAACTCCGCCTCTCCACAGCTTATCACCCACAAACTAATGGACAGACTGAAAGGGTCAATCAAACCCTTGAACAGTACCTACGATGCTTTTCTTCTTTTGCACAGGATGACTGGCTATCACTTCTCCCACTCGTGGAATTTTCATACAATAATTCCACCCATTCGGTAACCAAACAGTCACCTTTTTTCGCCAATTATGGATACCATCCTTCTTTCTTGCCTGAGCTGCCTATTGGTTCTTCTGTACCTGCCGTACAAGACAGGTTGAACTTCCTTAACTCCAACTACCAATTACTGCAGGTCCCAGAACAGTTCAGAGTTGCCGTCCTAGGGCGATGTCATGATCATCCCCTAGCGGGTCACTTTGGGATTCACAAGACGGCTAATTTGATCTCCAGTACATTCTGGTGGCCAAACTTGATGAACGACTGCAAGAAATATGTAAGATCTTGTATTTCATGCCTTCGGAATAAGACAGACAGAGCCAGAACTTGGGGTCTACTTGAGCCCCTTCCTGTACCTGAGAAACCATGGAGCATGATCTCCATGGATTTTATAGTAGAACTTCCCCCATCTGAAGACTTTACTACCATTTTCGTTGTGGTTGATCGTTTGACCAAAATGGCCCACTTTGTACCTCTGCAAGGAACTGCTTCTGCCCCGAGAATGCCTCAAATTTTATCAAGGAGATTGTAAGGTTGCATGGCATCCCTGACAGCATAGTTTCTGATCGAGGGGTGCAGTTCACTTCTAGATTTTGGAGGGCCTTATGTGAAACTTTGAACATTGAACTCCGCCTCTCCACAGCTTATCACCCACAAACTAATGGACAGACTGAAAGGGTCAATCAAACCCTTGAACAGTACCTACGATGCTTTTCTTCTTTTGCACAGGATGACTGGCTATCACTTCTCCCACTCGCGGAATTTTCATACAATAATTCCACCCTTTCTGCAACCAAAGAGTCACCTTTTTTCGCCAATTATGGATACCATCCTTCTTTCTTGCCTGAGCTGCCTATTGATTCTTCTGTACCTGCCGTACAAGACAGGTTGAACTTCCTTAACTCCAACTACCAATTACTGCAGGATACAATCTCCAAGACCCAGGCAGATAATAAAAAGTTCTTCGACAAGAAGAGAAGAGGCAATTTGAATCTTGAACCTTTTCCAGTACCTCGCTGCCCGTCTGCTACCGAACCCGGCCACCCTTGTGATCCTGCACCAGCCTCCTGCTTGGCTTAACGCTGTCTCCAGTGCCTGTGCTAGCTGTCCATCCTACCAGCTTTCCTGAGTCCAGTTCCTTACCAGATGCTCTGCCTGCATCTCCACGTCTGCAACTCAGCTGACAAGTTCTGCACGCAACTACAGGCACTCGTGTAACTCCTCACCCTAGGTCTGTCCCATCCTCAGCGGGGCTTGGGTTGGAGATACAAGGGAAGCCGACTTCGTCATTCCAGACTCCTACCAGGTACGTGACAGTACCAGTCAGCCAGAGATGGAGTCTGGAAGGGAGGCCTCTCCACCGAAGGACATTTACCAAACTATTTCTGCGCTCTCAAATATTGTGCAGAAGTTACAAGAGCGGGTCACTTTGGGATTCACAAGACGGCTAATTTGATCTTCCGTACATTCTGGTGGCCAAATTTGATGAACGACTGCAAGAAATATGTAAGATCTTGCATTTCATGCCTTCGGAATAAGACAGACAGAGCCAGAACTTGGGGTCTACTTGAGCCCCTTCCTGTACCTGAGAAACCATGGAGCATGATCTCCATGGATTTTATAGTAGAACTTCCCCCATCTGAAGACTTTACTACCATTTTCGTTGTGGTTGATCGTTTGACCAAAATGGCCCACTTTGTACCTCTGCAAGGAACTCCTTCTGCCCCGGAGACTGCCTCAACTCTTATCAAGGAGATTGTAAGGTTGCATGGCATCCCTGACAGCATAGTTTCTGATCGAGGGGTGCAGTTCACTTCTAGATTTTGGAGGGCCTTATGTGAAACTTTGAACATTGAACTCCGCCTCTCCACAGCTTATCACCCACAAACTAGTGGACAGACTGAAAGGGTCAATCAAACCCTTGAACAGTACCTACGATGCTTTTCTTCTTTTGCACAGGATGACTGGCTATCACTTCTCCCACTCGTGGAATTTTCATACAATAATTCCACCCATTCGGCAACCAAACAGTCACCTTTTTTCGCCAATTATGGATACCATCCTTCTTTCTTGCCTGAGCTGCCTATTGATTCTTCTGTACCTGCCGTACAAGACAGGTTGAACTTCCTTAACTCCAACTACCAATTACTGCAGGTCCCAGAACAGTTCAGAGTTGCCGTCCTATGGCGATGTCATGATCATCCCCTAGCGGGTCACTTTGGGATTCACAAGACGGCTAATTTGATCTCCAGTACATTCTGGTGGCCAAACTTGATGAACGACTGCAAGAAATATGTAAGATCTTGTATTTCATGCCTTCGGAATAAGACAGACAGAGCCAGAACTTGGGGTCTACTTGAGCCCCTTCCTGTACCTGAGAAACCATGGAGCATGATCTCCATGGATTTTATAGTAGAACTTCCCCCATCTGAAGACTTTACTACCATTTTCGTTGTGGTTGATCGTTTGACCAAAATGGCCCACTTTGTACCTCTGCAAGGAACTCCTTCTGCCCCGGAGACTGCCTCAACTTTTATCAAGGAGATTGTAAGGTTGCATGGCATCCCTGACAGCATAGTTTCTGATCGAGGGGTGCAGTTCACTTCTAGATTTTGGAGGGCCTTATGTGAAACTTTGAACATTGAACTCCGCCTCTCCACAGCTTATCACCCACAAACTAATGGACAGACTGAAAGGGTCAATCAAACCCTTGAACAGTACCTACGATGCTTTTCTTCTTTTGCACAGGATGACTGGCTATCACTTCTCCCACTCGTGGAATTTTCATACAATAATTCCACCCATTCGGTAACCAAACAGTCACCTTTTTTCGCCAATTATGGATACCATCCTTCTTTCTTGCCTGAGCTGCCTATTGGTTCTTCTGTACCTGCCGTACAAGACAGGTTGAACTTCCTTAACTCCAACTACCAATTACTGCAGGTCCCAGAACAGTTCAGAGTTGCCGTCCTAGGGCGATGTCATGATCATCCCCTAGCGGGTCACTTTGGGATTCACAAGACGGCTAATTTGATCTCCAGTACATTCTGGTGGCCAAACTTGATGAACGACTGCAAGAAATATGTAAGATCTTGTATTTCATGCCTTCGGAATAAGACAGACAGAGCCAGAACTTGGGGTCTACTTGAGCCCCTTCCTGTACCTGAGAAACCATGGAGCATGATCTCCATGGATTTTATAGTAGAACTTCCCCCATCTGAAGACTTTACTACCATTTTCGTTGTGGTTGATCGTTTGACCAAAATGGCCCACTTTGTACCTCTGCAAGGAACTCCTTCTGCCCCGGAGACTGCCTCAACTTTTATCAAGGAGATTGTAAGGTTGCATGGCATCCCTGACAGCATAGTTTCTGATCGAGGGGTGCAGTTCACTTCTAGATTTTGGAGGGCCTTATGTGAAACTTTGAACATTGAACTCCGCCTCTCCACAGCTTATCACCCACAAACTAATGGACAGACTGAAAGGGTCAATCAAACCCTTGAACAGTACCTACGATGCTTTTCTTCTTTTGCACAGGATGACTGGCTATCACTTCTCCCACTCGTGGAATTTTCATACAATAATTCCACCCATTCGGTAACCAAACAGTCACCTTTTTTCGCCAATTATGGATACCATCCTTCTTTCTTGCCTGAGCTGCCTATTGGTTCTTCTGTACCTGCCGTACAAGACAGGTTGAACTTCCTTAACTCCAACTACCAATTACTGCAGGTCCCAGAACAGTTCAGAGTTGCCGTCCTAGGGCGATGTCATGATCATCCCCTAGCGGGTCACTTTGGGATTCACAAGACGGCTAATTTGATCTCCAGTACATTCTGGTGGCCAAACTTGATGAACGACTGCAAGAAATATGTAAGATCTTGTATTTCATGCCTTCGGAATAAGACAGACAGAGCCAGAACTTGGGGTCTACTTGAGCCCCTTCCTGTACCTGAGAAACCATGGAGCATGATCTCCATGGATTTTATAGTAGAACTTCCCCCATCTGAAGACTTTACTACCATTTTCGTTGTGGTTGATCGTTTGACCAAAATGGCCCACTTTGTACCTCTGCAAGGAACTGCTTCTGCCCCGAGAATGCCTCAAATTTTATCAAGGAGATTGTAAGGTTGCATGGCATCCCTGACAGCATAGTTTCTGATCGAGGGGTGCAGTTCACTTCTAGATTTTGGAGGGCCTTATGTGAAACTTTGAACATTGAACTCCGCCTCTCCACAGCTTATCACCCACAAACTAATGGACAGACTGAAAGGGTCAATCAAACCCTTGAACAGTACCTACGATGCTTTTCTTCTTTTGCACAGGATGACTGGCTATCACTTCTCCCACTCGCGGAATTTTCATACAATAATTCCACCCTTTCTGCAACCAAAGAGTCACCTTTTTTCGCCAATTATGGATACCATCCTTCTTTCTTGCCTGAGCTGCCTATTGATTCTTCTGTACCTGCCGTACAAGACAGGTTGAACTTCCTTAACTCCAACTACCAATTACTGCAGGATACAATCTCCAAGACCCAGGCAGATAATAAAAAGTTCTTCGACAAGAAGAGAAGAGGCAATTTGAATCTTGAACCTTTTCCAGTACCTCGCTGCCCGTCTGCTACCGAACCCGGCCACCCTTGTGATCCTGCACCAGCCTCCTGCTTGGCTTAACGCTGTCTCCAGTGCCTGTGCTAGCTGTCCATCCTACCAGCTTTCCTGAGTCCAGTTCCTTACCATATGCTCTGCCTGCATCTCCACGTCTGCAACTCAGCTGACAAGTTCTGCACGCAACTACAGGCACTCGTGTAACTCCTCACCCTAGGTCTGTCCCATCCTCAGCGGGGCTTGGGTTGGAGATACAAGGGAAGCCGACTTCGTCATTCCAGACTCCTACCAGGTACGTGACAGTACCAGTCAGCCAGAGATGGAGTCTGGAAGGGAGGCCTCTCCACCGAAGGACATTTACCAAACTATTTCTGCGCTCTCAAATATTGTGCAGAAGTTACAAGAGCGGGTCACTTTGGGATTCACAAGACGGCTAATTTGATCTTCCGTACATTCTGGTGGCCAAATTTGATGAACGACTGCAAGAAATATGTAAGATCTTGCATTTCATGCCTTCGGAATAAGACAGACAGAGCCAGAACTTGGGGTCTACTTGAGCCCCTTCCTGTACCTGAGAAACCATGGAGCATGATCTCCATGGATTTTATAGTAGAACTTCCCCCATCTGAAGACTTTACTACCATTTTCGTTGTGGTTGATCGTTTGACCAAAATGGCCCACTTTGTACCTCTGCAAGGAACTCCTTCTGCCCCGGAGACTGCCTCAACTCTTATCAAGGAGATTGTAAGGTTGCATGGCATCCCTGACAGCATAGTTTCTGATCGAGGGGTGCAGTTCACTTCTAGATTTTGGAGGGCCTTATGTGAAACTTTGAACATTGAACTCCGCCTCTCCACAGCTTATCACCCACAAACTAGTGGACAGACTGAAAGGGTCAATCAAACCCTTGAACAGTACCTACGATGCTTTTCTTCTTTTGCACAGGATGACTGGCTATCACTTCTCCCACTCGTGGAATTTTCATACAATAATTCCACCCATTCGGCAACCAAACAGTCACCTTTTTTCGCCAATTATGGATACCATCCTTCTTTCTTGCCTGAGCTGCCTATTGATTCTTCTGTACCTGCCGTACAAGACAGGTTGAACTTCCTTAACTCCAACTACCAATTACTGCAGGTCCCAGAACAGTTCAGAGTTGCCGTCCTATGGCGATGTCATGATCATCCCCTAGCGGGTCACTTTGGGATTCACAAGACGGCTAATTTGATCTCCAGTACATTCTGGTGGCCAAACTTGATGAACGACTGCAAGAAATATGTAAGATCTTGTATTTCATGCCTTCGGAATAAGACAGACAGAGCCAGAACTTGGGGTCTACTTGAGCCCCTTCCTGTACCTGAGAAACCATGGAGCATGATCTCCATGGATTTTATAGTAGAACTTCCCCCATCTGAAGACTTTACTACCATTTTCGTTGTGGTTGATCGTTTGACCAAAATGGCCCACTTTGTACCTCTGCAAGGAACTCCTTCTGCCCCGGAGACTGCCTCAACTTTTATCAAGGAGATTGTAAGGTTGCATGGCATCCCTGACAGCATAGTTTCTGATCGAGGGGTGCAGTTCACTTCTAGATTTTGGAGGGCCTTATGTGAAACTTTGAACATTGAACTCCGCCTCTCCACAGCTTATCACCCACAAACTAATGGACAGACTGAAAGGGTCAATCAAACCCTTGAACAGTACCTACGATGCTTTTCTTCTTTTGCACAGGATGACTGGCTATCACTTCTCCCACTCGTGGAATTTTCATACAATAATTCCACCCATTCGGTAACCAAACAGTCACCTTTTTTCGCCAATTATGGATACCATCCTTCTTTCTTGCCTGAGCTGCCTATTGGTTCTTCTGTACCTGCCGTACAAGACAGGTTGAACTTCCTTAACTCCAACTACCAATTACTGCAGGTCCCAGAACAGTTCAGAGTTGCCGTCCTAGGGCGATGTCATGATCATCCCCTAGCGGGTCACTTTGGGATTCACAAGACGGCTAATTTGATCTCCAGTACATTCTGGTGGCCAAACTTGATGAACGACTGCAAGAAATATGTAAGATCTTGTATTTCATGCCTTCGGAATAAGACAGACAGAGCCAGAACTTGGGGTCTACTTGAGCCCCTTCCTGTACCTGAGAAACCATGGAGCATGATCTCCATGGATTTTATAGTAGAACTTCCCCCATCTGAAGACTTTACTACCATTTTCGTTGTGGTTGATCGTTTGACCAAAATGGCCCACTTTGTACCTCTGCAAGGAACTGCTTCTGCCCCGAGAATGCCTCAAATTTTATCAAGGAGATTGTAAGGTTGCATGGCATCCCTGACAGCATAGTTTCTGATCGAGGGGTGCAGTTCACTTCTAGATTTTGGAGGGCCTTATGTGAAACTTTGAACATTGAACTCCGCCTCTCCACAGCTTATCACCCACAAACTAATGGACAGACTGAAAGGGTCAATCAAACCCTTGAACAGTACCTACGATGCTTTTCTTCTTTTGCACAGGATGACTGGCTATCACTTCTCCCACTCGCGGAATTTTCATACAATAATTCCACCCTTTCTGCAACCAAAGAGTCACCTTTTTTCGCCAATTATGGATACCATCCTTCTTTCTTGCCTGAGCTGCCTATTGATTCTTCTGTACCTGCCGTACAAGACAGGTTGAACTTCCTTAACTCCAACTACCAATTACTGCAGGATACAATCTCCAAGACCCAGGCAGATAATAAAAAGTTCTTCGACAAGAAGAGAAGAGGCAATTTGAATCTTGAACCTTTTCCAGTACCTCGCTGCCCGTCTGCTACCGAACCCGGCCACCCTTGTGATCCTGCACCAGCCTCCTGCTTGGCTTAACGCTGTCTCCAGTGCCTGTGCTAGCTGTCCATCCTACCAGCTTTCCTGAGTCCAGTTCCTTACCAGATGCTCTGCCTGCATCTCCACGTCTGCAACTCAGCTGACAAGTTCTGCACGCAACTACAGGCACTCGTGTAACTCCTCACCCTAGGTCTGTCCCATCCTCAGCGGGGCTTGGGTTGGAGATACAAGGGAAGCCGACTTCGTCATTCCAGACTCCTACCAGGTACGTGACAGTACCAGTCAGCCAGAGATGGAGTCTGGAAGGGAGGCCTCTCCACCGAAGGACATTTACCAAACTATTTCTGCGCTCTCAAATATTGTGCAGAAGTTACAAGAGCGGGTCACTTTGGGATTCACAAGACGGCTAATTTGATCTTCCGTACATTCTGGTGGCCAAATTTGATGAACGACTGCAAGAAATATGTAAGATCTTGCATTTCATGCCTTCGGAATAAGACAGACAGAGCCAGAACTTGGGGTCTACTTGAGCCCCTTCCTGTACCTGAGAAACCATGGAGCATGATCTCCATGGATTTTATAGTAGAACTTCCCCCATCTGAAGACTTTACTACCATTTTCGTTGTGGTTGATCGTTTGACCAAAATGGCCCACTTTGTACCTCTGCAAGGAACTCCTTCTGCCCCGGAGACTGCCTCAACTCTTATCAAGGAGATTGTAAGGTTGCATGGCATCCCTGACAGCATAGTTTCTGATCGAGGGGTGCAGTTCACTTCTAGATTTTGGAGGGCCTTATGTGAAACTTTGAACATTGAACTCCGCCTCTCCACAGCTTATCACCCACAAACTAGTGGACAGACTGAAAGGGTCAATCAAACCCTTGAACAGTACCTACGATGCTTTTCTTCTTTTGCACAGGATGACTGGCTATCACTTCTCCCACTCGCGGAATTTTCATACAATAATTCCACCCATTCGGTAACCAAACAGTCACCTTTTTTCGCCAATTATGGATACCATCCTTCTTTCTTGCCTGAGCTGCCTATTGATTCTTCTGTACCTGCCGTACAAGACAGGTTGAACTTCCTTAACTCCAACTACCAATTACTGCAGGTCCCAGAACAGTTCAGAGTTGCCGTCCTAGGGCGATGTCATGATCATCCCCTAGCGGGTCACTTTGGGATTCACAAGACGGCTAATTTGATCTCCCGTACATTCTGGTGGCCAAACTTGATGAACGACTGCAAGAAATATGTAAGATCTTGTATTTCATGCCTTCGGAATAAGACAGACAGAGCCAGAACTTGGGGTCTACTTGAGCCCCTTCCTGTACCTGAGAAACCATGGAGCATGATCTCCATGGATTTTATAGTAGAACTTCCCCCATCTGAAGACTTCACTACCATTTTCGTTGTGGTTGATCGTTTGACCAAAATGGCCCACTTTGTACCTCTGCAAGGAACTCCTTCTGCCCCGGAGACTGCCTCAACTTTTATCAAGGAGATTGTAAGGTTGCATGGCATCCCTGACAGCATAGTTTCTGATCGAGGGGTGCAGTTCACTTCTAGATTTTGGAGGGCCTTATGTGAAACTTTGAACATTGAACTCCGCCTCTCCACAGCTTATCACCCACAAACTAATGGACAGACTGAAAGGGTCAATCAAACCCTTGAACAGTACCTACGATGCTTTTCTTCTTTTGCACAGGATGACTGGCTATCACTTCTCCCACTCGCGGAATTTTCATACAATAATTCCACCCATTCGGCAACCAAACAGTCACCTTTTTTCGCCAATTATGGATACCATCCTTCTTTCTTGCCTGAGCTGCCTATTGATTCTTCTGTACCTGCCGTACAAGACAGGTTGAACTTCCTTAACTCCAACTACCAATTACTGCAGGATACAATCTCCAAGACCCAGGCAGATAATAAAAAGTTCTTCGACAAGAAGAGAAGAGGCAATTTGAATCTTGAACCTTTTCCAGTACCTCGCTGCCCGTCTGCTACCGAACCCGGCCACCCTTGTGATCCTGCACCAGCCTCCTGCTTGGCTTAACGCTGTCTCCAGTGCCTGTGCTAGCTGTCCATCCTACCAGCTTTCCTGAGTCCAGTTCCTTACCAGATGCTCTGCCTGCATCTCCACGTCTGCAACTCAGCTGACAAGTTCTGCACGCAACTACAGGCACTCGTGTAACTCCTCACCCTAGGTCTGTCCCATCCTCAGCGGGGCTTGGGTTGGAGATACAAGGGAAGCCGACTTCGTCATTCCAGACTCCTACCAGGTACGTGACAGTACCAGTCAGCCAGAGATGGAGTCTGGAAGGGAGGCCTCTCCACCGAAGGACATTTACCAAACTATTTCTGCGCTCTCAAATATTGTGCAGAAGTTACAAGAGCGGGTCACTTTGGGATTCACAAGACGGCTAATTTGATCTTCCGTACATTCTGGTGGCCAAATTTGATGAACGACTGCAAGAAATATGTAAGATCTTGCATTTCATGCCTTCGGAATAAGACAGACAGAGCCAGAACTTGGGGTCTACTTGAGCCCCTTCCTGTACCTGAGAAACCATGGAGCATGATCTCCATGGATTTTATAGTAGAACTTCCCCCATCTGAAGACTTTACTACCATTTTCGTTGTGGTTGATCGTTTGACCAAAATGGCCCACTTTGTACCTCTGCAAGGAACTCCTTCTGCCCCGGAGACTGCCTCAACTCTTATCAAGGAGATTGTAAGGTTGCATGGCATCCCTGACAGCATAGTTTCTGATCGAGGGGTGCAGTTCACTTCTAGATTTTGGAGGGCCTTATGTGAAACTTTGAACATTGAACTCCGCCTCTCCACAGCTTATCACCCACAAACTAGTGGACAGACTGAAAGGGTCAATCAAACCCTTGAACAGTACCTACGATGCTTTTCTTCTTTTGCACAGGATGACTGGCTATCACTTCTCCCACTCGCAGAATTTTCATACAATAATTCCACCCATTCGGTAACCAGTCACCTTTTTTCGCCAATTATGGATACCATCCTTCTTTCTTGCCTGAGCTGCCTATTGATTCTTCTGTACCTGCCGTACAAGACAGGTTGAACTTCCTTAACTCCAACTACCAATTACTGCAGGTCCCAGAACAGTTCAGAGTTGCCGTCCTAGGGCGATGTCATGATCATCCCCTAGCGGGTCACTTTGGGATTCACAAGACGGCTAATTTGATCTCCCGTACATTCTGGTGGCCAAACTTGATGAACGACTGCAAGAAATATGTAAGATCTTGTATTTCATGCCTTCGGAATAAGACAGACAGAGCCAGAACTTGGGGTCTACTTGAGCCCCTTCCTGTACCTGAGAAACCATGGAGCATGATCTCCATGGATTTTATAGTAGAACTTCCCCCATCTGAAGACTTCACTACCATTTTCGTTGTGGTTGATCGTTTGACCAAAATGGCCCACTTTGTACCTCTGCAAGGAACTCCTTCTGCCCCGGAGACTGCCTCAACTTTTATCAAGGAGATTGTAAGGTTGCATGGCATCCCTGACAGCATAGTTTCTGATCGAGGGGTGCAGTTCACTTCTAGATTTTGGAGGGCCTTATGTGAAACTTTGAACATTGAACTCCGCCTCTCCACAGCTTATCACCCACAAACTAATGGACAGACTGAAAGGGTCAATCAAACCCTTGAACAGTACCTACGATGCTTTTCTTCTTTTGCACAGGATGACTGGCTATCACTTCTCCCACTCGCGGAATTTTCATACAATAATTCCACCCATTCGGCAACCAAACAGTCACCTTTTTTCGCCAATTATGGATACCATCCTTCTTTCTTGCCTGAGCTGCCTATTGATTCTTCTGTACCTGCCGTACAAGACAGGTTGAACTTCCTTAACTCCAACTACCAATTACTGCAGGTCCCAGAACAGTTCAGAGTTGCCGTCCTAGGGCGATGTCATGATCATCCCCTAGCGGGTCACTTTGGGATTCACAAGACGGCTAATTTGATCTCCCGTACATTCTGGTGGCCAAACTTGATGAACGACTGCAAGAAATATGTAAGATCTTGTATTTCATGCCTTCGGAATAAGACAGACAGAGCCAGAACTTGGGGTCTACTTGGGCCCCTTCCTGTACCTGAGAAACCATGGAGCATGATCTCCATGGATTTTATAGTAGAACTTCCCCCATCTGAAGACTTCACTACCATTTTCGTTGTGGTTGATCGTTTGACCAAAATGGCCCACTTTGTACCTCTGCAAGGAACTCCTTCTGCCCCGGAGACTGCCTCAACTTTTATCAAGGAGATTGTAAGGTTGCATGGCATCCCTGACAGCATAGTTTCTGATCGAGGGGTGCAGTTCACTTCTAGATGTTGGAGGGCCTTATGTGAAACTTTGAACATTGAACTCCGCCTCTCCACAGCTTATCACCCACAAACTAATGGACAGACTGAAAGGGTCAATCAAACCCTTGAACAGTACCTACGATGCTTTTCTTCTTTTGCACAGGATGACTGGCTATCACTTCTCCCACTCGCGGAATTTTCATACAATAATTCCACCCATTCGGTAACCAAACAGTCACCTTTTTTCGCCAATTATGGATACCATCCTTCTTTCTTGCCTGAGCTGCCTATTGATTCTTCTGTACCTGCCGTACAAGACAGGTTGAACTTCCTTAACTCCAACTACCAATTACTGCAGGTCCCAGAACAGTTCAGAGTTGCCGTCCTAGGGCGATGTCATGATCATCCCCTAGCGGGTCACTTTGGGATTCACAAGACGGCTAATTTGATCTCCCGTACATTCTGGTGGCCAAACTTGATGAACGACTGCAAGAAATATGTAAGATCTTGTATTTCATGCCTTCGGAATAAGACAGACAGAGCCAGAACTTGGGGTCTACTTGAGCCCCTTCCTGTACCTGAGAAACCATGGAGCATGATCTCCATGGATTTTATAGTAGAACTTCCCCCATCTGAAGACTTCACTACCATTTTCGTTGTGGTTGATCGTTTGACCAAAATGGCCCACTTTGTACCTCTGCAAGGAACTCCTTCTGCCCCGGAGACTGCCTCAACTTTTATCAAGGAGATTGTAAGGTTGCATGGCATCCCTGACAGCATAGTTTCTGATCGAGGGGTGCAGTTCACTTCTAGATTTTGGAGGGCCTTATGTGAAACTTTGAACATTGAACTCCGCCTCTCCACAGCTTATCACCCACAAACTAATGGACAGACTGAAAGGGTCAATCAAACCCTTGAACAGTACCTACGATGCTTTTCTTCTTTTGCACAAGGATGACTGGCTATCACTTCTCCCACTCGCGGAATTTTCATACAATAATTCCACCCATTCGGCAACCAAACAGTCACCTTTTTTCGCCAATTATGGATACCATCCTTCTTTCTTGCCTGAGCTGCCTATTGATTCTTCTGTACCTGCCGTACAAGACAGGTTGAACTTCCTTAACTCCAACTACCAATTACTGCAGGTCCCAGAACAGTTCAGAGTTGCCGTCCTAGGGCGATGTCATGATCATCCCCTAGCGGGTCACTTTGGGATTCACAAGACGGCTAATTTGATCTCCCGTACATTCTGGTGGCCAAACTTGATGAACGACTGCAAGAAATATGTAAGATCTTGTATTTCATGCCTTCGGAATAAGACAGACAGAGCCAGAACTTGGGGTCTACTTGGGCCCCTTCCTGTACCTGAGAAACCATGGAGCATGATCTCCATGGATTTTATAGTAGAACTTCCCCCATCTGAAGACTTCACTACCATTTTCGTTGTGGTTGATCGTTTGACCAAAATGGCCCACTTTGTACCTCTGCAAGGAACTCCTTCTGCCCCGGAGACTGCCTCAACTTTTATCAAGGAGATTGTAAGGTTGCATGGCATCCCTGACAGCATAGTTTCTGATCGAGGGGTGCAGTTCACTTCTAGATGTTGGAGGGCCTTATGTGAAACTTTGAACATTGAACTCCGCCTCTCCACAGCTTATCACCCACAAACTAATGGACAGACTGAAAGGGTCAATCAAACCCTTGAACAGTACCTACGATGCTTTTCTTCTTTTGCGCAGGATGACTGGCTATCACTTCTCCCACTCGCGGAATTTTCATACAATAATTCCACCCATTCGGCAACCAAACAGTCACCTTTTTTCGCCAATTATGGATACCATCCTTCTTTCTTGCCTGAGCTGCCTATTGATTCTTCTGTACCTGCCGTACAAGACAGGTTGAACTTCCTTAACTCAAACTACCAATTACTGCAGGATACAATCTCCAAGACCCAGGCAGATAATAAAAAGTTCTTCGACAAGAAGAGAAGAGGCAATTTGAATCTTGAACCTTTTCCAGTACCTCGCTGCCCGTCTGCTACCGAACCCGGCCACCCTTGTGATCCTGCACCAGCCTCCTGCTTGGCTTAACGCTGTCTCCAGTGCCTGTGCTAGCTGTCCATCCTACCAGCTTTCCTGAGTCCAGTTCCTTACCAGATGCTCTGCCTGCATCTTCACGTCTGCAACTCAGCTGACAAGTTCTGCACGCAACTACAGGCACTCGTGTAACTCCTCACCCTAGGTCTGTCCCATCCTCAGTGGGGCTTGGGTTGGAGATACAAGGGAGGCCGACCTCGTCATTCCAGACTCCTACCAGGTACGTGACAGTACCAGTCAGCCAGAGATGGAGTCTGGAAGGGAGGCCTCTCCACCGAAGGACATTTACCAAACTATTTCTGCGCTCTCAAATATTGTGCAGAAGTTACAAGAGCGGGTCACTTTGGGATTCACAAGACGGCCAATTTGATCTCCCGTACATTCTGGTGGCCAAATTTGATGAACGACTGCAAGAAATATGTAAGATCTTGTATTTCATGCCTTCACTGATGTACTATAGTTCATCACTGATGTACTATGGGCCATCACTGGTGTACTATGGATCATCACTGGTGTAATATGGATCATCACTGATGTACTATAGATCATCACTGATGTACTATAGCTCATCACTGATGTACTATGGACCATCACTGATGTACTATAGATCATCACTGATGTACTATGGACCATCACTGGTGTACTATGGATCATCACTGGTGTACTGTGGATCCATCACTGGTGTACTATGGACCATCCCTGATGTACTGTGTATCATCAATGATCTACTGTGGATCATCACTGATGTACTATAGTTCATCACTGATGTACTATGGGCCATCACTGGTGTACTATGGATCATCACTGGTGTACTATGGATCATCACTGATGTACTATGGACCATCCCTGATGTACTGTGGATCATCACTGATGTACTATTGGCCATCACTGGTGTACTATGGATCATCACTGATGTACTATGGACCATCACTGATGTACTATGGACCATCCCTGATGTACTGTGGATCATCACTGATGTACTGTGGATCATCACTGATGTACTATGGATCATCACTGATGTACTATGGGCCATCACTGGTGTACTATGGGCCATCACTGGTGTACTATGGATAATCACTGGTGTACTATGGACCATCACTGATGTACTATGGACCATCACTGATGTACTATGGATCATCACTGATATACTGTGGACCATCCCTGATGTACTGTGGATCATCACTGATGTACTGTGGATCATCACTGAAGTATTGTGGATCATCACTGATGTACTGTGGATCATCACTGATGTACTGTGTATCATAACTGATGTACTGTGGATCATCACTGATGTACTATGGACCATCACTGATGTACTATAGATCATCACTGATGTACTATGGACCATCACTGGTGTACTATGGATCATCACTGGTGTACTGTGGATCATCACTGGTGTACTGTGGATCATCACTGGTGTACTATGGACCATCCCTGATGTACTGTGGATCATCACTGATGTACTGTGGATCATCACTGATGTACTATAGTTCATCACTGATGTACTATGGGCCATCACTGGTGTACTATGGATCATCACTGGTGTACTATGGATCATCACTGATGTACTATGGACCATCCCTGATGTACTATGGACCATCACTGGTGTACTATGGATCATCACTGGTGTACAGTGGATCATCACTGGTGTACTATGGACCATCCCTGATGTACTGTGGATCATCACTGATGTACTGTGGATCATCACTGATGTACTATAGTTCATCACTGATGTACTATGGGCCATCACTGGTGTACTATGGATCATCACTGGTGTACTATGGATCATCACTGATGCACTATGGACCATCCCTGATGTACTGTGGATCATCACTGATGTACTGTGGATCATCACTGATGTACTATGGATCATCACTGATGTACTGTGGATCATCACTGATGTACTATAGTTCATCACTGATGTACTATGGGCCATCACTGGTGTACTATGGATCATCACTGGTGTACTATGGATCATCACTGATGTACTATGGACCATCCCTGATGTACTGTGGATCATCACTGATGTACTATAGTTCATCACTGATGTACTATGGACCATCACTGATGTACTATGGGCCATCACTGGTGTACTATGGATCATCACTGATGTACTGTGGATCATCACTGATGTACTGTGGGCCATCACTGATGTACTATGGATCATCACTGATATACTGTGGACCATCCCTGATGTATTGTGGATCATCACTGATGTACTGTGGATCATCACTGATGTACTATTAATTATCACTGAAGTACTATGGGCCATCACTGGTGTACTATGGATCATCACTGGTGTACTATGGATCATCACTGATGTACTATGGATCATCACTGATGTACTATGGATCATGACTGGTGTACTATGGATCATCACTGATGTACTGTGGACCATCCCTGATGTACTGTGGATCATCACTGATGTACTGTGGATCATCACTGATGTACTGAGGATCATCACTGATGTACTATGGATCATCACTGATGTACCTTGGATCATCACTGATGTACTGTGGATCATCACTGATGTACTGTGGATCATCACTGATGTACTATAGATCATCACTGTAGTACTATGGGCCATGACTGGTGTACTATGGATCATCACTGATGTACTATGGATCATCACTGATGTATTATGGATCATCACTGATGTACTATGAGCCATCACTGATGTACTATGGATCATCACTGGTGTACTATGGATCATCACTGATGTACTATGGATCATCACTGATGTACTATGAGCCATCACTGATGTACTATGGGCCATCCCTGGTGTACTATGGATCATCACTGATGTACTGTGGATCATCACTGATGTACTATGGGACATCACTGGTGTACTATGGGCCATCACTGGTGTACTATGGATCATCACTGGTGTACTATGGGCCATCACTGGTGTACTATGGGCCATCACTGGTATACTATGGATCATCACTGGTGTACTTTGGACCATCACTGATGTACTATGGCTCATCACTGATATACTGTGGACCATCCCTGATATACTGTGGATCATCCCTGATGTACTGTGGATCATCACTGATCTACTGTGGGCCATCACAGGTGTACTGTGGGCCATCACAGGTGTACTATGGAGCATCACTGATGTACTATGGATCATCACTGGTGTACTATGGATCATCACTGATGTACTGTGGACCATCCCTGATGTACTATAGATCATCACTGATGTACTGTGGATCATCACTGATGTACTATGGGCCATCACTGGTGTACTATGGGCCATCACTGGTGTACTATGGATCATCACTGGATTACAATGGATCATCCCTGGTGTACTATGGACCATCACTGATGTGCTTTGGGCCATCACTGGTGTACTATGGATCATCACTGATGTACTGTGGACCATCCCTGATGTACTGTGGATCATCACTGATGTACTATGGATCATCACTGATGTACTATGGACCATCACTGGTGTACTATGGACCATCACTGGTGTACTATGGATCATCACTGATGTACTGTGGATCATCACTGATGTACTGTGGATCATCACTGATGTACTATGGATCATCACTGATATACTGTGGACCATCCCTGATGTACTGTGGATCATCACTGATGTACTATAGATCATCACTGAAGTACTATGGGCCATCACTGGTGTACTATGGATCATCACTGGTGTACTATGGGCCATCACTGGTGTACTATGGATCATCACTGATGTACTGTGGATCCATCACTGGTGTACTATGGACCATCCCTGATGTACTGTGTATCATCAATGATGTACTGTGGATCATCACTGATGTACTATAGTTCATCACTGATGTACTATGGGCCATCACTGGTGTACTATGGATCATCACTGGTGTACTATGGACCATCACTGGTGTACTATGGATCATCACTGATGTACTGTGGATCATCACTGATGTACTGTGGATCATCACTGATGTACTATGGATCATCACTGATATACTGTGGACCATCCCTGATGTACTGTGGATCATCACTGATGTACTATAGATCATCACTGAAGTACTATGGGCCATCACTGGTGTACTATGGATCATCACTGGTGTACTATGGGCCATCACTGGTGTACTATGGATCATCACTGATGTACTGTGGATCCATCACTGGTGTACTATGGACCATCCCTGATGTACTGTGTATCATCAATGATGTACTGTGGATCATCACTGATGTACTATAGTTCATCACTGATGTACTATGGGCCATCACTGGTGTACTATGGATCATCACTGGTGTACTATGGATCATCACTGATGTACTATGGACCATCCCTGATGTACTATGGATCATCACTGATGTACCGTGGATCATCACTGATGTACTGTGGATCATCACTGATGTACTGTGGATCATCACTGATGTACTATAGATCATCACTGAAGTACTATGGGCCATCACTGGTGTACTATGGATCATCACTGATGTATTATGGATCATCACTGATGTACTATGAGCCATCACTGATGTACTATGGATCATCACTGGTGTACTATGGATCATCACTGATGTACTATGGATCATCACTGATGTACTATGAGCCATCACTGATGTACTATGGATCATCACTGGTGTACTATGGATCATCACTGATGTACTATGGATCATCACTGATGTACTATGGATCATCACTGATGTACTATGGGCCATCACTGGTGTACTATGGGCCATCACTGGTGTACTATGGATAATCACTGGTGTACTATGGACCATCACTGATGTACTATGGACCATCACTGATGTACTATGGATCATCACTGATATACTGTGGACCATCCCTGATGTACTGTGGATCATCACTGATGTACTGTGGATCATCACTGAAGTATTGTGGATCATCACTGATGTACTGTGGATCATCACTGATGTACTGTGTATCATAACTGATGTACTGTGGATCATCACTGATGTACTATGGACCATCACTGATGTACTATAGATCATCACTGATGTACTATGGACCATCACTGGTGTACTATGGATCATCACTGGTGTACTGTGGATCATCACTGGTGTACTGTGGATCATCACTGGTGTACTATGGACCATCCCTGATGTACTGTGGATCATCACTGATGTACTGTGGATCATCACTGATGTACTATAGTTCATCACTGATGTACTATGGGCCATCACTGGTGTACTATGGATCATCACTGGTGTACTATGGATCATCACTGATGTACTATGGACCATCCCTGATGTACTGTGGATCATCACTGATGTACTGTGGATCATCACTGATGTACTATGGATCATCACTGATGTACTATGGGCCATCACTGGTGTACTATGGGCCATCACTGGTGTACTATGGATCATCACTGGTGTACTATGGATCATCACTGGTGTACTATGGACCATCACTGATGTACTATGGACCATCACTGATGTACTATGGATCATCACTGATATACTGTGGACCATCCCTGATGTACTGTGGATCATCACTGATGTACTGTGGATCATCACTGAAGTATTGTGGATCATCACTGATGTACTGTGGATCATCACTGATGTACTGTGTATCATAACTGATGTACTGCGGATCATCACTGATGTACTATAGATCATCACTGATGTACTATAGATCATCACTGATGTACTATGGACCATCACTGATGTACTATAGATCATCACTGATGTACTATGGACCATCACTGGTGTACTATGGATCATCACTGGTGTACTGTGGATCATCACTGGTGTACTATGGACCATCCCTGATGTACTGTGGATCATCACTGATGTACTGTGGATCATCACTGATGTACTATAGTTCATCACTGATGTACTATGGGCCATCACTGGTGTACTATGGATCATCACTGGTGTACTATGGATCATCACTGATGTACTATGGACCATCCCTGATGTACTGTGGATCATCACTGATGTACTGTGGATCATCACTGATGTACTATGGATCATCACTGATGTACTGTGGATCATCACTGATGTACTATGGGCCATCACTGGTGTACTATGGGCCATCACTGGTGTACTATGGATCATCACTGATCTACTATGGATCATCACTGATGTACTATGGACCATCACTGATGTACTATGGGCCATCACTGGTGTACTATGGATCATCACCGATGTACTGTGGACCATCCCTGATGTACTGTGGACCATCACTGATGTACTGTGGATCATCACTGATGTACTATGGATCATCACTGATGTACTATAGATCATCACTGATGTACTATAGATCATCACTGATGTACTATGGACCATCACTGATGTACTATAGATCATCACTGATGTACTATGGACCATCACTGGTGTACTATGGATCATCACTGGTGTACTGTGGATCATCACTGGTGTACTATGGACCATCCCTGATGTACTGTGGATCATCACTGATGTACTGTGGATCATCACTGATGTACTATAGTTCATCACTGATGTACTATGGGCCATCACTGGTGTACTATGGATCATCACTGGTGTACTATGGATCATCACTGATGTACTATGGACCATCCCTGATGTACTGTGGATCATCACTGATGTACTGTGGATCATCACTGATGTACTATGGATCATCACTGATGTACTGTGGATCATCACTGATGTACTATAGTTCATCACTGATGTACTATGGGCCATCACTGGTGTACTATGGATCATCACTGATGTACTATGGATCATCACTGATGTACTATGGACCATCCCTGATGTACTGTGGATCATCACTGATGTACTATAGTTCATCACTGATGTACTATGGGCCATCACTGGTGTACTATGGATCATCACTGGTGTACTATGGATCATCACTGATGTACTATAGATCATCACTGATGTACTATAGCTCATCACTGATGTACTATGGACCATCACTGATGTACTATATATCATCACTGATGTACTATGGACCATCACTGGTGTACTATGGATCATCACTGGTGTACTGTGGATCATCACTGGTGTACTATGGACCATCCCTGATGTACTGTGGATCATCACTGATGTACTGTGGATCATCACTGATGTACTATAGTTCATCACTGATGTACTATGGGCCATCACTGGTGTACTATGGATCATCACTGGTGTACTATGGATCATCACTGATGTACTATGGACCATCCCTGATGTACTGTGGATCATCACTGATGTACTGTGGATCATCACTGATGTACTATGGATCATCACTGATGTACTGTGGATCATCACTGATGTGCTATAGTTCATCACTGATGTACTATGGGCCATCACTGGTGTACTATGGATCATCACTGGTGTACTATGGATCATCACTGATGTACTATGGACCATCCCTGATGTACTGTGGATCATCACTGATGTACTATAGTTCATCACTGATGTACTATGGGCCATCACTGGTGTACTATGGATCATCACTGGTGTACTATGGATCATCCCTGATGTACTATGGACCATCCCTGATGTACTGTGGATCATCACTGATGTACTATGGATCATCACTGATGTACTATGGCCCATCACTGGTGTACTATGGGCCATCACTGGTGTACTATGGACCATCACTGATGTACTATGGACCATCACTGATGTACATCAGTGATGAACTATAGTACATCAGTGATGATCCACAGTACATCAGTGATGATCCACAGTACATCAGGGATGGTCCATAGTACATCAGTGATGATCTATAGTACATCAGTGATGGTCCATAGTACATCAGTGATGAGCTATAGTACATCAGTGATGATCTATAGTACATCAGTGATGATCCATAGTACACCAGTGATGATCCACAGTACATCAGTGATGATCCATAGTACATCAGTGATGATCCACAGTACATCAGTGATGATCCACAGTACATCAGGGATGGTCCATAGTACATCAGTGATGATCCATAGTACACCAGTGATGATCCATAGTACACCAGTGATGGCCCACAGTACACCAGTGATGATCCATAGTACACCAGTGATGGTCCATAGTACATCAGTGATGATCTATAGTACATCAGTGATGGTCCATATTACATCAGTGATGATCCACAGTACATTAGTGATGGTCCACAGTACATCAGGGATGGTCCACAGTACATCGGTGATGATCCATAGTACACCGGTGATGGCCCATAGTACATCAGTGATGGTCCATAGTACATCAGTGATGATCCATAGTACATCAGTGATGATCCATAGTACACAAGTGATGGCCCATAGTACATCAGTGATGATCCATAGTACATCAGTGATGGTCCATAGTACATCAGTGATGATCCATAGTACATCAGTGATGATCCACAGTACATCAGTGATGATCCACAGTACATCAGGGATGGTCCATAGTACATCAGTGATGATCCATAGTACACCAGTGATGATCCATAGTACACCAGTGATGGCCCATAGTACATCAGTGATGAAATATAGTACATCAGTGATGATCCACAGTACATCAGTGATGATCCACAGTACATCAGGGATGGTCCATAGTACACCAGTGATGATCCACAGTACATCAGTTATGATCCACAGTACATCAGTGATGATCCACAGTACATCAGTGATGATCCACAATACTTCAGTGATGATCCACAGTACATCAGTGATGATCCACAGTACATCAGTGATGATCCACAATACTTCAGTGATGATCCACAGTACATCAGGGATGGTCCACAGTACATCAGTGATGGTCCACAGTATATCAGTGATGATCCATAGTACATCAGTGATGGTCCATAGTACATCAGTGATGGTCCATAGTACACCAGTGATGATCCATAGTACACCAGTGATGGCCCATAGTACACCAGTGATGGCCCATAGTACATCAGTGATGATCCATAGTACATCAGTGATGATCCACAGTACATCAGTGATGATCCACAGTACATCAGGGATGATCCATAGTACATCAGTGATGATCCATAGTACACCAGTGATGATCCATAGTACACCAGTGATGGCCCATAGTACATCAGTGATGAACTATAGTACATCAGAGATGATCCACAGTACATCAGGGATGGTCCATAGTACATCAGTCATGATCCATAGTACACCAGTGATGATCCATAGTACACCAGTGATGGCCCATAGTACATCAGTGATGAACTATAGTACATCAGTGATGATCCACAGTACATCAGTGATGATCCATAGTACATCAGTGATGATCCACAGTACATCAGGGATGGTCCATAGTACATCAGTGATGATCCATAGTACACCAGTGATGATCCATAGTACACCAGTGATGGCCCATAGTACATCAGTGATGAACTATAGTACATCAGTGATGATCCACAGTACATCAGTGATGATCCACAGTACATCAGGGATGGTCCATAGTACACCAGTGATGATCCACAGTACACCAGTGATGGTCCATAGTACATCAGTGATGATCTATAGTACATCAGTGATGATCCACAGTACATCAGTGATGATACACAGTACATCAGTGATGATCCGCAGTACATCAGTGATGATCCACAATACTTCAGTGATGATCCACAGTACATCAGTGATGATCCACAGTACATCAGGGATGGTCCACAGTATATCAGTGATGATCCACAGTACATCAGTGATGGTCCATAGTACATCAGTGATGGTCCATAGTACACCAGTGATGGCCCATAGTACACCAGTGATGGGCCATAGTACATCAGTGATGATCCATAGTACATCAGTGATGATCCACAGTACATCAGGGATGGTCCATAGTACATCAGGGATGATCCATAGTACACCAGTGATGATCCATAGTACACCAGTGATGGCCCATAGTACATCAGTGATGAACTATAGTACATCAGTGATGATCCACAGTACATCAGGGATGGTCCATAGTACATCAGTGATGATCCATAGTACACCAGTGATGATCCATAGTACACCAGTGATGGCCCATAGTACATCAGTGATGAACTATAGTACATCAGTGATGATCCACAGTACATCAGTGATGATCCATAGTACATCAGTGATGATCCACAGTACATCAGTGATGATCCACAGTACATCAGGGATGGTCCATAGTACATCAGTGATGATCCATAGTACACCAGTGATGATCCATAGTACACCAGTGATGGCCCATAGTACATCAGTGATGAACTATAGTACATCAGTGATGATCCACAGTACATCAGTGATGATCCACAGTACATCAGGGATGGTCCATAGTACACCAGTGATGATCCACAGTACACCAGTGATGATCCATAGTACACCAGTGATGGTCCATAGTACATCAGTGATGATCTATAGTACATCAGTGATGGTCCATAGTACATCAGTGATGAGCTATAGTACATCAGTGATGATCTATAGTACATCAGTGATGATCCATAGTACACCAGTGATGATCCATAGTACACCAGTGATGGCCCATAGTACATCAGTGATGAACTATAGTACATCAGTGATGATCCACAGTACATCAGGGATGGTCCATAGTACATCAGTGATGATCCATAGTACATCAGTGATGATCCATAGTACACCAGTGATGGCCCATAGTACATCAGTGATGAACTATAGTACATCAGTGATGATCCACAGTACATCAGTGATGATCCATAGTACATCAGTGATGATCCACAGTACATCAGTGATGATCCACAGTACATCAGGGATGGTCCATAGTACATCAGTGATGATCCATAGTACACCAGTGATGATCCATAGTACACCAGTGATGGCCCATAGTACATCAGTGATGAACTATAGTACATCAGTGATGATCCACAGTACATCAGTGATGATCCACAGTACATCAGGGATGGTCCATAGTACACCAGTGATGATCCACAGTACACCAGTGATGATCCATAGTACACCAGTGATGGTCCATAGTACATCAGTGATGATCTATAGTACATCAGTGATGGTCCATAGTACATCAGTGATGATCTATAGTACATCAGTGATGATCCATAGTACATCAGTGATGATCCACAGTACATCAGTGATGGTCCACAGTACATCAGGGATGGTCCACAGTACATCGGTGATGATCCATAGTACACCAGTGATGGCCCATAGTACATCAGTGATGATCCATAGTAGATCAGTGATGATCCATAGTACACCAGTGATGGCCCATAGTACACCAGTGATGGCCCATAGTACATCAGTGATGATCCACAGTACATCAGTGATGATCCATAGTACATCAGTGATGATCCACAGTACATCAGTGATGATCCACAGTACATCAGGGATGGTCCATAGTACATCAGTGATGATCCATAGTACACCAGTGATGATCCATAGTACACCAGTGATGGCCCATAGTACATCAGTGATGAACTATAGTACATCAGTGATGATCCACAGTACATCAGTGATGATCCACAGTACATCAGGGATGGTCCATAGTACACCAGTGATGATCCACAGTACACCAGTGATGATCCATAGTACACCAGTGATGGTCCATAGTACATCAGTGATGATCTATAGTACATCAGTGATGGTCCATAGTACATCAGTGATGATCTATAGTACATCAGTGATGATCTATAGTACATCAGTGATGATCCGCAGTACATCAGTTATGATACACAGTACATCAGTGATGATCCACAGTACATCAGTGATGATCCACAATACTTCAGTGATGATCCACAGTACATCAGTGATGATCCACAGTACATCAGGGATGGTCCACAGTATATCAGTGATGATCCATAGTACATCAGTGATGGTCCATAGTACATCAGTGATGGTCCATAGTACACCAGTGATGATCCATAGTACACCAGTGATGATCCATAGTACACCAGTGATGGCCCATAGTACACCAGTGATGGCCCATAGTACATCAGTGATGATCCATAGTACATCAGTGATGATCCACAGTACATCAGTGATGATCCACAGTACATCAGGGATGGTCCATAGTACATCAGTGATGATCCATAGTACACCAGTGATGATCCATAGTACACCAGTGATGGCCCATAGTACATCAGTGATGAACTATAGTACATCAGTGATGATCCACAGTACATCAGGGATGGTCCATAGTACATCAGTGATGATCCATAGTACACCAGTGATGATCCATAGTACACCAGTGATGGCCCATAGTACATCAGTGATGAACTATAGTACATCAGTGATGATCCACAGTACATCAGTGATGATCCATAGTACCTCAGTGATGATCCACAGTACATCAGTGATGATCCACAGTACATCAGGGATGGTCCATAGTACATCAGTGATGATCCATAGTACACCAGTGATGATCCATAGTACACCAGTGATGGCCCATAGTACATCAGTGATGAACTATAGTACATCAGTGATGATCCACAGTACATCAGTGATGATCCACAGTACATCAGGGATGGTCCATAGTACACCAGTGATGATCCACAGTACACCAGTGATGATCCACAGTACACCAGTGATGATCCATAGTACACCAGTGATGGTCCATAGTACATCAGTGATGATCTATAGTACATCAGTGATGGTCCATAGTACATCAGTGATGATCCACAGTACATCAGTTATGATACACAGTACATCAGTGATGATCCACAGTACATCAGTGATGATCCACAATACTTCAGTGATGATCCACAGTACATCAGTGATGATCCACAGTACATCAGGGATGGTCCACAGTATATCAGTGATGATCCATAGTACATCAGTGATGGTCCATAGTACATCAGTGATGGTCCATAGTACACCAGTGATTATCCATAGTACACCAGTGATGGCCCATAGTACACCAGTGATGGCCCATAGTACATCAGTGATGATCCATAGTACATCAGTGATGATCCACAGTACATCAGTGATGATCCACAGTACATCAGTGATGATCCACAGTACATCAGGGATGGTCCATAGTACATCAGTGATGATCCATAGTACACCAGTGATGATCCATAGTACACCAGTGATGGCCCATAGTACATCAGTGATGAACTATAGTACATCAGTGATGATCCACAGTACATCAGGGATGGTCCATAGTACATCAGTGATGATCCATAGTACACCAGTGATGATCCATAGTACACCAGTGATGGCCCATAGTACATCAGTGATGAACTATAGTACATCAGTGATGATCCACAGTACATCAGTGATGATCCATAGTACCTCAGTGATGATCCACAGTACATCAGTGATGATCCACAGTACATCAGGGATGGTCCATAGTACATCAGTGATGATCCATAGTACACCAGTGATGATCCATAGTACACCAGTGATGGCCCATAGTACATCAGTGATGAACTATAGTACATCAGTGATGATCCACAGTACATCAGTGATGATCCACAGTACATCAGGGATGGTCCATAGTACACCAGTGATGATCCACAGTACACCAGTGATGATCCACAGTACACCAGTGATGATCCATAGTACACCAGTGATGGTCCATAGTACATCAGTGATGATCTATAGTACATCAGTGATGGTCCATAGTACATCAGTGATGATCCACAGTACATCAGTTATGATACACAGTACATCAGTGATGATCCACAGTACATCAGTGATGATCCACAATACTTCAGTGATGATCCACAGTACATCAGTGATGATCCACAGTACATCAGGGATGGTCCACAGTATATCAGTGATGATCCATAGTACATCAGTGATGGTCCATAGTACATCAGTGATGGTCCATAGTACACCAGTGATTATCCATAGTACACCAGTGATGGCCCATAGTACACCAGTGATGGCCCATAGTACATCAGTGATGATCCATAGTACATCAGTGATGATCCACAGTACATCAGTGATGATCCACAGTACATCAGGGATGGTCCATAGTACATCAGTGATGGTCCATAGTACATCAGTGATGATCCATAGTACACCAGTGATGGCCCATAGTACATCAGTGATGATCCACAGTACATCAGGGATGGTCCATAGTACATCAGTGATGATCCATAGTACACCAGTGATGATCCATAGTACACCAGTGATGGCCCATAGTACATCAGTGATGAACTATAGTACATCAGTGATGATCCACAGTACATCAGTGGTGATCCATAGTACATCAGTGATGATCCACAGTACATCACTGATGATCCACAGTACATCAGGGATGGTCCATAGTACATCAGTGATGATCCATAGTACACCAGTGATGATCCATAGTACACCAGTGATGGCCCATAGTACATCAGTGATGAACTATAGTACATCAGTGATGATCCACAGTACATCATTGATGATACACAGTACATCAGGGATGGTCCATAGTACACCAGTGATGGATCCACAATACACCAGTGATGATCCATAGTACACCAGTGATGGTCCATAGTACATCAGTGATGATCTATAGTACATCAGTGATGGTCCATAGTACATCAGTGATGAGCTATAGTACATCAGTGATGATCTATAGTACATCAGTGATGATCCATAGTACACCAGTGATGATCCATAGTACACCAGTGATGGCCCATAGTACATCAGTGATGAACTATAGTACATCAGTGATGGTCCATAGTAAATTAGTGATGGTCCATAGTACACCAGTGATGATCCATAGTACTCCAGTGATGGCCCATAGTACACCAGTGATGGCCCATAGTACATCAGTGATGATCTATAGTACATCAGTGATGATCCACAGTACATCAGGGATGGTCCATAGTACATCAGGGATGATCCATAGTACATCAGTGATGATCCACAGTACATCAGTGATGATCCACAGTACATCAGGGATGGTCCACAGTACATCAGTGATGATCCATAGTACACCAGTCATGATCCATAGTACATCAGTGATGATCCATAGTACATCAGTGATGGCCCACAGTACATCAGGGATGATCCACAGTACATCAGTGATGATCCATAGTACACCAGTGATGGCCCATAGTACACCAGTGATGGCCCATAGTACATCAGTGATGATCCACAGTACATCAGTGATGATCTATAGTACATCAGTGATGATCCACAGTACACCAGTGATGATTCACAGTACATCAGGGATGGTCCATAGTACATCAGGGATGGTCCATAGTACATCAGTGATGATCCACAGTACATCAGGGATGGTCCACAGTACATCAGTGATGATCCATAGTACATCAGTGATGGCCCATAGTACATCAGTGATGATCCATATTACACCAGTGATGATCCATAGTACACCAGGGATGACCCACAGTACATCAGTGATGATCCACAGTACATCAGTGATGGTCCATAGTAAATCAGTGATGGTCCATAGTACACCAGTGATGATCCATAGTTCACCAGTGATGGCCCATAGTACACCAGTGATGATCCATAGTACACCAGAGATGGCCCATAGTATACCAGTGATGTCCCATAGTACATCAGTGATGATCCACAGTACATCAGTGATGATCCATAGTACACCAGGGATTGCCCATAGTACATCAGTGATGGCTCATAGTACATCAGTGATGATCCATAGTACATCAGTGATGATCCAAAGTACACCAGTGATGATCCATAGTACATCAGTGATGGCTCATAGTACATCAGTGATGATCCATAGTACATCAGTGATGATCCATAGTACACCAGTGATGATCCATAGTACATCAGTGATGGCTCATAGTACATCAGTGATGATCCATAATACATCAGTGATGATCCATAGTACACCAGTGATGGCCCATAGTACTTCAGTGATGATCTATAGTACATCAGTGATGATCCACAGTACATCAGTGATGATCCACAGTACATCAGTGATGATCCACGGTACATCAGTGATGATCCATAGTACATCAGTGATGATCCTCAGTACATCAATGATGATCCACAGTACATCAGTGATGATCCACAGTACATCAGTGATGATCCACAGTACATCAGTGATGATCCACAGGACATCAGGGATGGTCCACAGTACATCAGTGATGATCCATAGTAAACCAGTCATGATCCATAGTACATCAGTGATGATCCATAGTACATCAGTGATGATCCATAGTACACCAGTGATGGCCCATAGTACACCAGTGATGATCCATAGTACACCGGTGATGGCCCATAGTACTTCAGTGATGATCTATAGTACATCAGTGATGATCCACAGTACATCAGTGATGATCCACAATACATCAGGTATGGTCCACAGTATATCAGTGATGATCCATAGTACATCAGTGATGGCCCACAGTACATCAGTGATGATCCACAGTACATCAGTGATGATCCATAGTACACCAGTGATGGTCCATAGTACACCAGTGATGGTCCATAGTACATCAGTGATGATCCATAGTACATCAGTGATGATTCACAGTACATCAGGGATGGTCCACAGTACATCAGTGATGATCCATAGTACACCAGTGATGGCCCAAAGCACATCAGTGATGGTCCATAGTACACCAGGGATGATCCATTGTAATCCAGTGATGATCCATAGTACACCAGTGATGGCCCATAGTACACCAGTGATGGCCCATAGTACATCAGTGATGATCCACAGTACATCAGTGATGATCTATAGTACATCAGGGATGGTCCACAGTACATCAGTGATGATCCATAGTACACCAGTGATGATCCATAGTACATCAGTGATGCTCCATAGTACACCTGTGATGGCCCACAGTACACCTGTGATGGCCCACAGTAGATCAGTGATGATCCACAGTACATCAGGGATGATCCACAGTATATCAGGGATGGTCCACAGTATATCAGTGATGAGCCATAGTACATCAGTGATGGTCCATAGTACACCAGTGATGATCCATAGTATACCAGTGATGGCCCATAGTACACCAGTGATGGCCCATAGTACACCAGTGATGATCCATAGTACACCAGTGATGGCCCATAGTACACCAGTGATGTCCCATAGTACATCAGTGATGATCCACAGTACATCAGTGATGATCCATAGTACACCAGGGATGGCCCATAGTACATCAGTGATGGCTCATAGTACATCAGTGATGATCCATAGTACATCAGTGATGATCCATAGTACACCAGTGATGATCCATAGTACATCAGTGATGGCTCTTAGTACATCAGTGATGATCCATAGTACACCAGTGATGATCCATAGTACATCAGTGATGGCTCTTAGTACATCAGTGATGATCCATAATACATCAGTGATGATCCATAGTACATCAGTGATGATCCATAGTACACCAGTCATGGCCCATAGTACTACAGTGATGATCTATAGTACATCAGTGATGATCCACAGTACATCAGTGATGATCCACAGTACATCAGTGATGATCCAAGGTACATCAGTGATGATCCATAGTACATCAGTGATGATCCTCAGTACATCAGTGATGATCCACAGTACATCAGTGATGATCCACAGTACATCAGTGATGATCCACAGTACATCAGGGATGGTCCACAGTACATCAGTGATGATCCATAGTACACCAGTCATGATCCATAGTACATCAGTGATGATCCATAGTACATCAGTGATGATCCATAGTACACCAGTGATGATCCATAGTACACCAGTGATGGCCCATAGTACTTCAGTGATAATTAATAGTACATCAGTGTGATCCACAGTACATCAGTGATGATCCACAATACATCAGGGATGGTCCACAGTATATCAGTGATGATCCATAGTACATCAGTGATGGCCCACAGTACATCAGTGATGATCCACAGTACATCAGTGATGATCCATAGTACACCAGTGATGGCCCATAGTACATCAGTGATGGTCCATAGTACATCAGTGATGAACTATAGTACATCAGTGATGATCCACAGTACATCAGGGATGGTCCATAGTACATCAGTGATGATCCATAGTACACCAGTGATGATCCATAGTACACCAGTGATGGCCCATAGTACATCAGTGATGAACTATAGTACATCAGTGATGATCCACAGTACATCAGTGATGATCCATAGTACATCAGTGATGATCCACAGTACATCAGTGATGATCCACAGTACATCAGGGATGGTCCATAGTACATCAGTGATGATCCATAGTACACCAGTGATGATCCATAGTACACCAGTGATGGCCCATAGTACATCAGTGATGAACTATAGTACATCAGTGATGATCCACAGTACATCAGTGATGATCCATAGTACACCAGTGATGATCCATAGTACACCAGTGATGGCCCATAGTACATCAGTGATGAACTATAGTACATCAGTGATGATCCACAGTACATCAGTGATGATCCACAGTACATCAGGGATGGTCCATAGTACACCAGTGATGATCCACAGTACACCAGTGATGATCCACAGTACACCAGTGATGATCCATAGTACACCAGTGATGGTCCACGGTACATCAGTGATGATCTATAGTACATCAGTGATGGTCCATAGTACATCAGTGATGATCCACAGTACATCAGTTATGATACACAGTACATCAGTGATGATCCACAGTACATCAGTGATGATCCACAAGACTTCAGTGATGATCCACAGTACATCAGTGATGATCCACAGTACATCAGGGATGGTCCACAGTATATCAGTGATGATCCATAGTACATCCGTGATGGTCCATAGTACATCAGTGATGGTCCATAGTACACCAGTGATTATCCATAGTACACCAGTGATGGCCCATAGTACACCAGTGATGGCCCATAGTACATCAGTGATGATCCATAGTACATCAGTGATGATCCACAGTACATCAGTGATGATCCACAGTACATCAGGGATGGTCCATAGTACATCAGTGATGGTCCATAGTACATCAGTGATGATCCATAGTACACCAGTGATGGCCAATAGTACATCAGTGATGATCCACAGTACATCAGGGATGGTCCATAGTACATCATTGATGATCCATAGTACACCAGTGATGATCCATAGTACACCAGTGATGGCCCATAGTACATCAGTGATGAACTATAGTACATCAGTGATGATCCACAGTACATCAGTGGTGATCCATAGTACATCAGTGATGATCCACAGTACATCACTGATGATCCACAGTACATCAGGGATGGTCCATAGTACATCAGTGATGATCCATAGTACACCAGTGATGATCCATAGTACACCAGTGATGGCCCATAGTACATCAGTGATGAACTATAGTACATCAGTGATGATCCACAGTACATCATTGATGATACACAGTACATCAGGGATGGTCCATAGTACACCAGTGATGGATCCACAGTACACCAGTGATGATCCATAGTACACCAGTGATGGTCCATAGTACATCAGTGATGATCTATAGTACATCAGTGATGGTCCATAGTACATCAGTGATGAGCTATAGTACATCAGTGATGAGCTATAGTACATCAGTGATGATCTATAGTACATCAGTGATGATCCATAGTACACCAGTGATGATCCATAGTACACCAGTGATGGCCCATAGTACATCAGTGATGAACTATAGTACATCAGTGATGGTCCATAGTAAATTAGTGATGGTCCATAGTACACCAGTGATGATCCATAGTACTCCAGTGATGGCCCATAGTACACCAGTGATGGCCCATAGTACATCAGTGATGATCTATAGTACATCAGTGATGATCCACAGTACATCAGGGATGGTCCATAGTACATCAGTGATGATCCACAGTACATCAGTGATGATCCACAGTACATCAGGGATGGTCCACAGTACATCAGTGATGATCCATAGTACACCAGTCATGATCCATAGTACATCAGTGATGATCCATAGTACATCAGTGATGGCCCACAGTACATCAGGGATGATCCACAGTACATCAGTGATGATCCATAGTACACCAGTGATGGCCCATAGTACACCAGTGATGGCCCATAGTACATCAGTGATGATCCACAGTACATCAGTGATGATCTATAGTACATCAGTGATGATCCACAGTACACCAGTGATGATTCACAGTACATCAGGGATGGTCCATAGTACATCAGGGATGGTCCATAGTACATCAGTGATGATCCACAGTACATCAGGGATGGTCCACAGTACATCAGTGATGATCCATAGTACATCAGTGATGGCCCATAGTACATCAGTGATGATCCATATTACACCAGTGATGATCCATAGTACACCAGGGATGACCCACAGTACATCAGTGATGATCCACAGTACATCAGTGATGGTCCATAGTAAATCAGTGATGGTCCATAGTACACCAGTGATGATCCATAGTTCACCAGTGATGGCCCATAGTACACCAGTGATGATCCATAGTACACCAGAGATGGCCCATAGTATACCAGTGATGTCCCATAGTAAATAAGTGATGATCCACAGTACATCAGTGATGATCCATAGTACACCAGGGATGGCCCATAGTACATCAGTGATGGCTCATAGTACATCAGTGATGATCCATAGTACATCAGTGATGATCCATAGTACACCAGTGATGATCCATAGTACATCAGTGATGGCTCATAGTACATCAGTGATGATCCATAATACATCAGTGATGATCCATAGTACACCAGTGATGGCCCATAGTACTTCAGTGATGATCTATAGTACATCAGTGATGATCCACAGTACATCAGTGATGATCCACAGTACATCAGTGATGATCCACGGTACATCAGTGATGATCCATAGTACATCAGTGATTATCCTCAGTACATCAATGATGATCCACAGTACATCAGTGATGATCCACAGTACATCAGTGATGATCCACAGTACATCAGTGATGATCCACAGGACATCAGGGATGGTCCACAGTACATCAGTGATGATCCATAGTAAACCAGTCATGATCCATAGTACATCAGTGATGATCCATAGTACATCAGTGATGATCCATAGTACACCAGTGATGGCCCATAGTACTTCAGTGATGATCTATAGTACATCAGTGATGATCCACAGTACATCAGTGATGATCCACAGTACATCAGTGATGATCCACGGTACATCAGTGATGATCCATAGTACATCAGTGATTATCCTCAGTACATCAATGATGATCCACAGTACATCAGTGATGATCCACAGTACATCAGTGATGATCCACAGTACATCAGTGATGATCCACAGGATATCAGGGATGGTCCACAGTACATCAGTGATGATCCATAGTAAACCAGTCATGATCCATAGTACATCAGTGATGATCCATAGTACATCAGTGATGATCCATAGTACACCAGTGATGGCCCATAGTACACCAGTGATGATCCATAGTACACCAGTGATGGCCCATAGTACTTCAGTGATGATCTATAGTACATCAGTGATGATCCACAGTACATCAGTGATGATCCACAATACATCAGGGATGGTCCACAGTATATCAGTGATGATCCATAGTACATCAGTGATGGCCCACAGTACATCAGTGATGATCCACAGTACATCAGTGATGATCCATAGTACACCAGTGATGGTCCATAGTACACCAGTGATGGTCCATAGTACATCAGTGATGATCCATAGTACATCAGTGATGATCCACAGTACATCAGGGATGGTCCACAGTACATCAGTGATGATCCATAGTACACCAGTGATGGCCCAAAGCACATCAGTGATGGTCCATAGTACACCAGGGATGATCCATTGTAATCCAGTGATGATCCATAGTACACCAGTGATGGCCCATAGTACACCAGTGATGGCCCATAGTACATCAGTGATGATCCACAGTACATCAGTGATGATCTATAGTACATCAGGGATGGTCCACAGTACATCAGTGATGATCCATAGTACACCAGTGATGATCCATAGTACATCAGTGATGCTCCATAGTACACCTGTGATGGCCCACAGTACACCTGTGATGGCCCACAGTAGATCAGTGATGATCCACAGTACATCAGAGATGATCCACAGTATATCAGGGATGGTCCACAGTATATCAGTGATGAGCCATAGTACATCAGTGATGGTCCATAGTACACCAGTGATGATCCATAGTATACCAGTGATGGCCCATAGTACACCAGTGATGGCCCATAGTACACCAGTGATGATCCATAGTACACCAGTGATGGCCCATAGTACACCAGTGATGTCCCATAGTACATCAGTGATGATCCACAGTACATCAGTGATGATCCATACTACACCAGGGATGGCCCATAGTACATCAGTGATGGCTCATAGTACATCAGTGATGATCCATAGTACATCAGTGATGATCCATAGTACACCAGTGATGATCCATAGTACATCAGTGATGGCTCATAGTACATCAGTGATGATCCATAATACATCAGTGATGATCCATAGTACATCAGTGATGATCCATAGTACACCAGTCATGGCCCATAGTACTACAGTGATGATCTATAGTACATCAGTGATGATCCACAGTACATCAGTGATGATCCACAGTACATCAGTGATGATCCAAGGTACATCAGTGATGATCCATAGTACATCAGTGATGATCCTCAGTACATCAGTGATGATCCACAGTACATCAGTGATGATCCACAGTACATCAGTGATGATCCACAGTACATCAGGGATGGTCCACAGTACATCAGTAATGATCCATAGTACACCAGTCATGATCCATAGTACATCAGTGATGATCCATAGTACACCAGTGATGATCCATAGTACACCAGTGATGGCCCATAGTACTTCAGTGATAATTAATAGTACATCAGTGATGATCCACAGTACATCAGTGATGATCCACAATACATCAGGGATGGTCCACAGTATATCAGTGATGATCCATAGTACATCAGTGATGGCCCACAGTACATCAGTGATGATCCACAGTACATCAGTGATGATCCATAGTACACCAGTGATGGCCCATAGTACATCAGTGATGGTCCATAGTACATCAGTGATGAACTATAGTACATCAGTGATGATCCACAGTACATCAGGGATGGTCCACAGTACATCAGGGATGGTCCATAGTACATCAGTGATGATCCATAGTACACCAGTGATGATCCATAGTACATCAGTGATGATCCATAGTACACCAGTGATGATCCATAGTACATCAGTGATGGCTCATAGTACATCAGTGATGATCCATAATACATCAGTGATGATCCATAGTACATCAGTGATGATCCATAGTACACCAGTCATGGCCCATAGTACTACAGTGATGATCTATAGTACATCAGTGATGATCCACAGTACATCAGTGATGATCCACAGTACATCAGTGATGATCCAAGGTACATCAGTGATGATCCATAGTACATCAGTGATGATCCTCAGTACATCAGTGATGATCCACAGTACATCAGTGATGATCCACAGTACATCAGTGATGATCCACAGTACATCAGGGATGGTCCACAGTACATCAGTGATGATCCATAGTACACCAGTCATGATCCATAGTACATCAGTGATGATCCATAGTACACCAGTGATGATCCATAGTACACCAGTGATGGCCCATAGTACTTCAGTGATAATTAATAGTACATCAGTGATGATCCACAGTACATCAGTGATGATCCACAATACATCAGGGATGGTCCACAGTATATCAGTGATGATCCATAGTACATCAGTGATGGCCCACAGTACATCAGTGATGATCCACAGTACATCAGTGATGATCCATAGTACACCAGTGATGGCCCATAGTACATCAGTGATGGTCCATAGTACATCAGTGATGAACTATAGTACATCAGTGATGATCCACAGTACATCAGGGATGGTCCACAGTACATCAGGGATGGTCCATAGTACATCAGTGATGATCCATAGTACACCAGTGATGATCCATAGTACACCAGTGATGGCCCATAGTACATCAGTGATGAACTATAGTACATCAGTGATGATCCACAGTACATCAGTGATGATCCATAGTACATCAGTGATGATCCACAGTACATCAGTGATGATCCACAGTACATCAGGGATGGTCCATAGTACATCAGTGATGATCCATAGTACACCAGTGATGATCCATAGTACACCAGTGATGGCCCATAGTACATCAGTGATGAACTATAGTACATCAGTGATGATCCACAGTACATCAGTGATGATCCACAGTACATCAGGGATGGTCCATAGTACACCAGTGATGATCCACAGTACACCAGTGATGATCCATAGTACACCAGTGATGGTCCATAGTACATCAGGGATGGTCCATAGTACATCAGTGATGATCCATAGTACACCAGTGATGATCCATAGTACACCAGTGATGGCCCATAGTACATCAGTGATGAACTATAGTACATCAGTGATGATCCACAGTACATCAGTGATGATCCACAGTACATCAGGGATGGTCCATAGTACACCAGTGATGATCCACAGTACACCAGTGATGATCCACAGTACACCAGTGATGATCCATAGTACACCAGTGATGGTCCATAGTACATCAGTGATGATCTATAGTACATCAGTGATGGTCCATAGTACATCAGTGATGATCCACAGTACATCAGTTATGATACACAGTACATCAGTGATGATCCACAGTACATCAGTGATGATCCACAATACTTCAGTGATGATCCACAGTACATCAGTGATGATCCACAGTACATCAGGGATGGTCCACAGTATATCAGTGATGATCCATAGTACATCAGTGATGGTCCATAGTACATCAGTGATGGTCCATAGTACACCAGTGATTATCCATAGTACACCAGTGATGGCCCATAGTACACCAGTGATGGCCCATAGTACATCAGTGATGATCCATAGTACATCAGTGATGATCCACAGTACATCAGTGATGATCCACAGTACATCAGGGATGGTCCATAGTCCATCAGTGATGGTCCATAGTACATCAGTGATGATCCATAGTACACCAGTGATGGCCAATAGTACATCAGTGATGATCCACAGTACATCAGGGATGGTCCATAGTACATCAGTGATGATCCATAGTACACCAGTGATGATCCATAGTACACCAGTGATGGCCCATAGTACATCAGTGATGAACTATAGTACATCAGTGATGATCCACAGTACATCAGTGGTGATCCATAGTACATCAGTGATGATCCACAGTACATCACTGATGATCCACAGTACATCAGGGATGGTCCATAGTACATCAGTGATGATCCATAGTACACCAGTGATGATCCATAGTACACCAGTGATGGCCCATAGTACATCAGTGATGAACTATAGTACATCAGTGATGATCCACAGTACATCATTGATGATACACAGTACATCAGGGATGGTCCATAGTACACCAGTGATGGATCCACAGTACACCAGTGATGATCCATAGTACACCAGTGATGGTCCATAGTACATCAGTGATGATCTATAGTACATCAGTGATGGTCCATAGTACATCAGTGATGAGCTATAGTACATCAGTGATGATCTATAGTACATCAGTGATGATCCATAGTACACCAGTGATGATCCATAGTACACCAGTGATGGCCCATAGTACATCAGTCATGAACTATAGTACATCAGTGATGGTCCATAGTAAATTAGTGATGGTCCATAGTACACCAGTGATGATCCATAGTACTCCAGTGATGGCCCATAGTACACCAGTGATGGCCCATAGTACATCAGTGATGATCTATAGTACATCAGTGATGATCCACAGTACATCAGGGATGGTCCATAGTACATCAGGGATGATCCATAGTACATCAGTGATGATCCACAGTACATCAGTGATGATCCACAGTACATCAGGGATGGTCCACAGTACATCAGTGATGATCCATAGTACACCAGTCATGATCCATAGTACATCAGTGATGATCCATAGTACATCAGTGATGGCCCACAGTACATCAGGGATGATCCACAGTACATCAGTGATGATCCATAGTACACCAGTGATGGCCCATAGTACACCAGTGATGGCCCATAGTACATCAGTGATGATCCACAGTACATCAGTGATGATCTATAGTACATCAGTGATGATCCACAGTACACCAGTGATGATTCACAGTACATCAGGGATGGTCCATAGTACATCAGGGATGGTCCATAGTACATCAGTGATGATCCACAGTACATCAGGGATGGTCCACAGTACATCAGTGATGATCCATAGTACATCAGTGATGGCCCATAGTACATCAGTGATGATCCATATTACACCAGTGATGATCCATAGTACACCAGGGATGACCCACAGTACATCAGTGATGATCCACAGTACATCAGTGATGGTCCATAGTAAATCAGTGATGGTCCATAGTACACCAGTGATGATCCATAGTTCATCAGTGATGGCCCATAGTACACCAGTGATGATCCATAGTACACCAGAGATGGCCCATAGTATACCAGTGATGTCCCATAGTACATCAGTGATGATCCACAGTACATCAGTGATGATCCATAGTACACCAGGGATGGCCCATAGTACTTCAGTGATGGCTCATAGTACATCAGTGATGATCCATAGTACATCAGTGATGATCCATAGTACACCAGTGATGATCCATAGTACATCAGTGATGGCTCATAGTACATCAGTGATGATCCATAGTACATCAGTGATGATCCATAGTACACCAGTGATGATCCATAGTACATCAGTGATGGCTCATAGTACATCAGTGATGATCCATAATACATCAGTGATGATCCATAGTACACCAGTGATGGCCCATAGTACTTCAGTGATGATCTATAGTACATCAGTGATGATCCACAGTACATCAGTGATGATCCACAGTACATCAGTGATGATCCACGGTACATCAGTGATGATCCATAGTACATCAGTGATGATCCTCAGTACATCAATGATGATCCACAGTACATCAGTGATGATCCACAGTACATCAGTGATGATCCACAGTACATCAGTGATGATCCACAGGACATCAGGGATGGTCCACAGTACATCAGTGATGATCCATAGTAAACCAGTCATGATCCATAGTACATCAGTGATGATCCATAGTACATCAGTGATGATCCATAGTACACCAGTGATGGCCCATAGTACACCAGTGATGATCCATAGTACACCAGTGATGGCCCATAGTACTTCAGTGATGATCTATAGTACATCAGTGATGATCCACAGTACATCAGTGATGATCCACAATACATCAGGGATGGACCACAGTATATCAGTGATGATCCATAGTACATCAGTGATGGCCCACAGTACATCAGTGATGATCCACAGTACATCAGTGATGATCCATAGTACACCAGTGATGGTCCATAGTACACCAGTGATGGTCCATAGTACATCAGTGATGATCCATAGTACATCAGTGATGATCCACAGTACATCAGGGATGGTCCACAGTACATCAGTGATGATCCATAGTACACCAGTGATGGCCCAAAGCACATCAGTGATGGTCCATAGTACACCAGGGATGATCCATTGTAATCCAGTGATGATCCATAGTACACCAGTGATGGCCCATAGTACACCAGTGATGGCCCATAGTACATCAGTGATGATCCACAGTACATCAGTGATGATCTATAGTACATCAGGGATGGTCCACAGTACATCAGTGATGATCCATAGTACACCAGTGATGATCCATAGTACATCAGTGATGCTCCATAGTACACCTGTGATGGCCCACAGTACACCTGTGATGGCCCACAGTAGATCAGTGATGATCCACAGTACATTAGGGATGATCCACAGTATATCAGGGATGGTCCACAGTATATCAGTGATGAGCCATAGTACATCAGTGATGGTCCATAGTACACCAGTGATGATCCATAGTATACCAGTGATGGCCCATAGTACACCAGTGATGGCCCATAGTACACCAGTGATGATCCATAGTACACCAGTGATGGCCCATAGTACACCAGTGATGTCCCATAGTACATCAGTGATGATCCACAGTACATCAGTGATGATCCATAGTACACCAGGGATGGCCCATAGTACATCAGTGATGGCTCATAGTACATCAGTGATGATCCATAGTACATCAGTGATGATCCATAGTACACCAGTGATGATCCATAGTACATCAGTGATGGCTCTTAGTACATCAGTGATGATCCATAGTACACCAGTGATGATCCATAGTACATCAGTGATGGCTCATAGTACATCAGTGATGATCCATAATACATCAGTGATGATCCATAGTACATCAGTGATGATCCATAGTACACCAGTCATGGCCCATAGTACTACAGTGATGATCTATAGTACATCAGTGATGATCCACAGTACATCAGTGATGATCCACAGTACATCAGTGATGATCCAAGGTAAATCAGTGATGATCCATAGTACATCAGTGATGATCCTCAGTACATCAGTGATGATCCACAGTACATCAGTGATGATCCACAGTACATCAGTGATGATCCACAGTACATCAGGGATGGTCCACAGTACATCAGTGATGATCCATAGTACACCAGTCATGATCCATAGTACATCAGTGATGATCCATAGTACATCAGTGATGATCCATAGTACACCAGTGATGATCCATAGTACACCAGTGATGGCCCATAGTACTTCAGTGATAATTAATAGTACATCAGTGATGATCCACAGTACATCAGTGATGATCCACAATACATCAGGGATGGTCCACAGTATATCAGTGATGATCCATAGTACATCAGTGATGGCCCACAGTACATCAGTGATGATCCACAGTACATCAGTGATGATCCATAGTACACCAGTGATGGCCCATAGTACATCAGTGATGGTCCATAGTACATCAGTGATGATCCATAGTACATCAGTGATGATCCATAGTACACCAGTGATGATCCACAGTACATCAGTTATGATCCACAGTACATCAGTGATGATCCACAGTACATCAGTGATGATCCACAATACTTCAGTGATGATCCACAGTACATCAGTGATGATCCACAGTACATCAGGGATGGTCCACAGTATATCAGTGATGATCCATAGTACATCAGTGATGGCCCATAGTACATCAGTGATGATCCATAGTACACCAGTGATGATCCATAGTACACCAGTAATGTTCCATAGTACACCAGGGATGATCCATAGTACACCAGTAATGTTCCATAGTACACCAGGGATGATCCACAGTACATCAGTGATGATCCACAGTACATCAGTGGTGGTCCACAGTACATCAGTGATGGTCCATAGTACACCAGTGATGATCCATAGTACACCAGTGATGATCCATAGTACACCAGTGATGGCCCGTAGTACACCAGTGATGGCCCATAGTACATCAGTGATGATCCATAGTACATCAATGATGATCCACAGTACATCAGTGATGATCCACAGTACATCAGGGATGGTCCATAGTACATCAGTGATGATCCATAGTACACCAGTGATGATCCATAGTACACCAGTGATGGCCCATAGTACATCAGTGATGAACTATAGTACATCAGTGATGATCCACAGTACATCAGGGATGGTCCATAGTACATCAGTGATGATCCATAGTACACCAGTGATGATCCATAGTACACCAGTGATGGCCCATAGTACATCAGTGATGAACTATAGTACATCAGTGATGATCCACAGTACATCAGTGATGATCCACAGTACATCAGGGATGGTCCATAGTACACCAGTGATGATCCACAGTACACCAATGATGATCCATAGTACACCAGTGATGGTCCATAGTACATCAGTGATGATCTATAGTACATCAGTGATGGTCCATAGTACATCAGTGATGATCTATATACATAGTACACCAGTGATGATCTATAGTACATCAGTGATGATCTACAGTACATCAGTTATGATCCACAGTACATTAGTGATGATCCACAGTACATCAGTGATGATCCACAATACTTCAGTGATGATCCACAGTACATCAGTGATGATCCACAGTACATCAGGGATGGTCCACAGTATATCAGTGATGATCCATAGTACATCAGTGATGGTCCATAGTACATCAGTGATGGTCCATAGTACACCAGTGATGATCCATAGTACACCAGTGATGATCCATAGTACACCAGTGATGGCCCATAGTACACCAGTGATGGCCCATAGTACATCAGTGATGATCCATAGTACATCAGTGATGATCCACAGTACATCAGTGATGATCCACAGTACATCAGGGATGGTCCATAGTACATCAGTGATGATCCATAGTACACCAGTGATGATCCATAGTACACCAGTGATGGCCCATAGTACATCAGTGATGAACTATAGTACATCAGTGATGATCCACAGTACATCAGGGATGGTCCATAGTACATCAGTGATGATCCATAGTACACCAGTGATGATCCATAGTACACCAGTGATGGCCCATAGTACATCAGTGATGAACAATAGTACACCAGTGATGATCCATAGTACACCAGTGATGGCCCATAGTACATCAGTGATGAACTATAGTACATCAGTGATGATCCACAGTACATCAGTGATGATCCACAGTACATCAGGGATGGTCCATAGTACACCAGTGATGATCCACAGTACACCAGTGATGATCCATAGTACACCAGTGATGGTCCATAGTACATCAGTGATGATCTATAGTACATCAGTGATGGTCCATAGTACATCAGTGATGATCTATAGTACATCAGTGATGATCCACAGTACATCAGTTATGATACACAGTACATCAGTGATGATCCACAGTACATCAGTGATGATCCACAATACTTCAGTGATGATCCACAGTACATCAGTGATGATCCACAGTACATCAGGGATGGTCCACAGTATATCAGTGATGATCCATAGTACATCAGTGATGGTCCATAGTACACCAGTGATGATCTATAGTACACCAGTGATGGCCCATAGTACACCAGTGATGGCCCATAGTACATCAGTGATGATCCATAGTACATCAGTGATGATCCACAGTACATCAGTGATGATCCACAGTACATCAGGGATGGTCCATAGTACATCAGTGATGATCCATAGTACATCAGTGATGGTCCATAGTACATCAGTGATGGTCCATAGTACACCAGTGATGATCCATAGTACACCAGTGATGATCCATAGTACACCAGTGAGGAACAATAGTACATCAGTGATGATCCATAGTACATCAGTGATGATCCACAGTACATCAGTGATGATCCACAGTACATCAGGGATGGTCCATAGTACATCAGTGATGATCCATAGTACACCAGTGATGATCCATAGTACACCAGTGATGGCCCATAGTACATCAGTGATGAACTATAGTACATCAGTGATGATCCACAGTACATCAGTGATGATCCACAGTACACCAGTGATGATCCACAGTACACCAGTGATGATCCATAGTACACCAGTGATGGTCCATAGTACATCAGTGATGATCTATAGTACATCAGTGATGGTCCATAGTACATCAGTGATGAGCTATAGTACATGAGTGATGATCTATAGTACATCAGTGATGATCCATAGTACACCAGTGATGATCCATAGTACACCAGTGATGGCCCATAGTACATCAGTGATGAACTATAGTACATCAGTGATGATCCACAGTACATCAGGGATGGTCCATAGTACATCAGTGATGATCCATAGTACACCAGTGATGGCCCATAGTACATCAGTGATGAACTATAGTACATCAGTGATGATCCACAGTACATCAGTGATGATCCACAGTACATCAGGGATGGTCCATAGTACACCAGTGATGATCCACAGTACACCAGTGATGATCCATAGTACACCAGTGATGGCCCATAGTACATCAGTGATGAACTATAGTACATCAGTGATGATCCACAGTACATCAGTGATGATCCATAGTACATCAGTGATGATCCACAGTATATCAGTGATGATCCACAGTACATCAGGGATGGTCCATAGTACATCAGTGATGATCCATAGTACACCAGTGATGATCCATAGTACACCAGTGATGGCCCATAGTACATCAGTGATGAACTATAGTACATCAGTGATGATCCACAGTACATCAGTGATGATCCACAGTACATCAGGGATGGTCCATAGTACACCAGTGATGATCCACAGTACACCAGTGATGATCCATAGTACACCAGTGATGGTCCATAGTACATCAGTGATGATCTATAGTACATCAGTGATGGTCTATAGTACATCAGTGATGAGCTATAGTACATCAGTGATGATCTATAGTACATCAGTGATGATCCATAGTACACCAGTGATGATCCATAGTACTCCAGTGATGGCCCATAGTACATCAGTGATGAACTATAGTACATCAGTGATGATCCACAGTACATCAAGGATGGTCCATAGTACATCAGTGATGATCCATAGTACATCAGTGATGATCCATAGTACACCAGTGATGGCCCATAGTACATCAGTGATGAACTATAGTACATCAGTGATGATCCACAGTACATCAGTGATGATCCATAGTACATCAGTGATGATCCACAGTACATCAGTGATGATCCACAGTACATCAGGGATGGTCCATAGTACATCAGTGATGATCCATAGTACACCAGTGATGATCCATAGTACACCAGTGATGGCCCATAGTACATCAGTGATGAACTATAGTACATCAGTGATGATCCACAGTACATCAGTGATGATCCACAGTACATCAGGGATGGTCCATAGTACACCAGTGATGATCCACAGTACACCAGTGATGATCCATAGTACACCAGTGATGGTCCATAGTACATCAGTGATGATCTATAGTACATCAGTGATGGTCCATAGTACATCAGTGATGATCTATAGTACATCAGTGATGATCTATAGTACATCAGTGATGATCCATAGTACATCAGTGATGACCCACAGTACATCAGTGATGGTCCACAGTACATCAGGGATGGTCCACAGTACATCGGTGATGATCCATAGTACACCAGTGATGGCCCATAGTACATCAGTGATGGTCCATAGTACATCAGTGATGATCCATAGTAGATCAGTGATGATTCTGAGTACACCAGTGATGGCCCATAGTACACCAGTGATGGCCCATAGTACATCAGTGATGATCCACAGTACATCAGTGATGATCCATAGTACATCAGTGATGATCCACAGTACATCAGTGATGATCCACAGTACATCAGGGATGGTCCATAGTACATCAGTGATGATCCATAGTACACCAGTGATGATCCATAGTACACCAGCGATGGCCCATAGTACATCAGTGATGAACTATAGTACATCAGTGATGATCCACAGTACATCAGTGATGATCCACAGTACATCAGGGATGGTCCATAGTACACCAGTGATGATCCACAGTACATCAGTGATGATCTATAGTACATCAGTGATGGTCCATAGTACATCAGTGATGATCTATAGTACATCAGTGATGATCTATAGTACATCAGTGATGATCCACAGTACATCAGTTATGATACACAGTACATCAGTGATGATCCACAGTACATCAGTGATGATCCACAATACTTCAGTGATGATCCACAGTACATCAGTGATGATCCACAGTACATCAGGGATGGTCCACAGTATATCAGTGATGATCCATAGTACATCAGTGATGGTCCATAGTACATCAGTGATGGTCCATAGTACACCAGTGATGATCCATAGTACACCAGTGATGATCCATAGTACACCAGTGATGACCCATAGTACACCAGTGATGGCCCATAGTACATCAGTGATGATCCACAGTACATCAGTGATGATCCACAGTACATCAGTGATGATCCACAGTACATCAGGGATGGTCCATAGTACATCAGTGATGATCCATAGTACACCAGTGATGATCCACAGTACATCAGTTATGATACACAGTACATCAGTGATGGTCCATAGTACATCAGTGATGGTCCATAGTACACCAGTGATGATCCATAGTACACCAGTGATGGGCCATAGTACACCAGTGATGGCCCATAGTACATCAGTGATGAACTATAGTACATCAGTGATGATCCACAGTACATCAGGGATGGTCCATAGTACATCAGTGATGATCCATAGTACACCAGTGATGATCCATAGTACACCAGTGATGGCCCATAGTACATCAGTGATGAACTATAGTACATCAGTGATGATCCACAGTACATCAGTGATGATCCATAGTACATCAGTGATGATCCACAGTACATCAGTGATGATCCACAGTACATCAGGGATGGTCCATAGTACATCAGTGATGATCCAAAGTACACCAGTGATGATCCATAGTACACCAGTGATGGTCCATAGTACATCAGTGATGTTCTATAGTACATCAGTGATGGTCCATAGTACATCAGTGATGAGCTATAGTACATCAGTGATGATCCATAGTACACCAGTGATGGCCCATAGTACATCAGTGATGATCCATAGTACACCAGTGATGATCCATAGTACACCAGTGATGGCCCATAGTACATCAGTGATGAACTATAGTACATCAGTGATGATCCACAGTACATCAGTGATGATCCATAGTACATCAGTGATGATCCACAGTACATCAGTGATGATCCACAGTACATCAGGGATGATCCATAGTACATCAGTGATGATCCATAGTACACCAGTGATGATCCATAGTACACCAGTGATGGCCCACAGTATATCAGTGATGAACTATAGTACATCAGTGATGATCCACAGTACATCAGTGATGATCCACAGTACATCAGGGATGGTCCATAGTACATCAGTGATGATCCATAGTACACCAGTGATGGCCCATAGTACATCAGTGATGAACTATAGTACATCAGTGATGATCCACAGTACATCAGTGATGATCCATAGTACATCAGTGATGATCCACAGTACATCAGTGATGATCCACAGTACATCAGGGAAGGTCCATAGTACATCAGTGATGATCCATAGTACACCAGTGATGATCCATAGTACACCAGTGATGGCCCATAGTACATCAGTGATGAACTATAGTACATCAGTGATGATCCACAGTACATCAGTGATGATCCACAGTACATCAGGGATGGTCCATAGTACACCAGTGATGATCCACAGTACACCAGTGATGATCCATAGTACACCAGTGATGGTCCATAGTACATCAGGGATGGTCCATAGTACATCAGTGATGATCCATAGTACACCAGTGATGATCCATAGTACACCAGTGATGGCCCATAGTACATCAGTGATGAACTATAGTACATCAGTGATGATCCACAGTACATCAGTGATGATCCACAGTACATCAGGGATGGTCCATAGTACACCAGTGATGATCCACAGTACACCAGTGATGATCCATAGTACACCAGTGATGGTCAATAGTACATCAGTGATGATCTATAGTACATCAGTGATGGTCAATAGTACATCAGTGATGATCTATAGTACATCAGTGATGATCTATAGTACATCAGTGATGATCCACAGTACATCAGTTATGATACACAGTACATCAGTGATGATCCACAGTACATCAGTGATGATCCACAATACTTCAGTGATGATCCACAGTACATCAGTGATGATCCACAGTACATCAGGGATGGTCCACAGTATATCAGTGATGATCCATAGTACATCAGTGATGGTCCATAGTACATCAGTGATGGTCCATAGTACACCAGTGATGATCCATAGTACACCAGTGATGGCCCATAGTACACCAGTGATGGCCCATAGTACATCAGTGATGAACTATAGTACATCAGTGATGATCCACAGTACATCAGGGATGGTCCATAGTACATCAGTGATGATCCATAGTACACCAGTGATGATCCATAGTACACCAGTGATGGTCCATAGTACATCAGTGATGGTCCATAGTACACCAGTGATGATCCATAGTACACCAGTGATGGCCCATAGTACACCAGTGATGGCCCATAGTACATCAGTGATGAACTATAGTACATCAGTGATGATCCACAGTACATCAGTGATGATCCATAGTACATCAGTGATGATCCACAGTACATCAGTGATGATCCACAGTACATCAGGGATGGTCCATAGTACATCAGTGATGATCCATAGTACACCAGTGATGATCCATAGTACACCAGTGATGGCCCATAGTACATCAGTGATGAACTATAGTACATCAGTGATGATCCACAGTACATCAGTGATGATCCACAGTACATCATGGATGGTCCATTGTACACCAGTGATGATCCACAGTACACCAGTGATGATCCATAGTACACCAGTGATGGTCCATAGTACATCAGGGATGGTCCATAGTACATCAGTGATGATCCATAGTACACCAGTGATGATCCATAGTACACCAGTGATGGCCCATAGTACATCAGTGATGAACTATAGTACATCAGTGATGATCCACAGTACATCAGTGATGATCCACAGTACATCATGGATGGTCCATAGTACACCAGTGATGATCCACAGTACACCAGTGATGATCCATAGTACACCAGTGATGGTCCATAGTACATCAGGGATGGTCCATAGTACATCAGTGATGATCCATAGTACACCAGTGATGATCCATAGTACACCAGTGATGGCCCATAGTACATCAGTGATGAACTATAGTACATCAGTGATGATCCACAGTACATCAGTGATGATCCACAGTACATCAGGGATGGTCCATAGTACACCAGTGATGATCCACAGTACACCAGTGATGATCCATAGTACACCAGTGATGGTCAATAGTACATCAGTGATGATCTATAGTACATCAGTGATGGTCCATAGTACATCAGTGATGATCTATAGTACATCAGTGATGATCTATAGTACATCAGTGATGATCCACAGTACATCAGTTATGATACACAGTACATCAGTGATGATCCACAGTACATCAGTGATGATCCACAATACTTCAGTGATGATCCACAGTACATCAGTGAAGATCCACAGTACATCAGGGATGGTCCACAGTATATCAGTGATGATCCATAGTACATCAGTGATGGTCCATAGTACATCAGTGATGGTCCATAGTACACCAGTGATGATCCATAGTACACCAGTGATGGCCCATAGTACACCAGTGATGGCCCATAGTACATCAGTGATGAACTATAGTACATCAGTGATGATCCACAGTACATCAGGGATGGTCCATAGTACATCAGTGATGATCCATAGTACACCAGTGATGATCCATAGTACACCAGTGATGGCCCATAGTACATCAGTGATGAACTATAGTACATCAGTGATGATCCACAGTACATCAGTGATGATCCATAGTACATCAGTGATGATCCACAGTACATCAGTGATGATCCACAGTACATCAGGGATGGTCCATAGTACATCAGTGATGATCCATAGTACACCAGTGATGATCCATAGTACACCAGTGATGGCCCATAGTACATCAGTGATGAACTATAGTACATCAGTGATGATCCACAGTACATCAGTGATGATCCACAGTACATCAGGGATGGTCCATAGTACACCAGTGATGATCCACAGTACACCAGTGATGATCCATAGTACACCAGTGATGGTCCATAGTACATCAGTGATGATCTATAGAACATCAGTGATGGTCCATAGTACATCAGTGATGAGCTATAGTACATCAGTGATGATCCATAGTACACCAGTGATGGCCCATAGTACATCAGTGATGATCCATAGTACCCCAGTGATGATCCATAGTACACCAGTGATGGCCCATAGTACATCAGTGATGAACTATAGTACATCAGTGATGATCCACAGTACATCAGTGATGATCCATAGTACATCAGTGATGGTCCACAGTACATCAGTGATGATCCACAGTACATCAGGGATGGTCCATAGTACATCAGTGATGATCCATAGTACACCAGTGATGATCCATAGTACACCAGTGATGGCCCACAGTATATCAGTGATGAACTATAGTACATCAGTGATGATCCACAGTACATCAGTGATGATCCACAGTACATCAGGGATGGTCCATAGTACACCAGTGATGATCCACAGTACACCAGTGATGATCCATAGTACACCAGTGATGGTCCATAGTACATCAGTGATGATCTATAGTACATCAGTGATGGTCCATAGTACATCAGTGATGATCTATAGTACATCAGTGATGATCTATAGTACATCAGTGATGATCCATAGTACATCAGTGATGATCCACAGTACATCAGTGATGGTCCACAGTACATCAGGGATGGTCCACAGTACATCGGTGATGATCCATAGTACACCAGTGATGGCCCATAGTACATCAGTGATGGTCCATAGTACATCAGTGATGATCCATAGTACATCAGTGATGATCCATAGTACACCAGTGATGGCCCATAGTACATCAGTGATGATCCATAGTACATCAGTGATGATCCACAGTACATCAGTGATGATCCACAGTACATCAGGGATGGTCCATAGTACACCAGTGATGATCCACAGTACATCAGTTATGATCCACAGTACATTAGTGATGATCCACAGTACATCAGTGATGATCCACAGTACATCAGTGATGATCCACAATACTTCAGTGATGATCCACAGTACATCAGGGATGGTCCACAGTACATCAGTGATGGTCCAAAGTATATCAGTGATGATCCATAGTACATCAGTGATGGTCCATAGTACATCAGTGATGGTCCATAGTACACCAGTGATGATCCATAGTACACCGGTGATGGCCCATAGTACACCAGTGATGGCCCATAGTACATCAGTGATGATCCATAGTACATCAGTGATGATCCACAGTACATCAGTGATGATCCACAGTACATCAGGGATGGTCCATAGTACATCAGTGATGATCCATAGTACACCAGTGATGATCCATAGTACACCAGTGATGGCCCATAGTACATCAGTGATGAACTATAGTACATCAGAGATGATCCACAGTACATCAGGGATGGTCCATAGTACATCAGTCATGATCCATAGTACACCAGTGATGATCCATAGTACACCAGTGATGGCCCATAGTACATCAGTGATGAACTATAGTACATCAGTGATGATCCACAGTACATCAGTGATGATCCATAGTACATCAGTGATGATCCACAGTACATCAGGGATGGTCCATAGTACATCAGTGATGATCCATAGTACACCAGTGATGATCCATAGTACACCAGTGATGGCCCATAGTACATCAGTGATGAACTATAGTACATCAGTGATGATCCACAGTACATCAGTGATGATCCACAGTACATCAGGGATGGTCCATAGTACACCAGTGATGATCCACAGTACACCAGTGATGGTCCATAGTACATCAGTGATGATCTATAGTACATCAGTGATGATCTATAGTACATCAGTGATGATCCACAGTACATCAGTTATGATACACAGTACATCAGTGATGATCCACAGTACATCAGTGATGATCCACAATACTTCAGTGATGATCCACAGTACATCAGTGATGATCCACAGTACATCAGGGATGGTCCACAGTATATCAGTGATTAGGGATGAGCTTCGTGTTCGAGTCGAACATACGTTCGACTCGAACATCGGCTGTTCGATCGTTCGACGAAGATCGAACGATTTGGGCCGTTCGCGCCAAATTCGAGTGACGCGAACGGCCCACAATGCACTACGCCATCGCAGTGTCATCCAGGCGCTGTGATTGGCCAAGCATGCACTGTGACCCCGCATGCTTGGCCAATCACAGCGCCGGCAGCGAGGAGAGCAATGATTGGCCACAGGCAGGATGCCTGTGGCCAATTATTGCTGAGGGTGTTTATTACACGCCCCACACTATAAAAGGCCGCCAGCACGGCGGCCTAGTGTAGTGTGTTCCGGAGCAGGGAAAGAGAAGCATAGGCAGGGACAGTGACATTTATTTTTCCTTGCTTAACCTGGATTCCATTAGTTTAGGGAAAGAGAAGGATAGGTAGTGTGACAGCAGGAAGGTAAAGTCACCTGGTTGCATCCAGGGGGGTAGATATATTTCGCCCAGATTCAGGCTTTACGCCGACTTATACAACTAGGTGGAGAGTTGTATAAGGCTAGTGGGCTCATGGATGACTCATACCTCTAGGGAGAGTGTGGGGCGTCGTGCAGACAGAGATGAGGAGACCAGCTGAACCTTGTCAGCTCATTTAGGCCTCTATAAGAACTCCCAGCTTCATTAGATGTTAGCTCATGCCTGGAACCAGACCTGTGTGGACTGTCTAGGGAGAGTGAACCCCTGTGCGGTGAGGCAAAGCCTGTGTGGCTATTTGTTTGGTCTTTTACTAAACCAGGGACTTAGGGACTAGGACAGCACTAGGCTGATCCCAGTTGTTAGTTAGGAAACCTGTATGTTTAGTCAGAGGTCAACTTGACCAGGATTTATTTTGGTTATGTTTCTTTTGCTTTGCTGTGTTTTGTCACTGTAAATAGAAAATAAACCGCACCTTTTTTTGATTTTGAAAACCACAACCTCCGTTTGCTGGGCCTGTTTTTTGTGGGGAGCCCATCCCGGGGGTCACACACACCCGCTGCCGAGCTAACCCCCTCACAGTTGGTGGAGAACCAGTGGCAGTTTTTTTAAGCCAGCATGGAGGAGATACTGAAGCAGCTGGCTCTAGCAAATGCCAATCAACAGCAGACAAATGCAGGTTTGCAAAGGAGCCTTGCAGCCCAGCAGCAGACAAACGCAACTTTGCAACAGAGTCTGGAGGCTCAGCAACGAGCCCAGCAGCAATCTGAGGCCCGCTTCATAGATCTGTTGCAGAAGCAAGAGCAGAGACTACAACAACAGATGGAAGCAGTAATGCAGCAACGTCCGCAGACCAGTGAGGAAAGCCGTCCCACTAATACCGCGTCCTTTGGGGTGAGTCGTTTATTGACAAAAATGACTGGAGAGGATGATCCAGAGGTATTTTTGACCACATTTGAAAGGACCGCTGAAAGAGAAAAGTGGCCTGAGGAGCAGTGGGCTGGACTGGTGGCTCCTCTGTTAACTGGTGAATCGCAGAAAGCTTACTATGACCTAGAGCCTAACCAAGCAAAAGACTATGTGATGCTAAAAGCTGAAATATTGGCAAGGCTGGGTGTCACCCAGGCTGTCCGGGCTCAGCGTGTGCATAACTGGACTTTCCAGCTTGGAAAACCCCCCAGGTCTCAAATGTATGATCTCATTCACCTGAGCAGAAAGTGGCTACAGCCAGAGACTTTGTCCGCACCAAAGATTGTGGAACGTGTTGTAATGGATCGGTTTTTGAGAGCTCTTCCTACTGCCATCCAAAAGTGGGTAAGCCATGGAGACCCAGAGACGGCCGATGGTCTTGTGGATCGTGTGGAGAAATACTTGGCTACAGAGAACCTGACGGCCTCTTCCAGAGACACTCGGACTTTCCACCCTAAGACCAGACCATCCCCAGGGGCGGATAAGAGGATTCCAAGGGGTGAGGGTGGAGAGAGTGAGAGGGTGGGAGCTCTACCCCAAGTTTGGCGAGAACAGCCTGGGAAATCAGCGGCTCAAGAGGCCGCAAGAAGGATCGTTTGCTACCGCTGCCGGCAAGCGGGACATATTGCAGCCAATTGCCCGGTTGTGGAGGAACCCATGCAGTGTGACTTTCTGACGGGCAGACGTCAGTCGCTGTGTGCGACAGTCGCATGCATGCCATTCGAGGAACTGAGAAACATTTATGCAAAATGTGTGTTAATGGTAGAAATGTTGTGGTATTGCTGGATTCAGGTAGCCTTGTGACCCTGATAAAGGCTGAGTTAGTTAAAACAGAGGTCTCTGGGAATAGCAAGGTAGCTGTTATTTGTGTGCATGGGGACACCCGAGAGTATCCAGTGACTACAGTGTGTTTCGAGACCCCCAAAGGTACCCTCTCTCATCCAGTGGGCTTAGTATCTCAGTTACCGCATGACGCCATTGTGGGAAGGGATTTTCCGAAGTTCTGGGAACTGTGGGATGATCCTGAGCCCCTCACTGGTGCCCCTATGTACCAGGAATGTGATAGCCAGAACTCCCCTGAGAGTGGTGAGGACTCTCTGGAATTTCCCTTATCAGTATTGGCAGGGGAGACTCAAGAAACTGGAAAGGAGCCCACCTCCTCAGACGAAAACCTACCGTCTGTGGAGTTTTCTGATCTTGAGGTTCACAGGGAAAACTTTGCCACAGAACAGTTGAAAGACCCCGCCCTAATAAAGGCACGGGAAAACGTAGTGAAAATAGATGGTGAGTTAGTGAACCCAGATAATACCTGCACTTACCCATACTTCAGCGTAGAGAAGGACCTACTGTATCGGGTGGCAAAAAGGGCAGAAGAAACCGTTGAGCAGCTTGTGGTGCCCAAACCTTACAGGAAGTTGGTGTTGGAGTTGGCCCATGGGCACATTCTTGGAGGTCATCTGGGGACAGAGAAAACCCGAGAGAGGGTATTACAGAGATTCTATTGGCCGGGGGTGATGAAGGACGTAGAAAATTATTGTTCCTCCTGCCCTGTGTGTCAGAGGTTGGCCCCGATGCCACATTTCCGTAGCCCGCTGGTCCCTCTACCCATCATTGAGGTCCCGTTTGAGAGGATCGCCATGGATTTGGTAGGTCCTATAATCAAGTCCGCTAGGGGGCACCAGTACATATTAGTTATAATGGACTATGCCACCCGTTATCCAGAAGCGATCCCTCTCCGAAATACCTCGGCCAAAACCATAGCCAAAGAGCTATCTCTTGTTTTTAGCCGGGTGGGTATTTGTAAAGAACTGCTTATGGACCAAGGTACACCCTTTATGTCCCGGGTTATGAAAGAGCTGTGTAAATTGTTCAAAGTGACGCAATTGCGTACGTCTGTGTATCACCCCCAAACCGATGGGCTGGTTGAAAGATTCAACAAAACCCTAAAACAAATGTTGAAGAAAGTGGTGGATAGAGATGGAAAGGATTGGGACTGTTTACTTCCTTATTTGATGTTTGCTATTAGGGAGGTGCCCCAATCCTCTACGGGATTCTCCCCCTTTGAGTTACTGTATGGGAGACACCCAAGAGGGCTGTTGGATATTGCCAAGGAAACTTGGGAAAGTGAGAGTTCTCCCCACAGGAGTGTGATTGAGCATGTCGCCCTGATGCAAGATCGAATTGCACAGGTAATGCCCATCGTGAAGGAACATTTGGCCCAAGCGCAGTTGGCACAGCAGAGAGTGTACAACCGTGGAGCCAAGACCCGTACCTTTTCCCCGGGGGATAGGATATTGGTACTTGTCCCTACGGTTGAAAGTAAATTCCTTGCCAAATGGCAAGGCCCCTACGAGATAATGGAAAAAGTGAGCGAAGTGAATTACAAGGTCAGACAACCAGGAAGGCGAAAGCCCGAACAGATCTATCACGTTAATCTGTTGAAAGCCTGGAGGGATAGAGAGTCCCTAGTCGCAGACACTTGGTCACCAGCTCAAACTGGTTGCGTGATTCCTGAGGTTGGAATAGCAGCCACCTTGTCACAACCCCAACAACAGGAGGTTAAGGAGTTTGTGCTTCGCAACAAGGAGGTATTCTCTGAGCTGCCGGGACAAACATCTGGGGTAGAGCATGACATCATTACCCCGCCCGGTGAAAGGGTGAAGTTAAAACCCTATCGGATCCCAGAGGCTCGACGGGAGGCAATACGGGAGGAAGTACAGAAAATGCTGAACTTAGGGGTGATAGAGGAGTCCCAAAGTGATTGGTCTAGTCCCATCGTGTTGGTGCCTAAACCGGATGGGAGCTGGCGATTTTGTAACGATTTTCGTCAGTTGAACAAAGTTACAAAATTTGACACCTACCCCATGCCACGTATAGATGAGTTGATCGACCGGCTGGGAACAGCCCGATACATGACGACTCTTGACCTCACAAAAGGGTATTGGCAAATCCCCCTGGCCAAGTCGGCCAAAGAGAAAACCGCATTTGTAACCCCAGACGGGGCGTTCCAATATAAAAGAATGCCGTTCGGGTTACAGAATGCGCCGGCCACATTCCAGCGGAAAATGGACCAGATGCTGAGGCCCCATCGGAAGTATGCTGCGGCTTACCTGGATGACGTAATTGTCCATAGCACAGATTGGGCCTCACATCTGCCAAAAGTGCAAGCAGTCCTGGACTCTGTTCGGGAAGCGGGGTTTACGGCTAACCCCAAGAAGTGTACCATTGGGCAGGAGGAGGCCAAATATCTTGGGTACACCATTGGGAGGGGAGTAATAAAACCCCAACTCAACAAAGTCGAGGCCATCCAGAGTTGGCCACGTCCCAACAGCAAGAAGCAGGTACGAGCCTTTCTGGGAATCGCTGGGTATTATCGGCGATTCATTCCCCACTTTGCTTCTAAGGCTGTGCCCCTAACCAACCTGACGAAGGGGAAAGGGTCGGTCATGATTAAATGGACCCCCGAGGCTGAGGCAGCATTCCAATTCTTGAAACAAGCCTTATGTAGCCAGCCAGTGTTGTACTCACCCGACTTCTCTAAAGACTTTGTCGTACAAAGTGATGCGTCAGATGTGGGGTTAGGAGCAGTATTGTCCCAGGTCTGGAACGGGGAAGAGCACCCAGTCATTTACCTCAGCAGGAAGTTGAAGTCCCATGAGGTAAATTACGCCACCGTTGAAAAGGAGTGTTTAGCGGTGAAGTGGGCTCTAGATTCCCTTCGGTACTACCTGCTAGGTAGGCACTTTGACATGGTTACGGATCACGCTCCGTTAAAGTGGATGGCTCAAAACAAGGAAACAAATAGAAGAGTGAATAGGTGGTTCCTGGCCCTCCAGGAATTCAACTTCACAGTAAAGCATCGCCCTGGCGTTCAAATGGGGAATGTGGATGCTTTGTCTCGAGTACATGAATGCCTGATTGCTGGTGTTCCAACCCCGAGGTTAAAACAAGAGGGGGGGGTATGTGACAGCAGGAAGGTAAAGTCACCTGGTTGCATCCAGGGGGGTAGATATATTTCGCCCAGATTCAGGCTTTACGCCGACTTATACAACTAGGTGGAGAGTTGTATAAGGCTAGTGGGCTCATGGATGACTCATACCTCTAGGGAGAGTGTGGGGCGTCGTGCAGACAGAGATGAGGAGACCAGCTGAACCTTGTCAGCTCATTTAGGCCTCTATAAGAACTCCCAGCTTCATTAGATGTTAGCTCATGCCTGGAACCAGACCTGTGTGGACTGTCTAGGGAGAGTGAACCCCTGTGCGGTGAGGCAAAGCCTGTGTGGCTATTTGTTTGGTCTTTTACTAAACCAGGGACTTAGGGACTAGGACAGCACTAGGCTGATCCCAGTTGTTAGTTAGGAAACCTGTATGTTTAGTCAGAGGTCAACTTGACCAGGATTTATTTTGGTTATGTTTATTTTGCTTTGCTGTGTTTTGTCACTGTAAATAGAAAATAAACCGCACCTTTTTTTGATTTTGAAAACCACAACCTCCGTTTGCTGGGCCTGTTTTGTGTGGGGAGCCCATCCCGGGGGTCACACACACCCGCTGCCGAGCTAACCCCCTCACAGTAGGGAGAGTGTCAGTGTGTTTTACTGTGCGAATCCTTGTTTCTAGGGACAGGGAAGGACAGTGAGGGAATTCTCCTTGTGCTATAGTGTGCTTTAAAATACCATTTTTTCTAGGGACAGAAAACTATAGGTAGGGAGAGTGTCAGTGTGTTTTACTGTGCGAATCCTTGTTTCTAGGGACAGGGAAGGACAGTGAAGGAATTCTCCTTGTGCTATAGTCTGCTTTAAAAAAACATTTTTTCTAGGGACAGAAAACTATAGGTAGGGAGAGTGTCAGTGTGTTTTACTGTGCGAATCCTTGTTTCTAGGGACAGGGAAGGACAGTGAGGGAAATTCTCCTTGTGCTATAGTGTGCTTTAAAAAAACATTTTTTCTAGGGACAGAAAACTATAGGTAGGGAGAGTGTCAGTGTGTTTTACTGTGCGAATCCTTGTTTCTAGGGACAGGGAAGGACAGTGAGGGAATTCTCCTTGTGCTATAGTGTGCTTTAAAAAAACATTTTTTCTAGGGACAGAAAACTATAGGTAGGGAGAGTGTCAGTGTGTTTTACTGTGCGAATCCTTGTTTCTAGGGACAGGGAAGGACAGTGAGGGAAATTCTCCTTGTGCTATTGTGTGCTTTAAAAAAACATTTTTCTAGGGACAGAAAACTATAGGTAGGGAGAGTGTCAGTGTGTTTTACTGTGCGAATCCTTGTTTCTAGGGACAGGGAAGGACAGTGAGGGAAATTCTCCTTGTGCTATAGTGTGCTTTAAAAAAACATTTTTTCTAGGGACAGAAAACTATAGGTAGGGAGAGTGTCAGTGTGTTTTACTGTGCGAATCCTTGTTTCTAGGGACAGGGAAGGACAGTGAGGGAAATTCTCCTTGTGCTATATAGTGTGCTTTAAAAAAAAAATTTCTAGGGACAGAAAACTATAGGTAGGGAGAGTGTCAGTGTGTTTTACTGTGCGAATCCTTGTTTCTAGGGACAGGGAAGGACAGTGAGGGAAATTCTCCTTGTGCTATAGTGTGCTTTAAAAAAACATTTTTTCTAGGGACAGAAAACTATAGGTAGGGAGAGTGTCAGTGTGTTTTACTGTGCGAATCCTTGTTTCTAGGGACAGGGAAGGACAGTGAAGGATTTCTCCTTGTGCTATAGTCTGCTTTAAAAAAACATTTTTTCTAGGGACAGAAAACTATAGGTAGGGAGAGTGTCAGTGTGTTTTACTGTGCGAATCCTTGTTTCTAGGGACAGGGAAGGACAGTGAGGGAAATTCTCCTTGTGCTATAGTGTGCTTTAAAAAACATTTTTTCTAGGGACAGAAAACTATAGGTAGGGAGAGTGTCAGTGTGTTTTACTGTGCGAATCCTTGTTTCTAGGGACAGGGAAGGACAGTGAGGGAAATTCTCCTTGTGCTATAGTGTGCTTTAAAAAAAACATTTTTTCTAGGGACAGAAAACTATAGGTAGGGAGAGTGTCAGTGTGTTTTACTGTGTGAATCCTTGTTTCTAGGGACAGGGAAGGACAGTGAGGGAATTCTCCTTGTGCTATAGTGTGCTTTAAAAAACATTTTTTCTAGGGACAGAAAACTATAGGTAGGGAGAGTGTCAGTGTGTTTTACTGTGCGAATCCTTGTTTCTAGGGACAGGGAAGGACAGTGAGGGAAATTCTCCTTGTGCTATAGTGTGCTTTAAAAAAACATTTTTCTAGGGACAGAAAACTATAGGTAGGGAGAGTGTCAGTGTGTTTTACTGTGCGAATCCTTGTTTCTAGGGACAGGGAAGGACAGTGAGGGAAATTCTCCTTGTGCTATAGTGTGCTTTAAAAAAACATTTTTTCTAGGGACAGAAAACTATAGGTAGGGAGAGTGTCAGTGTGTTTTACTGTGCGAATCCTTGTTTCTAGGGACAGGGAAGGACAGTGAAGGAATTCTCCTTGTGCTATAGTCTGCTTTAAAAAAACATTTTTTCTAGGGACAGAAAACTATAGGTAGGGAGAGTGTCAGTGTGTTTTACTGTGCGAATCCTTGTTTCTAGGGACAGGGAAGGACAGTGAGGGAAATTCTCCTTGTGCTATAGTGTGCTTTAAAAAACATTTTTTCTAGGGACAGAAAACTATAGGTAGGGAGAGTGTCAGTGTGTTTTACTGTGCAAATCCTTGTTTCTAGGGACAGGGAAGGACAGTGAGGGAAATTCTCCTTGTGCTATAGTGTGCTTTAAAAAAACATTTTTCTAGGGACAGAAAACTATAGGTAGGGAGAGTGTCAGTGTGTTTTACTGTGCGAATCCTTGTTTCTAGGGACAGGGAAGGACAGTGAGGGAAATTCTCCTTGTGCTATAGTGTGCTTTAAAAAAACATTTTTTCTAGGGACAGAAAACTATAGGTAGGAAGAGTGTCAGTGTGTTTTACTGTGTGAATCCTTGTTTCTAGGGACAGGGAAGGACAGTGAGGGAAATTCCCCCCGCGCTATAGTGTGCTTTAAAAAACCATTTTTTCTAGGGACAGAAAACTATAGGTAGGGAGAGTGTCAGTGTGTTTTACTGTGCGAATCCTTGTTTCTAGGGACAGGGAAGGACAGTGAGGGAATTCTCCTTGTGCTATAGTGTGCTTTAAAAAAACATTTTTTCTAGGGACAGAAAACTATAGGTAGGGAGAGTGTCAGTGTGTTTTACTGTGCGAATCCTTGTTTCTAGGGACAGGGAAGGACAGTGAAGGAATTCTCCTTGTGCTATAGTCTGCTTTAAAAAAACATTTTTTCTAGGGACAGAAAACTATAGGTAGGGAGAGTGTCAGTGTGTTTTACTGTGCGAATCCTTGTTTCTAGGGACAGGGAAGGACAGTGAGGGAAATTCTCCTTGTGCTATAGTGTGCTTTAAAAAAACATTTTTCTAGGGACAGAAAACTATAGGTAGGGAGAGTGTCAGTGTGTTTTACTGTGCGAATCCTTGTTTCTAGGGACAGGGAAGGACAGTGAGGGAAATTCTCCTTGTGCTATAGTGTGCTTTAAAAAAACATTTTTTCTAGGGACAGAAAACTATAGGTAGGGAGAGTGTCAGTGTGTTTTACTGTGCGAATCCTTGTTTCTAGGGACAGGGAAGGACAGTGAAGGATTTCTCCTTGTGCTATAGTCTGCTTTAAAAAAACATTTTTTCTAGGGACAGAAAACTATAGGTAGGGAGAGTGTCAGTGTGTTTTACTGTGCGAATCCTTGTTTCTAGGGACAGGGAAGGACAGTGAGGGAAATTCTCCTTGTGCTATAGTGTGCTTTAAAAAACATTTTTTCTAGGGACAGAAAACTATAGGTAGGGAGAGTGTCAGTGTGTTTTACTGTGCGAATCCTTGTTTCTAGGGACAGGGAAGGACAGTGAGGGAAATTCTCCTTGTGCTATAGTGTGCTTTAAAAAAACATTTTTCTAGGGACAGAAAACTATAGGTAGGGAGAGTGTCAGTGTGTTTTACTGTGCGAATCCTTGTTTCTAGGGACAGGGAAGGACAGTGAGGGAAATTCTCCTTGTGCTATAGTGTGCTTTAAAAAAACATTTTTTCTAGGGACAGAAAACTATAGGTAGGGAGAGTGTCAGTGTGTTTTACTGTGCGAATCCTTGTTTCTAGGGACAGGGAAGGACAGTGAAGGAATTCTCCTTGTGCTATATTCTGCTTTAAAAAAACATTTTTTCTAGGGACAGAAAACTATAGGTAGGGAGAGTGTCAGTGTGTTTTACTGTGCGAATCCTTGTTTCTAGGGACAGGGAAGGACAGTGAGGGAAATTCTCCTTGTGCTATAGTGTGCTTTAAAAAAACATTTTTTCTAGGGACAGAAAACTATAGGTAGGGAGAGTGTCAGTGTGTTTTACTGTGCGAATCCTTGTTTCTAGGGACAGGGAAGGACAGTGAGGGAAATTCTCCTTGTGCTATAGTGTGCTTTAAAAAACCATTTTTCTAGGGACAGAAAACTATAGGTAGGGAGAGTGTCAGTGTGTTTTACTGTGCGAATCCTTGTTTCTAGGGACAGGGAAGGACAGTGAGGGAAATTCTCCTTGTGCTATAATGTGCTTTAAAAAAACATTTTTTCTAGGGACAGAAAACTATGGGTAGGGAGAGTGTCAGTGTGTTTTACTGTGCGAATCCTTGTTTCTAGGGACAGGGAAGGACAGTGAGGGAAATTCTCCTTGTGCTATAGTGTGCTTTAAAAAAATTTTTTTCTAGGGACAGAAAACTATAGGTAGGGAGAGTGTCAGTGTGTTTTACTGTGCGAATCCTTGTTTCTAGGGACAGGGAAGGACAGTGAGGGAAATTCTCCTTGTGCTATAGTGTGCTTTAAAAAAACATTTTTTCTAGGGACAGAAAACTATAGGTAGGGAGAGTGTCAGTGTGTTTTACTGTGCGAATCCTTGTTTCTAGGGACAGGGAAGGACAGTGAGGGAAATTCTCCTTGTGCTATAGTGTGCTAAAGCATTCCTCATCAACCATCTTTGAAATCCTTGTTTTTTGGACAGTCAGGGAAATTGTCGTTGTACTATTCTGTGCAAAAGCAATCATCCTCAACCATATTTAGAAATCCTTAAGTAAAGGGACAGAGAAGGACACCTGAAGGTAGCCCTTATTGCTTTTTTCCCATCTCCCTGCAGGCCATCTATTAGAATGTCTGGAAGGCAAACAAGGAGAGGCAGACAGTCAGGAGGCAATAAAAGAGGGCAAGCAGGCTCTGTGTCTGGGGGCAACAGTGCTGGTCGTGGACGCGGTGCATTGTCATCAGCACATGGCCATGGGACACGCTTGTCCTTCTTTTCGGCAGCTGGACATGTTGAGCCACATCATGCCGAAGACTTGGTAGAGTGGATGACCAAGCCCTCCTCCTCCTCCTCATCCTCTCTCACCCAGGCTCAGGGTACTGGCAAAGCAGCTGCCAAAGCGTCCTCTTCCCTGGTATCAATGTCAGACTCATCATCAGTCACTCCTTCCCTAGACCCACCATGTCCTCCTCCTGAGGAGTCCCCCGAACTGTTTGAGCACAGTGTTGGGTACATGCTCCAGGAGGATGCCCAGCGTTTCGAAGGGTCTGATGATGAAACCCAGCTACAGGAAGGCAGTAGCGTGAGAGCAGACAGAGGGGATGCTCAAGAAGGACACCAATCTGGCAGTCATGTTCCAGCAGCTGCAGCATACTGCCAGATTGGCTCCAGTGATGAGGAGGGAGGGGATGATGAGGTCACTGACTCCACGTGGGTGCCTAATAGGAGAGAGGAGGAGGAGGAGGATGAGGAGGAGGCACATCTCCAACGAGGCAGGATGCCCTTTGGTGGCCAGCGTAAGGGCAGTACACCGACGGAATCACACCGCAGAGCTCCGCCTGTGCAGGGCGCTGCCTCTGCCCGTCATTCAAAAAGTTCTTTGGTGTGGGCCTTTTTTGAGGCTAGTGCATCAGATCGCACAGCTGCTGTTTGCAACATATGTCTCAAGCGTATATCGCGTGGCCAAAACATCAGCCGCTTGGGTACCACATGCCTGACCAGACATATGTTGACCTGCCATGCAGCTCGTTGGCAAGCCTACCTCAAAGACCCACACCAAAGAACAAAGCGGACCTCTCCTTGCACCGCATCAGCTGGGATCTCCAGCCCCACTATAACTTCAGTCCTCTCTGAAACATGCACTGAGAGGAATGAAGGTGTAGAATTAGGTGTGTCACAGCCAAGTACTTGCGGCCACTCTGCTAGCAGTACACCGACGTCCGATTCTAGCAGGCAAATTTCCCTGCTCCAGCTGCTGGACCGTCGAAAGAAGTTCACTCCCAGCCATCCACATGCCCAGCGGTTGAATGCTAGCTTGGCTAAATTGCTAGAGCTTCAACTGCTGCCTTTTCAGTTGGTAGACTCGGCCCCCTTCCGTGAGTTTGTGCAATGTGCGGTTCCTCAGTGGCAGGTTCCCAAACGCCACTTTTTCTCACGGAAGGCTATTCCGGCTCTCTACCGGCATGTGGAAGGCAATGTCTTGGCCTCGCTGGACAGGGCGGTCAGCGGTAAGGTGCATATTACCGCTGACTCATGGTCCAGCAGGCATGGACAGGGACGTTACCTTTCTTTCACGGCCCATTGGGTCACTCTTTTGGCAGCTGGGAAGGATGCAGGACAAGGTGCAGTAGTGTTGGAGGTTGTTCCACCGCCACGCCTCCAAAATGCTACTACTGGTTGTGACACACCTCTCTCCTCCACCCCCTCCTCTTCTTCTTCCTCCATGGCCTCTTCCTGTGGTTTGTCCTATGAACCAGCGGTGCTCCGTAGCCGTTCAAGGGGCTACACAAGTACGCAGGCAAAAAGATGCCATGCCGTGCTTGCGCTGGTGTGTTTGGGGGACAGAAGCCACACTGGGGCAGAGGTCCTGTCTGCTCTGCAGGGCCAGGCCGAGAGGTGGTTGACGCCACGCCAGCTTAAGCCAGGAATGGTGGTTTGCGACAATGGCACCAACCTCCTCTCCGCCCTCCGACAGGGACAACTGACCCATGTGCCCTGTGTGGCTCACGTCCTTAACCTGGTGGTGCAGCGGTTCTTGGGCAGGTACCCGGGCTTACAGGATGTCCTGAGGCAGGCCAGGAAAGTCTGTGTGCATTTCCGCAGATCTTATAATGCCAGTGCTCGCCTGGCTGAGCTGCAAAAGGAGTTGAACCTGCCCAAGAACCGCCTTATATGTGACATGCCCACCAGGTGGAACTCAACGTTGGCCATGCTGCAGCGGCTGCACATGCAGCAGAGGGCCATCAATGAGTACCTGTGCGACTACGGCACCAGGACAGGGTCAGGGGAGCTTGGTTTTTTTTCTCCACGCCAGTGGGGCATGATCAGGGATGCATGCACTGTCCTGGCACCATTTGAGGAGGCCACGAGGATGGTGAGCAGTGACAGTGCATGCATCAGTGACACTGTACCGCTTGTCCACCTGTTGGAGCACACGCTGCGTGGAATAATGGACAGGGCACTTGAGGCAGAACAGAGGCAGGAAGAGGAGGACTTCCTTGCCTCTCAAGGCCCCCTTTACCCAGACAGTGTTCCTTCTGTCCCACCCATCGCACAGGAAGGGGACGAGGAGGAGGAGGAGGAGGAGGAGGATTGTGTCAGCATGGAGGTGGAGGCTGGCACTCAGCATCATCAGCAGCAGTCTTTTAGGGATGATTTACAGTCCCAAGAAACCAGTGGACTTGTACGTGGCTGGGAGGAGGTGGCTGCGGATCATGTCGTCCTTAGTGACCCAGAGGACTCCGGAGCGAATGCCTCAGCAAACCTACGCTGCATGGCCTCCCTGATCCTGCAAAGTCTGCGGAAGGATCCTCGTATTCTTCGGATCAAGGAGAGGGACCATTACTGGCTGGCCACTCTCCTTGATCCACGGTACAAGGGTAAGGTTGCGGACCTTATGTTACCGTCGCAGAGGGAGCAGAGGATGAGACAACTCCGGGAGGCCTTGCAGAAAGGTCTGTGCAACGCGTTCCCAGAGACTGGGAGGTTACAAACTCCTGGTCCTGGACAACGAGTTGCTGAGGCTTCGGCCAGTCAAATAAGGAGCGGTGGGGAAGGTGGCCGTCTGACCGATGCGTTCAGACAATTCTTTAGTCCGCAGCCCCAAAGTATGATCGGTTCCAGCAACCATCGCCAGCGTCTGATAAACATGGTGCAGGAATATCTAGGGGCAAGGTCAGACTTGGACACCTTCCCCACCGAAAATCCTCTGGCTTACTGGGTCTTGAGGATGGATCACTGGCCAGAGCTTGCACAGTATGCAATTGAGCTACTGGCCTGTCCTGCATCCAGCGTTCTTTCGGAACGCACATTCAGTGCTGCTGGAGGATTTGTCACGGATCACAGGGTGCGCCTGTCCACCGACTCGGTTGATCGACTGACTTTCATCAAGATGAACCAGTCTTGGATCACCACCAGCTACCACACACCTGATGCTGATATAACAGACTAATTGATTTTAACATGTCACATCCCTTCAAGACTGTTGCTGATGCTGAGTGCCTGTGCTGTTATGTTGACTGGCTATCCTCCTCCTCCGAGTCCTCAATGATACGATTGATGATGATAGCTTGGAAGATCATTTTTGTTTATGGGTGCCGCCACCAGTGGCTAAGGCCCAATTTTTCAGCCCCTGTTTTACAGGGGCGTGTAATTACAATTTTTTTAGCAATAATTTGCCATAGGGCTCATTGCTGTGCTCCAAGTACAGTATCTGTGAGGGGTTGGAGTGTTGTGGCACCAGTGCCTAAGGCCCAATTTTTCAGCCCCTGTTTAACAGGGGCGTGTCATTACAATTTTTGAAGCAATACTTTGCAACAGGGCTCATTGCTGTGCTCCAAGTACAGTATCTGTGAGGGGTTGTAGTGTTGTGCCACCAGTGCCTAAGGCCCAATTTTTCAGCCCCTGTTCAACAGGGGCATGCAATTACAATTCTTGATCTAATAATTCACAGCAGGGCCCATTGCTGCACCCACCAAGAGTAACTCTGAGGGCTTACAGTGTTGTGGCAACGCCACCACCACCACCACCACGAAAGGCCCAATTTTTCAGCCCCTGTTCAAAAGGGGCATGTAATTACAATTCTTGATCTAATAATTCACAGCAGGGCCCATTCCTGCACCCACCAAGAGTAACTCTGAGGGCTTACAGTGTTGTGGCAACGCCACCACCACCACCACCACGAAAGGCCCAATTTTTCAGCCCCTGTTCAACAGGGGCATGCAATTACAATTCTTGATCTAATAATTCACAGCAGGGCCCATTGCTGCACCCACCAAGAGTAACTGTCAGGGCTTACAGTGTTGTGGCACCAGCACCACCATCAAAGGCCCAATTTTTACTACCACTGTTCAACAATTATATGTAATTAAAATTCCTGATATAATAGTTGACAGCAGGGCGTTCCAGCACCAACCAAGAGTAACTGTGAGTGCTTACAGTGTTGTGCCAACACCAACAACTAAGGGGCCTATTTCTGCAGAGTATATACAGCAGGTCCCTACTTTCAAAAATCCAACTTACAAACGACTCCTACTTGCAAACGCAAGAAGACAACAGGAAGTGAGAGGAAATCTACCCCTAGGAAGGAAAATTCTCTCCTGTAAGAATTAATATGGGAGAAAGGTGTCTCCTCTGTACTGATGCTTTATCACCAATCCTTGTTTCAAGAAAAACACCACATTTCAAAAACAGTTGTCATTGGGACGGAAAGTGAGGTGAAATGTTCTGAACAGGGGCACAGACAGCAAAACAAATGTTACAGGGGTGATAACCCTTACCTATGTTTTCCAAAAAGTTTAAAAATAGATTTTTGGGCTGGAGCTACACTTAAACAATGTACCTGTTCAAAATTACAAACACATTCTACATAAGAACAAACCTACAGTCCCTGTCTTGTATGCACCGCCTGTATACGGCTGTTCAGAGTATATAGGGCCTTTTTTATTTTATGTGCGGGGTTCCCCTTAATATCCATACAAGACCCAAAGGGACTGGTAATGGGCTGGGGTAGGGGGGGGGGCTCATGGGGTAGCTATGCCATTTTTCTTAAAGATTTTCATCCATATTACCGGGACCAGACATTACATTAAAGCCGCAAGCAGTTTTAAATGGCTTTTTTTTCCTTTAGAAGTGTCATTTTGTGCAGGGACAGTTCTAAACACGGGAAACACGTGGCACTTCACAGGCATACTTTAGACACCCCCCAGGTACGATATTTAAAGGAATATTTGACTTTTTTTTTCACTTTATGCATCATTAAAATGACTGCTCCCGAAAAACGACCGTTTTTAAAACTTCTTTTTGCATTGATACATGTCCCCTGGTGCACAACCCGGGTTCCCAAACCCTTTTTAGGACAATAACATGCGTAATAGTTGTTATAATTAGCACTTTAGAATTCGAACGTTCGCATCCATTGTATTTAATAGGGTTCTAATGTTCGTACGAACTTTCGGTCCGTTCGCGGGTTCTGGTGCGAACCGAACCCAGGGGTGTTCGGCTCATCACTATCAGTGATGATCCATAGTACATCAGTGATGGACCATAGTACATCAGTGATGGTCCATAGTACACCAGTGATGATCCATAGTACACCAGTGATGGCCCATAGTACACCAGTGATGGCCCATAGTACATCAGTGATGATCCATAGTACATCAGTGATGATCCACAGTACATCAGTGATGATCCACAGTACATCAGGGATGGTCCATAGTACATCAGTGATGATCCATAGTACACCAGTGATGATCCATAGTACACCAGTAATGGCCCATAGTACATCAGTGATGAACTATAGTACATCAGTGATGATCCACAGTACATCAGGGATGGTCCACAGTACATCAGTGATGATCCATAGTACATCAGTGATGGCCCATAGTACATCAGTGATGATCCATATCACACCAGTGATGATCCATAGTACACCAGGGATGACCCACAGTACATCAGTGATGATCCACAGTACATCAGTGATGGTCCATAGTAAATCAGTGATGGTCCATAGTACACCAGTGATGATCCATAGTTCACCAGTGATGGCCCATAGTACACCAGTGATGATCCATAGTACACCAGAGATGGCCCATAGTATACCAGTGGTGTCCCATAGTACATCAGTGATGATCCACAGTACATCAGTGATGATCCATAGTACACCAGGGATGGCCCATAGTACATCAGTGATGGCTCATAGTACATCAGTGATGATCCATAGTACATCAGTGATGATCCATAGTACACCAGTGATGATCCATAGTACTTCAGTGATGATCTATAGTACATCAGTGATGATCCACAGTACATCAGTGATGATCCACAGTACATCAGTGATGATCCACGGTACATCAGTGATGATCCATAGTACATCAGTGATGATCCTCAGTACATCAATGATGATCCACAGTACATCAGTGATGATCCACAGTACATCAGTGATGATCCACAGTACATCAGTGATGATCCACGGTACATCAGTGATGATCCATAGTACATCAGTGATGATCCTCAGTACATCAATGATGATCCACAGTACATCAGTGATGATCCACAGTACATCAGTGATGATCCACAGTACATCAGTGATGATCCACAGTACATCAGTGATGATCCATAGTACATCAGTGATGATCCATAGTACACCAGTGATGGCCCATAGTACACCAGTGATGATCCATAGTACACCAGTGATGGCCCATAGTACTTCAGTGATGATCTATAGTACATCAGTGATGATCCACAGTACATCAGTGATGATCCACAATACATCAGGGATGGTCCACAGTATATCAGTGATGATCCATAGTACATCAGTGATGGCCCACAGTACATCAGTGATGATCCACAGTACATCAGTGATGATCCATAGTACACCAGTGATGGTCCATAGTACACCAGTGATGGTCCATAGTACATCAGTGATGATCCATAGTACATCAGTGATGATCCACAGTACATCAGGGATGGTCCACAGTACATCAGTGATGATCCATAGTACACCAGTGATGGCCCAAAGCACATCAGTGATGGTCCATAGTACACCAGGGATGATCCATTGTAATCCAGTGATGATCCATAGTACACCAGTGATGGCCCATAGTACACCAGTGATGGTCCATAGTACATCAGTGATGATCCACAGTACATCAGTGATGATCTATAGTACATCAGGGATGGTCCACAGTACATCAGTGATGATCCATAGTACACCAGTGATGATCCATAGTACATCAGTGATGCTCCATAGTACACCTGTGATGGCCCACAGTACACCTGTGATGGCCCACAGTAGATCAGTGATGATCCACAGTACATCAGGGATGATCCACAGTATATCAGGGATGGTCCACAGTATATCAGTGATGAGCCATAGTACATCAGTGATGGTCCATAGTACACCAGTGATGATTCATAGTACACCAGTGATGGCCGATAGTACACCAGTGATGGCCCATAGTACACCAGTGATGATCCATAGTACACCAGTGATGGCCCATAGTACACCAGTGATGTCCCATAGTACATCAGTGATGATCCATAGTACATCAGTGATGATCCATAGTACACCAGTGATGATCCATAGTACATCAGTGATGGCTCTTAGTACATCAGTGATGATCCATAGTACACCAGTGATGATCCATAGTACATCAGTGATGGCTCATAGTACATCAGTGATGATCCATAATACATCAGTGATGATCCATAGTACATCAGTGATGATCCATAGTACACCAGTCATGGCCCATAGTACTACAGTGATGATCTATAGTACATCAGTGATGATCCACAGTACATCAGTGATGATCCAAGGTACATCAGTGATGATCCATAGTACATCAGTGATGATCCTCAGTACATCAGTGATGATCCACAGTACATCAGTGATGATCCACAGTACATCAGTGATGATCCACAGTACATCAGGGATGGTCCACAGTACATCAGTGATGATCCATATTACACCAGTCATGATCCATAGTACATCAGTGATGATCCATAGTACACCAGTGATGATCCATAGTACACCAGTGATGGCCCATAGTACTTCAGTGATAATTAATAGTACATCAGTGATGATCCACAGTACATCAGTGATGATCCACAATACATCAGGGATGGTCCACAGTATATCAGTGATGATCCATAGTACATCAGTGATGGCCCACAGTACATCAGTGATGATCCACAGTACATCAGTGATGATCCATAGTACACCAGTGATGGCCCATAGTACATCAGTCATGGTCCATAGTACATCAGTGATGATCCATAGTACATCAGTGATGATCCATAGTACACCAGTGATGATCCACAGTACATCAGTTATGATCCACAGTACATCAGTGATGATCCACAGTACATCAGTGATGATCCACAATACTTCAGTGATGATCCACAGTACATCAGTGATGATCCACAGTACATCAGGGATGGTCCACAGTATATCAGTGATGATCCATAGTACATCAGTGATGGCCCATAGTACATCAGTGATGATCCATAGTACACCAGTGATGATCCATAGTACACCAGTAATGTTCCATAGTACACCAGGGATGATCCACAGTACATCAGTGATGATCCACAGTACATCAGTGATGGTCCATAGTACACCAGTGATGGCCCGTAGTACACCAGTGATGGCCCATAGTACATCAGTGATGATCCATAGTACATCAATGATGATCCACAGTACATCAGTGATGATCCACAGTACATCAGGGATGGTCCATAGTACATCAGTGATGATCCATAGTACACCAGTGATGATCCATAGTACACCAGTGATGGCCCATAGTACATCAGTGATGAACTATAGTACATCAGGGATGGTCCATAGTACATCAGTGATGATCCATAGTACACCAGTGATGATCCATAGTACACCAGTGATGGCCCATAGTACATCAGTGATGAACTATAGTACATCAGTGATGATCCACAGTACATCAGTGATGATCCACAGTACATCAGGGATGGTCCATAGTACACCAGTGATGATCCACAGTACACCAGTGATGATCCATAGTACACCAGTGATGGTCCATAGTACATCAGTGATGATCTATAGTACATCAGTGATGGTCCATAGTACATCAGTGATGATCTATATACATAGTACACCAGTGATGATCTATAGTACATCAGTGATGATCTACAGTACATCAGTTATGATCCACAGTACATTAGTGATGATCCACAGTACATCAGTGATGATCCACAATACTTCAGTGATGATCCACAGTACATCAGTGATGATCCACAGTACATCAGGGATGGTCCACAGTATATCAGTGATGATCCATAGTACATCAGTGATGGTCCATAGTACATCAGTGATGGTCCATAGTACACCAGTGATGATCCATAGTACACCAGTGATGATCCATAGTACACCAGTGATGGCCCATAGTACACCAGTGATGGCCCATAGTACATCAGTGATGATTCATAGTACATCAGTGATGATCCACAGTACATCAGTGATGATCCACAGTACATCAGGGATGGTCCATAGTACATCAGTGATGATCCATAGTACACCAGTGATGATCCATAGTACACCAGTGATGGCCCATAGTACATCAGTGATGAACTATAGTACATCAGTGATGATCCACAGTACATCAGGGATGGTCCATAGTACATCAGTGATGATCCATAGTACACCAGTGATGATCCATAGTACACCAGTGATGGCCCATAGTACATCAGTGATGAACAATAGTACATCAGTGATGATCCACAGTACATCAGTGATGATCCATAGTACATCAGTGATGATCCACAGTACATCAGTGATGATCCACAGTACATCAGGGATGGTCCATAGTACATCAGTGATGATCCATAGTACACCAGTGATGATCCATAGTACACCAGTGATGGCCCATAGTACATCAGTGATGAACTATAGTACATCAGTGATGATCCACAGTACATCAGTGATGATCCACAGTACATCAGGGATGGTCCATAGTACACCAGTGATGATCCACAGTACACCAGTGATGATCCATAGTACACCAGTGATGGTCCATAGTACATCAGTGATGATCTATAGTACATCAGTGATGGTCCATAGTACATCAGTGATGATCTATAGTACATCAGTGATGATCCACAGTACATCAGTTATGATACACAGTACATCAGTGATGATCCACAGTACATCAGTGATGATCCACAATACTTCAGTGATGATCCACAGTACATCAGTGATGATCCACAGTACATCAGGGATGGTCCACAGTATATCAGTGATGATCCATAGTACATCAGTGATGGTCCATAGTACACCAGTGATGATCTATAGTACACCAGTGATGGCCCATAGTACACCAGTGATGGCCCATAGTACATCAGTGATGATCCATAGTACATCAGTGATGATCCACAGTACATCAGTGATGATCCACAGTACATCAGGGATGGTCCATAGTACATCAGTGATGATCCATAGTACACCAGTGATGATCCAAAGTACACCAGTGATGGCCCATAGTACATCAGTGATGAACTATAGTACATCAGTGATGATCCACAGTACATCAGGGATGGTCCATAGTACATCAGTGATGATCCATAGTACACCAGTGATGATCCATAGTACACCAGTGATGGCCCATAGTACATCAGTGATGAACTATAGTACATCAGTGATGATCCACAGTACATCAGTGATGATCCATAGTACATCAGTGATGATCCACAGTATATCAGTGATGATCCACAGTACATCAGGGATGGTCCATAGTACATCAGTGATGATCCATAGTACACCAGTGATGATCCATAGTACACCAGTGATGGCCCATAGTACATCAGTGATGAACTATAGTACATCAGTGATGATCCACAGTACATCAGTGATGATCCACAGTACACCAGTGATGATCCACAGTACACCAGTGATGATCCATAGTACACCAGTGATGGTCCATAGTACATCAGTGATGATCTATAGTACATCAGTGATGGTCCATAGTACATCAGTGATGAGCTATAGTACATGAGTGATGATCTATAGTACATCAGTCATGATCCATAGTACACCAGTGATGATCCAGAGTACACCAGTGATGGCCCATAGTACATCAGTGATGAACTATAGTACATCAGTGATGATCCACAGTACATCAGGGATGGTCCATAGTACATCAGTGATGATCCATAGTACACCAGTGATGGCCCATAGTACATCAGTGATGAACTATAGTACATCAGTGATGATCCACAGTACATCAGTGATGATCCACAGTACATCAGGGATGGTCCATAGTACACCAGTGATGTTCCACAGTACACCAGTGATGATCCATAGTACACCAGTGATGGCCCATAGTACATCAGTGATTAACTATAGTACATCAGTGATGATCCACAGTACATCAGTGATGATCCATAGTACATCAGTGATGATCCACAGTATATCAGTGATGATCCACAGTACATCAGGGATGGTCCATAGTACATCAGTGATGATCCATAGTACACCAGTGATGATCCATAGTACACCAGTGATTGCCCATAGTACATCAGTGATGAACTATAGTACATCAGTGATGATCCACAGTACATCAGTGATGATCCACAGTACATCAGGGATGGTCCATAGTACACCAGTGATGATCCACAGTACACCAGTGATGATCCATAGTACACCAGTGATGGTCCATAGTACATCAGTGATGATCTATAGTACATCAGTGATGGTCCATAGTACATCAGTGATGAGCTATAGTACATCAGTGATGATCTATAGTACATCAGTGATGATCCATAGTACACCAGTGATGATCCATAGTACACCAGTGATGGCCCATAGTACATCAGTGATGAACTATAGTACATCAGTGATGATCCACAGTACATCAGGTATGGTCCATAGTACATCAGTGATGATCCATAGTACATCAGTGATGATCCATAGTACACCAGTGATGGCCCATAGTACATCAGTGATGAACTATAGTACATCAGTGATGATCCACAGTACATCAGTGATGATCCATAGTACATCAGTGATGATCCACAGTACATCACTGATGATCCACAGTACATCAGGGATGGTCCATAGTACATCAGTGATGATCCATAGTACACCAGTGATGATCCATAGTACACCAGTGATGGCCCATAGTACATCAGTGATGAACTATAGTACATCAGTGATGATCCACAGTACATCAGTGATGATCCACAGTACATCAGGGATGGTCCATAGTACACCAGTGATGATCCACAGTACACCAGTGATGATCCATAGTACACCAGTGATGGTCCATAGTACATCAGTGATGATCTATAGTACATCAGTGATGGTCCATAGTACATCAGTGATGATCTATAGTACATCAGTGATGATCTATAGTACATCAGTGATGATCCATAGTACATCAGTGATGACCCACAGTACATCAGTGATGGTCCACAGTACATCAGGGATGGTCCACAGTACATCGGTGATGATCCATAGTACACCAGTGATGGCCCATAGTACATCAGTGATGGTCCATAGTACATCAGTGATGATCCATAGTAGATCAGTGATGATTCTGAGTACACCAGTGATGGCCCATAGTACACCAGTGATGGCCCATAGTACATCAGTGATGATCCACAGTACATCAGTGATGATCCATAGTACATCAGTGATGATCCACAGTACATCAGTGATGATCCACAATACATCAGGGATGGTCCATAGTACATCAGTGATGATCCATAGTACACCAGTGATGATCCATAGTACACCAGCGATGGCCCATAGTACATCAGTGATGAACTATAGTACCAGTGATGATCCACAGTACATCAGTGATGATCCACAGTACATCAGGGATGGTCCATAGTACACCAGTGATGATCCACAGTACATCAGTGATGATCTATAGTACATCAGTGATGGTCCATAGTACATCAGTGATGATCTATAGTACATCAGTGATGATCTATAGTACATCAGTGATGATCCACAGTACATCAGTTATGATACACAGTACATCAGTGATGATCCACAGTACATCAGTGATGATCCACAATACTTCAGTGATGATCCACAGTACATCAGTGATGATCCACAGTACATCAGGGATGGTCCACAGTATATCAGTGATGATCCATAGTACATCAGTGATGGTCCATAGTACATCAGTGATGGTCCATAGTACACCAGTGATGATCCATAGTACACCAGTGATGATCCATAGTACACCAGTGATGATCCATAGTACAACAGTGATGGCCCATAGTACACCAGTGATGGCCCATAGTACATCAGTGATGATCCACAGTACATCAGTGATGATCCACAGTACATCAGGGATGGTCCATAGTACATCAGTGATGATCCATAGTACACCAGTGATGATCCATAGTACACCAGTGATGGCCCATAGTACATCAGTGATGAACTATAGTACATCAGTGATGATCCACAGTACATCAGGGATGGTCCATAGTACATCAGTGATGATCCATAGTACACCAGTGATGATCCATAGTACACCAGTGATGGCCCATAGTACATCAGTGATGAACTATAGTACATCAGTGATGATCCACAGTACATCAGTGATGATCCATAGTACATCAGTGATGATCCACAGTACATCAGTGATGATCCACAGTACATCAGGGATGGTCCATAGTACATCAGTGATGATCCATAGTACACCAGTGATGATCCATAGTACACCAGTGATGGCCCATAGTACATCAGTGATGAACTATAGTACATCAGTGATGATCCACAGTACATCAGTGATGATCCACAGTACATCAGGGATGGTCCATAGTACACCAGTGATGATCCACAGTACACCAGTGATGATCCATAGTACACCAGTGATGGTCCATAGTACATCAGGGATGGTCCATAGTACATCAGTGATGATCCATAGTACACCAGTGATGATCCATAGTACACCAGTGATGGCCCATAGTACATCAGTGATGAACTATAGTACATCAGTGATGATCCACAGTACATCAGTGATGATCCACAGTACATCAGGGATGGTCCATAGTACACCAGTGATGATCCACAGTACACCAGTGATGATCCATAGTACACCAGTGATGGTCCATAGTACATCAGTGATGATCTATAGTACATCAGTGATGGTCCATAGTACATCAGTGATGATCTATAGTACATCAGTGATGATCTATAGTACATCAGTGATGATCCACAGTACATCAGTTATGATACACAGTACATCAGTGATGATCCACAGTACATCAGTGATGATCCACACTACTTCAGTGATGATCCACAGTACATCAGTGATGATCCACAGTACATCAGGGATGGTCCACAGTATATCAGTGATGATCCATAGTACATCAGTGATGGTCCATAGTACATCAGTGATGGTCCATAGTACACCAGTGATGATCCATAGTACACCAGTGATGGCCCATAGTACACCAGTGATGGCCCATAGTACATCAGTGATGAACTATAGTACATCAGTGATGATCCACAGTACATCAGGGATGGTCCATAGTACATCAGTGATGATCCATAGTACACCAGTGATGATCCATAGTACACCAGTGATGGCCCATAGTACATCAGTGATGAACTATAGTACATCAGTGATGATCCACAGTACATCAATGATGATCCATAGTACATCAGTGATGATCCACAGTACATCAGTGATGATCCACAGTACATCAGGGATGGTCCATAGTACATCAGTGATGATCCATAGTACACCAGTGATGATCCATAGTACACCAGTGATGGCCCATAGTACATCAGTGATGAACTATAGTACATCAGTGATGATCCACAGTACATCAGTGATGATCCACAGTACATCAGGGATGGTCCATAGTACACCAGTGATGATCCACAGTACACCAGTGATGATCCATAGTACACCAGTGATGGTCCATAGTACATCAGTGATGATCTATAGTACATCAGTGATGGTCCATAGTACATCAGTGATGAGCTATAGTACATCAGTGATGATCCATAGTACACCAGTGATGGCCCATAGTACATCAGTGATGATCCATAGTACACCAGTGATGATCCATAGTACACCAGTGATGGCCCATAGTACATCAGTGATGAACTATAGTACATCAGTGATGATCCACAGTACATCAGTAATGATCCATAGTACATCAGTGATGATCCACAGTACATCAGTGATGATCCACAATACATCAGGGATGGTCCATAGTACATCAGTGATGATCCATAGTACACCAGTGATGATCCATAGTACACCAGTGATGGCCCACAGTATATCAGTGATGAACTATAGTACATCAGTGATGATCCACAGTACATCAGTGATGATCCACAGTACATCAGGGATGGTCCATAGTACATCAGTGATGATCCATAGTACACCAGTGATGATCCATAGTACACCAGTGATGGCCCATAGTACATCAGTGATGAACTATAGTACATCAGTGATGATCCACAGTAAATCAGTGATGATCCATAGTACATCAGTGATGATCCACAGTACATCAGTGATGATCCACAGTACATCAGTGATGATCCACAGTACATCAGGGATGGTCCATAGTACATCAGTGATGATCCATAGTACACCAGTGATGATCCATAGTACACCAGTGATGGCCCATAGTACATCAGTGATGAACTATAGTACATCAGTGATGATCCACAGTACATCAGTGATGATCCACAGTACATCAGGGATGGTCCATAGTACACCAGTGATGATCCACAGTACACCAGTGATGATCCATAGTACACCAGTGATGGTCCATAGTACATCAGTGATGATCTATAGTACATCAGTGATGGTCCATAGTACATCAGTGATGATCCATAGTACATCAGTGATGATCCACAGTACATCAGTGATGATCCACAGTACATCAGGGATGGTCCATAGTACATCAGTGATGATCCATAGTGCACCAGTGATGATCCATAGTACACCAGCGATGGCCCATAGTACATCAGTGATGAACTATAGTACATCAGTGATGAACCACAGTACATCAGTGATGATCCACAGTACATCAGTGATGATCCACAGTACATCAGGGATGGTCCATAGTACACCAGTGATGATCCACAGTACACCAGTGATGATCCATAGTACACCAGTGATGGTCCATAGTACATCAGTGATGATCTATAGTACATCAGTGATGGTCCATAGTACATCAGTGATGATCTATAGTACATCAGTGATGATCTATAGTACATCAGTGATGATCCACAGTACATCAGTTATGATACACAGTACATCAGTGATGATCCACAGTACATCAGTGATGATCCGCAATACTTCAGTGATGATCCACAGTACATCAGTGATGATCCACAGTACATCAGGGATGGTCCACAGTATATCAGTGATGTTCCATAGTACATCAGTGATGGTCCATAGTACATCAGTGATGGTCCATAGTACACCAGTGATGATCCATAGTACACCAGTGATGGCCCATAGTACACCAGTGATGGCCCATAGTACATCAGTGATGAACTATAGTACATCAGTGATGAACTATAGTACATCAGTGATGATCCACAGTACATCAGTGATGATCCACAGTACATCAGGGATGGTCCATAGTACACCAGTGATGATCCACAGTACACCAGTGATGATCCATAGTACACCAGTGATGGTCCATAGTACATCAGTGATGATCTATAGTACATCAGTGATGGTCCATAGTACATCAGTGATGATCCATAGTACATCAGTGATGATCCACAGTACATCAGTGATGATCCACAGTACATCAGGGATGGTCCATAGTACATCAGTGATGATCCATAGTGCACCAGTGATGATCCATAGTACACCAGCGATGGCCCATAGTACATCAGTGATGAACTATAGTACATCAGTGATGAACCACAGTACATCAGTGATGATCCACAGTACATCAGTGATGATCCACAGTACATCAGGGATGGTCCATAGTACACCAGTGATGATCCACAGTACACCAGTGATGATCCATAGTACACCAGTGATGGTCCATAGTACATCAGTGATGATCTATAGTACATCAGTGATGGTCCATAGTACATCAGTGATGATCTATAGTACATCAGTGATGATCTATAGTACATCAGTGATGATCCACAGTACATCAGTTATGATACACAGTACATCAGTGATGATCCACAGTACATCAGTGATGATCCACAATACTTCAGTGATGATCCACAGTACATCAGTGATGATCCACAGTACATCAGGGATGGTCCACAGTATATCAGTGATGTTCCATAGTACATCAGTGATGGTCCATAGTACATCAGTGATGGTCCATAGTACACCAGTGATGATCCATAGTACACCAGTGATGGCCCATAGTACACCAGTGATGGCCCATAGTACATCAGTGATGAACTATAGTACATCAGTGATGATCCACAGTACATCAGGGATGGTCCATAGTACATCAGTGATGATCCATAGTACACCAGTGATGATCCATAGTACACCAGTGATGGCCCATAGTACATCAGTGATGAACTATAGTACATCAGTGATGATCCACAGTACATCAGTGATGATCCATAGTACATCAGTGATGATCCACAGTACATCAGTGATGATCCACAGTACATCAGGGATGGTCCATAGTACATCAGTGATGATCCATAGTACACCAGTGATGATCCATAGTACACCAGTGATGGCCCATAGTACATCAGTGATGAACTATAGTACATCAGTGATGATCCACAGTACATCAGTGATGATCCACAGTACATCAGTGATGATCCACAGTACATCAGGGATGGTCCATAGTACACCAGTGATGATCCACAGTACACCAGTGATGATCCATAGTACACCAGTGATGGTCCATAGTACATCAGTGATGATCTATAGTACATCAGTGATGGTCCATAGTACATCAGTGATGAGCTATATTACATCAGTGATGATCCACAGTACATCAGTGATGATCCACAGTACATCAGGGATGGTCCATAGTACATCAGTGATGATCCATAGTACACCAGTGATGATCCATAGTACACCAGTGATGGCCCACAGTATATCAGTGATGAACTATAGTACATCAGTGATGATCCACAGTACATCAGTGATGATCCACAGTACATCAGGGATGGTCCATAGTACACCAGTGATGATCCACAGTACACCAGTGATGATCCATAGTACACCAGTGATGGTCCATAGTACATCAGTGATGATCTATAGTACATCAGTGATGGTCCATAGTACATCAGTGATGATCTATAGTACATCAGTGATGATCTATAGTACATCAGTGATGATCCATAGTACATCAGTGATGATCCACAGTACATCAGTGATGGTCCACAGTACATCAGGGATGGTCCACAGTACATCGGTGATGATCCATAGTACACCAGTGATGGCCCATAGTACATCAGTGATGGTCCATAGTACATCAGTGATGATCCATAGTACATCAGTGATGATCCATAGTACACCAGTGATGGCCCATAGTACATCAGTGATGATCCATAGTACATCAGTGATGATCCACAGTACATCAGTGATGATCCACAGTACATCAGGGATGGTCCATAGTACATCAGTGATGATCCATAGTACACCAGTAATGATCCATAGTACACCAGTGATGGCCCATAGTACATCAGTGATGAACTATAGTACATCAGTGATGATCCACAGTACATCAGTGATGATCCACAGTACATCACGGATGGTCCATAGTACACCAGTGATGATCCACAGTACATCAGTTATGATCCACAGTACATTAGTGATGATCCACAGTACATCAGTGATGATCCACAGTACATCAGTGATGATCCACAATACTTCAGTGATGATCCACAGTACATCAGGGATGGTCCACAGTACATCAGTGATGGTCCACAGTATATCAGTGATGATCCATAGTACATCAGTGATGGTCCATAGTACATCAGTGATGGTCCATAGTACACCAGTGATGATCCATAGTACACCAGTGATGGCCCATAGTACACCAGTGATGGCCCATAGTACATCAGTGATGATCCATAGTACATCAGTGATGATCCACAGTACATCAGTGATGATCCACAGTACATCAGGGATGGTCCATAGTACATCAGTGATGATCCATAGTACACCAGTGATGATCCATAGTACACCAGTGATGGCCCATAGTACATCAGTGATGAACTATAGTACATCAGAGATGATCCACAGTACATCAGGGATGGTCCATAGTACATCAGTCATGATCCATAGTACACCAGTGATGATCCATAGTACACCAGTGATGGCCCATAGTACATCAGTGATGAACTATAGTACATCAGTGATGATCCACAGTACATCAGTGATGATCCATAGTACATCAGTGATGATCCACAGTACATCAGGGATGGTCCATAGTACATCAGTGATGATCCATAGTACACCAGTGATGATCCATAGTACACCAGTGATGGCCCATAGTACACCAGTGATGAACTATTGTACATCAGTGATGATCCACAGTACATCAGTGATGATCCACAGTACATCAGGGATGGTCCATAGTACACCAGTGATGATCCACAGTACACCAGTGATGGTCCATAGTACATCAGTGATGATCTATAGTACATCAGTGATGATCTATAGTACATCAGTGATGATCCACAGTACATCAGTTATGATACACAGTACATCAGTGATGATCCACAGTACATCAGTGATGATCCACAATACTTCAGTGATGATCCACAGTACATCAGTGATGATCCACAGTACATCAGGGATGGTCCACAGTATATCAGTGATGATCCATAGTACATCAGTGATGGTCCATAGTACATCAGTGATGGTCCATAGTACACCAGTGATGATCCACAGTACACCAGTGATGATCCATAGTACATCAGTGATGGTCCATAGTACATCAGTGATGGTCCATAGTACACCAGTGATGATCCATAGTACACCAGTGATGGCCCATAGTACACCAGTGATGGCCCATAGTACATCAGTGATGATCCATAGTACATCAGTGATGATCCACAGTACATCAGTGATGATCCACAGTACATCAGGGATGGTCCATAGTACATCAGTGATGATCCATAGTACACCAGTGATGATCCATAGTACACCAGTGATGGCCCATAGTACATCAGTGATGAACTATAGTACATCAGTGATGATCCACAGTACATCAGGGATGGTCCATAGTACATCAGTGATGATCCATAGTACACCAGTGATGATCCATAGTACACCAGTGATGGCCCATAGTACATCAGTGATGAACTATAGTACATCAGTGATGATCCACAGTACATCAGTGATGATCCATAGTACATCAGTGATGATCCACAGTACATCAGTGATGATCCACAGTACATCAGGGATGGTCCATAGTACATCAGTGATGATCCATAGTACACCAGTGATGATCCATAGTACACCAGTGATGGCCCATAGTACATCAGTGATGAACTATAGTACATCAGTGATGATACACAGTACATCAGTGATGATCCACAGTACATCAGGGATGGTCCATAGTACACCAGTGATGATCCACAGTACACCAGTGATGATCCATAGTACACCAGTGATGGTCCATAGTACATCAGTGATGATCTATAGTACATCAGTGATGGTCCATAGTACATCAGTGATGAGCTATAGTACATCAGTGATGATCTATAGTACATCAGTGATGATCCATAGTACACCAGTGATGATCCATAGTACACCAGTGATGGCCCATAATACATCAGTGATGAACTATAGTACATCAGTGATGATCCACAGTACATCAGGGATGGTCCATAGTACATCAGTGATGATCCATAGTACATCAGTGATGATCCATAGTACACCAGTGATGGCCCATAGTACATCAGTGATGAACTATAGTACATCAGTGATGATCCACAGTACATCAGTGATGATCCATAGTACATCAGTGATGATCCACAGTACATCAGGGATGGTCCATAGTACATCAGTGATGATCCATAGTACACCAGTGATGATCCATAGTACACCAGTGATGGCCCATAGTACATCAGTGATGAACTATAGTACATCAGTGATGATCCACAGTACATCAGTGATGATCCACAGTACATCAGGGATGGTCCATAGTACACCAGTGATGATCCACAGTACACCAGTGATGATCCATAGTACACCAGTGATGGTCCATAGTACATCAGTGATGATCTATAGTACATCAGTGATGGTCCATAGTACATCAGTGATGATCTATAGTACATCAGTGATGATCCATAGTACATCAGTGATGATCCACAGTACATCAGTGATGGTCCACAGTACATCAGGGATGGTCCACAGTACATCGGTGATGATCCATAGTACACCAGTGATGGCCCATAGTACATCAGTGATGGTCCATAGTACATCAGTGATGATCCATAGTAGATCAGTGATGATCCATAGGACACCAGTGATGGCCCATAGTACACCAGTGATGGCCCATAGTACATCAGTGATGATCCACAGTACATCAGTGATTCATAGTACATCAGTGATGATCCACAGTACATCAGTGATGATCCACAGTACATCAGGGATGGTCCATAGTACATCAGTGATGATCCATAGTACACCAGTGATGATCCATAGTACACCAGTGATGGCCCATAGTACATCAGTGATGAACTATAGTACATCAGTGATGATCCACAGTACATCAGTGATGATCCACAGTACATCAGGGATGGTCCATAGTACACTAGTGATGATCCACAGTACACCAGTGATGATCCATAGTACACCAGTGATGGTCCATAGTACATCAGTGATTATCTATAGTACATCAGTGATGGTAAATAGTACATCAGTGATGATCTATAGTACATCAGTGATGATCTATAGTACATCAGTGATGATCTATAGTACATCAGTGATGATCCACAGTACATCAGTTATGATACACAGTACATCAGTGATGATCCACAGTACATCAGTGATGATCCACAATACTTCAGTGATGATCCACAGTACATCAGTGATGATCCACAGTACATCAGGGATGGTCCACAGTATATCAGTGATGATCCATAGTACATCAGTGATGGTCCATAGTACATCAGTGATGGTCCATAGTACACCAGTGATGATCCATAGTACACCAGTGATGATCCATAGTACACCAGTGATGGCCCATAGTACACCAGTGATGGCCCATAGTACATCAGTGAGGATCCATAGTACATCAGTGATGATCCACAGTACATCAGTGATGATCCACAGTACATCAGGGATGGTCCATAGTACATCAGTGATGATCCATAGTACACCAGTGATGATCCATAGTACACCAGTGATGGCCCATAGTACATCAGTGATGAACTATAGTACATCAGTGATGATCCACAGTACATCAGGGATGGTCCATAGTACATCAGGGATGGTCCATAGTACATCAGTGATGGTCCATAGTACACCAGTGATGATCCATAGTACACCAGTGATGATCCATAGTACACCAGTGATGGCCCATAGTACATCAGTGATGAACTATAGTACATCAGTGATGATCCACAGTACATCAGGGATGGTCCATAGTACATCAGTGATGATCCATAGTACACCAGTGATGATCCATAGTACACCAGTGATGGCCCATAGTACATCAGTGATGAACTATAGTACATCAGTGATGATCCACAGTACATCAGTGATGATCCATAGTACATCAGTGATGATCCACAGTACATCAGTGATGATCCACAGTACATCAGGGATGGTCCATAGTACATCAGTGATGATCCATAGTACACCAGTGATGATCCATAGTACACCAGTGATGGCCCATAGTACATCAGTGATGAACTATAGTACATCAGTGATGATCCACAGTACATCAGTGATGATCCACAGTACATCAGTGATGATCCACAGTACATCAGGGATGGTCCATAGTACATCAGTGATGATCCATAGTACACCAGTGATGATCCATAGTACACCAGTGATGGCCCATAGTACATCAGTGATGAACTATAGTACATCAGAGATGATCCACAGTACATCAGGGATGGTCCATAGTACATCAGTCATGATCCATAGTACACCAGTGATGATCCATAGTACACCAGTGATGGCCCATAGTACATCAGTGATGAACTATAGTACATCAGTGATGATCCACAGTACATCAGTGATGATCCATAGTACATCAGTGATGATCCACAGTACATCAGGGATGGTCCATAGTACATCAGTGATGATCCATAGTACACCAGTGATGATCCATAGTACACCAGTGATGGCCCATAGTACACCAGTGATGAACTATTGTACATCAGTGATGATCCACAGTACATCAGTGATGATCCACAGTACATCAGGGATGGTCCATAGTACACCAGTGATGATCCACAGTACACCAGTGATGGTCCATAGTACATCAGTGATGATCTATAGTACATCAGTGATGATCTATAGTACATCAGTGATGATCCACAGTACATCAGTTATGATACACAGTACATCAGTGATGATCCACAGTACATCAGTGATGATCCACAATACTTCAGTGATGATCCACAGTACATCAGTGATGATCCACAGTACATCAGGGATGGTCCACAGTATATCAGTGATGATCCATAGTACATCAGTGATGGTCCATAGTACATCAGTGATGGTCCATAGTACACCAGTGATGATCCATAGTACACCAGTGATGATCCATAGTACATCAGTGATGGTCCATAGTACATCAGTGATGGTCCATAGTACACCAGTGATGATCCATAGTACACCAGTGATGGCCCATAGTACACCAGTGATGGCCCATAGTACATCAGTGATGATCCATAGTACATCAGTGATGATCCACAGTACATCAGTGATGATCCACAGTACATCAGGGATGGTCCATAGTACATCAGTGATGATCCATAGTACACCAGTGATGATCCATAGTACACCAGTGATGGCCCATAGTACATCAGTGATGAACTATAGTACATCAGTGATGATCCACAGTACATCAGGGATGGTCCATAGTACATCAGTGATGATCCATAGTACACCAGTGATGATCCATAGTACACCAGTGATGGCCCATAGTACATCAGTGATGAACTATAGTACATCAGTGATGATCCACAGTACATCAGTGATGATCCATAGTACATCAGTGATGATCCACAGTACATCAGTGATGATCCACAGTACATCAGGGATGGTCCATAGTACATCAGTGATGATCCATAGTACACCTGTGATGATCCATAGTACACCAGTGATGGCCCATAGTACATCAGTGATGAACTATAGTACATCAGTGATGATCCACAGTACATCAGTGATGATCCACAGTACATCAGGGATGGTCCATAGTACACCAGTGATGATCCACAGTACACCAGTGATGATCCATAGTACACCAGTGATGGTCCATAGTACATCAGTGATGATCTATAGTACATCAGTGATGGTCCATAGTACATCAGTGATGAGCTATAGTACATCAGTGATGATCTATAGTACATCAGTGATGATCCATAGTACACCAGTGATGATCCATAGTACACCAGTGATGGCCCATAATACATCAGTGATGAACTATAGTACATCAGTGATGATCCACAGTACATCAGGGATGGTCCATAGTACATCAGTGATGATCCATAGTACATCAGTGATGATCCATAGTACACCAGTGATGGCCCATAGTACATCAGTGATGAACTATAGTACATCAGTGATGATCCACAGTACATCAGTGATGATCCATAGTACATCAGTGATGATCCACAGTACATCAGTGATGATCCACAGTACATCAGGGATGGTCCATAGTACATCAGTGATGATCCATAGTACACCAGTGATGATCCATAGTACACCAGTGATGGCCCATAGTACATCAGTGATGAACTATAGTACATCAGTGATGATCCACAGTACATCAGTGATGATCCACAGTACATCAGGGATGGTCCATAGTACACCAGTGATGATCCACAGTACACCAGTGATGATCCATAGTACACCAGTGATGGTCCATAGTACATCAGTGATGATCTATAGTACATCAGTGATGGTCCATAGTACATCAGTGATGATCTATAGTACATCAGTGATGATCCATAGTACATCAGTGATGATCCACAGTACATCAGTGATGGTCCACAGTACATCAGGGATGGTCCACAGTACATCGGTGATGATCCATAGTACACCAGTGATGGCCCATAGTACATCAGTGATGGTCCATAGTACATCAGTGATGATCCATAGTAGATCAGTGATGATCCATAGGACACCAGTGATGGCCCATAGTACACCAGTGATGGCCCATAGTACATCAGTGATGATCCACAGTACATCAGTGATCCATAGTACATCAGTGATGATCCACAGTACATCAGTGATGATCCACAGTACGTCAGGGATGGTCCATAGTACATCAGTGATGATCCATAGTACACCAGTGATGATCCATAGTACACCAGTGATGGCCCATAGTACATCAGTGATGAACTATAGTACATCAGTGATGATCCACAGTACATCAGTGATGATCCACAGTACATCAGGGATGGTCCATAGTACACCAGTGATAATCCACAGTACACCAGTGATGATCCATAGTACACCAGTGATGGTCCATAGTACATCAGTGATGATCTATAGTACATCAGTGATGGTAAATAGTACATCAGTGATGATCTATAGTACATCAGTGATGATCTATAGTACATCAGTGATGATCTATAGTACATCAGTGATGATCCACAGTACATCAGTTATGATACACAGTACATCAGTGATGATCCACAGTACATCAGTGATGATCCACAATACTTCAGTGATGATCCACAGTACATCAGTGATGATCCACAGTACATCAGGGATGGTCCACAGTATATCAGTGATGATCCATAGTACATCAGTGATGGTCCATAGTACATCAGTGATGGTCCATAGTACACCAGTGATGATCCATAGTACACCAGTGATGATCCATAGTACACCAGTGATGGCCCATAGTACACCAGTGATGGCCCATAGTACATCAGTGAGGATCCATAGTACATCAGTGATGATCCACAGTACATCAGTGATGATCCACAGTACATCAGTGATGATCCATAGTACACCAGTGATGATCCATAGTACACCAGTGATGGCCCATAGTACATCAGTGATGAACTATAGTACATCAGTGATGATCCACAGTACATCAGGGATGGTCCATAGTACATCAGGGATGGTCCATAGTACATCAGTGATGGTCCATAGTACACCAGTGATGATCCATAGTACACCAGTGATGATCCATAGTACACCAGTGATGGCCCATAGTACATCAGTGATGAACTATAGTACATCAGTGATGATCCACAGTACATCAGGGATGGTCCATAGTACATCAGTGATGATCCATAGTACACCAGTGATGATCCATAGTACACCAGTGATGGCCCATAGTACATCAGTGATGAACTATAGTACATCAGTGATGATCCACAGTACATCAGTGATGATCCATAGTACATCAGTGATGATCCACAGTACATCAGTGATGATCCACAGTACATCAGGGATGGTCCATAGTACATCAGTGATGATCCATAGTACACCAGTGATGATCCATAGTACACCAGTGATGGCCCATAGTACATCAGTGATGAACTATAGTACATCAGTGATGATCCACAGTACATCAGTGATGATCCACAGTACATCAGGGATGGTCCATAGTACACCAGTGATGATCCACAGTACACCAGTGATGATCCATAGTACACCAGTGATGGTCCATAGTACATCAGTGATGATCTATAGTACATCAGTGATGGTCCATAGTACATCAGTGATGAGCTATAGTACATCAGTGATGATCTATAGTACATCAGTGATGAACTATAGTACATCAGTGATGATCCACAGTACATCAGTGATGATCCACAGTACATCAGGGATGGTCCATAGTACACCAGTGATGATCCACAGTACACCAGTGATGATCCATAGTACACCAGTGATGGTCCATAGTACATCAGTGATGATCTATAGTACATCAGTGATGGTCCATAGTACATCAGTGATGATCTATAGTACATCAGTGATGATCTATAGTACATCAGTGATGATCCACAGTACATCAGTGATGATACACAGTACATCAGTGATGATCCACAGTACATCAGTGATGATCCACAATACTTCAGTGATGATCCACAGTACATCAGTGATGATCCACAGTACATCAGGGATGGTCCACAGTATATCAGTGATGATCCATATTACATCAGTGATGGTCCATAGTACATCAGTGATGGTCCATAGTACACCAGTGATGATCCATAGTACACCAGGGATGGCCCATAGTACACCAGTGATGGCCCATAGTACATCAGTGATGAACTATAGTACATCAGTGATGATCCACAGTACATCAGGGATGGTCCATAGTACATCAGTGATGATCCATAGTACACCAGTGATGATCCATAGTACACCAGTGATGGTCCATAGTACATCAGTGATGATCTATAGTACATCAGTGATGGTCCATAGTACATCAGTGATGAGCTATAGTACATCAGTGATGATCCACAATACATCAGTGATGATCCATAGTACATCAGGGATGGTCCATAGTACATCAGTGATGATCCATAGTACACCAGTGATGATCCATAGTACACCAGTGATGGCCCACAGTATATCGGTGATGAACTATAGTACATCAGTGATGATCCACAGTACATCAGTGATGATCCACAGTACATCAGGGATGGTCCATAGTACACCAGTGATGATCCACAGTACACCAGTGATAATCCATAGTACACCAGTGATGGTCCATAGTACATCAGTGATGATCTATAGTACATCAGTGATGGTCCATAGTACATCAGTGATGATCTATAGTACATCAGTGATGATCTATAGTACATCAGTGATGATCCATAGTACATCAGTGATGATCCACAGTACATCAGTGATGGTCCACAGTACATCAGGGATGGTCCACAGTACATCGGTGATGATCCATAGTACACCAGTGATGGCCCATAGTACATCAGTGATGGTCCATAGTACATCAGTGATGATCCATAGTACATCAGTGATGATCCATAGTACACCAGTGATGGCCCATAGTACATCAGTGATGATCCATAGTACATCAGTGATGATCCACAGTACATCAGTGATGATCCACAGTACATCAGGGATGGTCCATAGTACATCAGTGATGATCCATAGTACACCAGTGATGATCCATAGTACACCAGTGATGGCCCATAGTACATCAGTGATGAACTATAGTACATCAGTGATGATCCACAGTACATCAGTGATGATCCACAGTACATCAGGGATGGTCCATAGTACACCAGTGATGATCCACAGTACATCAGTTATGATCCACAGTACATTAGTGATGATCCACAGTACATCAGTGATGATCCACAGTACATCAGTGATGATCCACAATACTTCAGTGATGATCCACAGTACATCAGGGATGGTCCACAGTACATCAGTGATGGTCCACAGTATATCAGTGATGATCCATAGTACATCAGTGATGGTCCATAGTACATCAGTGATGGTCCATAGTACACCAGTGATGATCCATAGTACACCAGTGATGGCCCATAGTACACCAGTGATGGCCCATAGTACATCAGTGATGATCCATAGTACATCAGTGATGATCCACAGTACATCAGTGATGATCCACAGTACATCAGGGATGGTCCATAGTACATCAGTGATGATCCATAGTACACCAGTGATGATCCATAGTACACCAGTGATGGCCCATAGTACATCAGTGATGAACTATAGTACATCAGAGATGATCCACAGTACATCAGGGATGGTCCATAGTACATCAGTCATGATCCATAGTACACCAGTGATGATCCATAGTACACCAGTGATGGCCCATAGTACATCAGTGATGAACTATAGTACATCAGTGATGATCCACAGTACATCAGTGATGATCCATAGTACATCAGTGATGATCCACAGTACATCAGGGATGGTCCATAGTACATCAGTGATGATCCATAGTACACCAGTGATGATCCATAGTACACCAGTGATGGCCCATAGTACATCAGTGATGAACTATAGTACATCAGTGATGATCCACAGTACATCAGTGATGATCCACAGTACATCAGGGATGGTCCATAGTACACCAGTGATGATCCACAGTACACCAGTGATGGTCCATAGTACATCAGTGATGATCTATAGTACATCAGTGATGATCTATAGTACATCAGTGATGATCCACTGTACATCAGTTATGATACACAGTACATCAGTGATGATCCACAGTACATCAGTGATGATCCACAATACTTCAGTGATGATCCACAGTACATCAGTGATGATCCACAGTACATCAGGGATGGTCCACAGTATATCAGTGATGATCCATAGTACATCAGTGATGGTCCATAGTACATCAGTGATGGTCCATAGTACACCAGTGATGATCCATAGTACACCAGTGATGGCCCATAGTACACCAGTGATGGCCCATAGTACATCAGTGATGATCCATAGTACATCAGTGATGATCCACAGTACATCAGTGATGATCCACAGTACATCAGGGATGGTCCATAGTACATCAGTGATGATCCATAGTACACCAGTGATGATCCATAGTACACCAGTGATGGCCCATAGTACATCAGTGATGAACTATAGTACATCAGTGATGATCCACAGTACATCAGGGATGGTCCATAGTACATCAGTGATGATCCATAGTACACCAGTGATGATCCATAGTACACCAGTGATGGCCCATAGTACATCAGTGATGAACTATAGTACATCAGTGATGATCCACAGTACATCAGTGATGACCCATAGTACATCAGTGATGATCCACAGTACATCAGTGATGATCCACAGTACATCAGGGATGGTCCATAGTACATCAGTGATGATCCATAGTACACCAGTGATGATCCATAGTACACCAGTGATGGTCCATAGTACATCAGTGATGATCTATAGTACATCAGTGATGGTCCATAGTACATCAGTGATGAGCTATAGTACATCAGTGATGATCCACAGTACATCAGTGATGATCCACAGTACATCAGGGATGGTCCACAGTACATCAGTGATGATCCATAGTACACCAGTGATGATCCATAGTACACCAGTGATGGCCCACAGTATATCAGTGATGAACTATAGTACATCAGTGATGATCCACAGTACATCAGTGATGATCCACAGTACATCAGGGATGGTCCATAGTACACCAGTGATGATCCACAGTACACCAGTGATGGTCCATAGTACATCAGTGATGATCTATAGTACATCAGTGATGATCTATAGTACATCAGTGATGATCCACAGTACATCAGTTATGATACACAGTACATCAGTGATGATCCACAGTACATCAGTGATGATCCACAATACTTCAGTGATGATCCACAGTACATCAGTGATGATCCACAGTACATCAGGGATGGTCCACAGTATATCAGTGATGATCCATAGTACATCAGTGATGGTCCATAGTACATCAGTGATGGTCCATAGTACACCAGTGATGATCCATAGTACACCAGTGATGGCCCATAGTACACCAGTGATGGCCCATAGTACATCAGTGATGATCCATAGTACATCAGTGATGATCCACAGTACATCAGTGATGATCCACAGTACATCAGGGATGGTCCATAGTACATCAGTGATGATCCATAGTACACCAGTGATGATCCATAGTACACCAGTGATGGCCCATAGTACATCAGTGATGAACTATAGTACATCAGTGATGATCCACAGTACATCAGGGATGGTCCATAGTACATCAGTGATGATCCATAGTACACCAGTGATGATCCATAGTACACCAGTGATGGCCCATAGTACATCAGTGATGAACTATAGTACATCAGTGATGATCCACAGTACATCAGTGATGACCCATAGTACATCAGTGATGATCCACAGTACATCAGTGATGATCCACAGTACATCAGGGATGGTCCATAGTACATCAGTGATGATCCATAGTACACCAGTGATGATCCATAGTACACCAGTGATGGTCCATAGTACATCAGTGATGATCTATAGTACATCAGTGATGGTCCATAGTACATCAGTGATGAGCTATAGTACATCAGTGATGATCCACAGTACATCAGTGATGATCCACAGTACATCAGGGATGGTCCATAGTACATCAGTGATGATCCATAGTACACCAGTGATGATCCATAGTACACCAGTGATGGCCCACAGTATATCAGTGATGAACTATAGTACATCAGTGATGATCCACAGTACATCAGTGATGATCCACAGTACATCAGGGATGGTCCATAGTACACCAGTGATGATCCACAGTACACCAGTGATGATCCATAGTACACCAGTGATGGTCCATAGTACATCAGTGATGATCTATAGTACATCAGTGATGGTCCATAGTACATCATTGATGATCTATAGTACATCAGTGATGATCTATAGTACATCAGTGATGATCCATAGTACATCAGTGATGATCCACAGTACATCAGTGATGGTCCACAGTACATCAGGGATGGTCCACAGTACATCGGTGATGATCCATAGTACACCAGTGATGGCCCATAGTACATCAGTGATGGTCCATAGTACATCAGTGATGATCCATAGTACATCAGTGATGATCCATAGTACACCAGTGATGGCCCATAGTACATCAGTGATGATCCATAGTACATCAGTGATGATCCACAGTACATCAGTGATGATCCACAGTACATCAGGGATGGTCCATAGTACATCAGTGATGATCCATAGTACACCAGTGATGATCCATAGTACACCAGTGATGGCCCATAGTACATCAGTGATGAACTATAGTACATCAGTGATGATCCACAGTACATCAGTGATGATCCACAGTACATCAGGGATGGTCCATAGTACACCAGTGATGATCCACAGTACACCAGTGATGGTCCATAGTACATCAGTGATGATCTATAGTACATCAGTGATGATCTATAGTACATCAGTGATGATCCACAGTACATCAGTTATGATACACAGTACATCAGTAATGATCCACAGTACATCAGTGATGATCCACAATACTTCAGTGATGATCCACAGTACATCAGTGATGATCCACAGTACATCAGGGATGGTCCACAGTATATCAGTGATGATCCATAGTACATCAGTGATGGTCCATAGTACATCAGTGATGGTCCATAGTACACCAGTGATGATCCATAGTACACCAGTGATGGCCCATAGTACACCAGTGATGGCCCATAGTACATCAGTGATGATCCATAGTACATCAGTGATGATCCACAGTACATCAGTGATGATCCACAGTACATCAGGGATGGTCCATAGTACATCAGTGATGATCCATAGTACACCAGTGATGATCCATAGTACACCAGTGATGGCCCATAGTACATCAGTGATGAACTATAGTACATCAGTGATGATCCACAGTACATCAGGGATGGTCCATAGTACATCAGTGATGATCCATAGTACACCAGTGATGATCCATAGTACACCAGTGATGGCCCATAGTACATCAGTGATGAACTATAGTACATCAGTGATGATCCACAGTACATCAGTGATGACCCATAGTACATCAGTGATGATCCACAGTACATCAGTGATGATCCACAGTACATCAGGGATGGTCCATAGTACATCAGTGATGATCCATAGTACACCAGTGATGATCCATAGTACACCAGTGATGGTCCATAGTACATCAGTGATGATCTATAGTACATCAGTGATGGTCCATAGTACATCAGTGATGAGCTATAGTACATCAGTGATGATCCACAGTACATCAGTGATGATCCACAGTACATCAGGGATGGTCCATAGTACATCAGTGATGATCCATAGTACACCAGTGATGATCCATAGTACACCAGTGATGGCCCACAGTATATCAGTGATGAACTATAGTACATCAGTGATGATCCACAGTACATCAGTGATGATCCACAGTACATCAGGGATGGTCCATAGTACACCAGTGATGATCCACAGTACACCAGTGATGATCCATAGTACACCAGTGATGGTCCATAGTACATCAGTGATGATCTATAGTACATCAGTGATGGTCCATAGTACATCAGTGATGATCTATAGTACATCAGTGATGATCTATAGTACATCAGTGATGATCCATAGTACATCAGTGATGATCCACAGTACATCAGTGATGGTCCACAGTACATCAGGGATGGTCCACAGTACATCGGTGATGATCCATAGTACACCAGTGATGGCCCATAGTACATCAGTGATGGTCCATAGTACATCAGTGATGATCCATAGTACATCAGTGATGATCCATAGTACACCAGTGATGGCCCATAGTACATCAGTGATGATCCATAGTACATCAGTGATGATCCACAGTACATCAATGATGATCCACAGTACATCAGGGATGGTCCATAGTACATCAGTGATGATCCATAGTACACCAGTGATGATCCATAGTACACCAGTGATGGCCCATAGTACATCAGTGATGAACTATAGTACATCAGTGATGATCCACAGTACATCAGTGATGATCCACAGTACATCACGGATGGTCCATAGTACACCAGTGATGATCCACAGTACATCAGTTATGATCCACAGTACATTAGTGATGATCCACAGTACATCAGTGATGATCCACAGTACATCAGTGATGATCCACAATACTTCAGTGATGATCCACAGTACATCAGGGATGGTCCACAGTACATCAGTGATGGTCCACAGTATATCAGTGATGATCCATAGTACATTAGTGATGGTCCATAGTACATCAGTGATGGTCCATAGTACACCAGTGATGATCCATAGTACATCAGTGATGGCCCATAGTACACCAGTGATGGCCCATAGTACATCAGTGATGATCCATAGTACATCAGTGATGATCCACAGTACATCAGTGATGATCCACAGTACATCAGGGATGGTCCATAGTACATCAGTGATGATCCATAGTACACCAGTGATGATCCATAGTACACCAGTGATGGCCCATAGTACATCAGTGATGAACTATAGTACATCAGAGATGATCCACAGTACATCAGGGATGGCCAATAGTACATCAGTCGTGATCCATAGTACACCAGTGATGATCCATAGTACACCAGTGATGGCCCATAGTACATCAGTGATGAACTATAGTACATCAGTGATGATCCACAGTACATCAGTGATGATCCATAGTACATCAGTGATGATCCACAGTACATCAGGGATGGTCCATAGTACATCAGTGATGATCCATAGTACACCAGTGATGATCCATAGTACACCAGTGATGGCCCATAGTACACCAGTGATGAACTAATGTACATCAGTGATGATCCACAGTACATCAGTGATGATCCACAGTACATCAAGGATGGTCCATAGTACACCAGTGATGATCCACAGTACACCAGTGATGGTCCATAGTACATCAGTGATGATCTATAGTACATCAGTGATGATCTATAGTACATCAGTGATGATCCACAGTACATCAGTTATGATACACAGTACATCAGTGATGATCCACAGTACATCAGTGATGATCCACAATACTTCAGTGATGATCCACAGTACATCAGTGATGATCCACAGTACATCAGGGATGGTCCACAGTATATCAGTGATGATCCATAGTACATCAGTGATGGTCCATAGTACATCAGTGATGGTCCATAGTACACCAGTGATGATCCATAGTACACCAGTGATGATCCATAGTACATCAGTGATGGTCCATAGTACATCAGTGATGGTCCATAGTACACCAGTGATGATCCATAGTACACCAGTGATGGCCCATAGTACACCAGTGATGGCCCATAGTACATCAGTGATGATCCATAGTACATCAGTGATGATCCACAGTACATCAGTGATGATCCACAGTACATCAGGGATGGTCCATAGTACATCAGTGATGATCCATAGTACACCAGTGATGATCCATAGTACACCAGTGATGGCCCATAGTACATCAGTGATGAACTATAGTACATCAGTGATGATCCACAGTACATCAGGGATGGTCCATAGTACATCAGTGATGATCCATAGTACACCAGTGATGATCCATAGTACACCAGTGATGGCCCATAGTACATCAGTGATGAACTATAGTACATCAGTGATGATCCACAGTACATCAGTGATGATCCATAGTACATCAGTGATGATCCACAGTACATCAGTGATGATCCACAGTACATCAGGGATGGTCCATAGTACATCAGTGATGATCCATAGTACACCAGTGATGATCCATAGTACACCAGTGATGGCCCATAGTACATCAGTGATGAACTATAGTACATCAGTGATGATCCACAGTACATCAGTGATGATCCACAGTACATCAGGGATGGTCCATAGTACACCAGTGATGATCCACAGTACACCAGTGATGATCCATAGTACACCAGTGATGGTCCATAGTACATCAGTGATGATCTATAGTACATCAGTGATGGTCCATAGTACATCAGTGATGAGCTATAGTACATCAGTGATGATCTATAGTACATCAGTGATGATCCATAGTACACCAGTGATGATCCATAGTACACCAGTGATGGCCCATAATACATCAGTGATGAACTATAGTACATCAGTGATGATCCACAGTACATCAGGGATGGTCCATAGTACATCAGTGATGATCCATAGTACATCAGTGATGATCCATAGTACACCAGTGATGGCCCATAGTACATCAGTGATGAACTATAGTACATCAGTGATGATCCACAGTACATCAGTGATGATCCATAGTACATCAGTGATGATCCACAGTACATCAGTGATGATCCACAGTACATCAGGGATGGTCCATAGTACATCAGTGATGATCCATAGTACACCAGTGATGATCCATAGTACACCAGTGATGGCCCATAGTACATCAGTGATGAACTATAGTACATCAGTGATGATCCACAGTACATCAGTGATGATCCACAGTACATCAGGGATGGTCCATAGTACACCAGTGATGATCCACAGTACACCAGTGATGGTCCATAGTACATCAGTGATGATCTATAGTACATCAGTGATGATCTATAGTACATCAGTGATGATCCACAGTACATCAGTTATGATACACAGTACATCAGTGATGATCCACAGTACATCAGTGATGATCCACAATACTTCAGTGATGATCCACAGTACATCAGTGATGATCCACAGTACATCAGGGATGGTCCACAGTATATCAGTGATGATCCATAGTACATCAGTGATGGTCCATAGTACATCAGTGATGGTCCATAGTACACCAGTGATGATCCATAGTACACCAGTGATGATCCATAGTACATCAGTGATGGTCCATAGTACATCAGTGATGGTCCATAGTACACCAGTGATGATCCATAGTACACCAGTGATGGCCCATAGTACACCAGTGATGGCCCATAGTACATCAGTGATGATCCATAGTACATCAGTGATGATCCTCAGTACATCAGTGATGATCCACAGTACATCAGGGATGGTCCATAGTACATCAGTGATGATCCATAGTACACCAGTGATGATCCATAGTACACCAGTGATGGCCCATAGTACATCAGTGATGAACTATAGTACATCAGTGATGATCCACAGTACATCAGGGATGGTCCATAGTACATCAGTGATGATCCATAGTACACCAGTGATGATCCATAGTACACCAGTGATGGCCCATAGTACATCAGTGATGAACTATAGTACATCAGTGATGATCCACAGTACATCAGTGATGATCCATAGTACATCAGTGATGATCCACAGTACATCAGTGATGATCCACAGTACATCAGGGATGGTCCATAGTACATCAGTGATGATCCATAGTACACCAGTGATGATCCATAGTACACCAGTGATGGCCCATAGTACATCAGTGATGAACTATAGTACATCAGTGATGATCCACAGTACATCAGTGATGATCCACAGTACATCAGGGATGGTCCATAGTACACCAGTGATGATCCACAGTACACCAGTGATGATCCATAGTACACCAGTGATGGTCCATAGTACATCAGTGATGATCTATAGTACATCAGTGATGGTCCATAGTACATCAGTGATGAGCCATAGTACATCAGTGATGATCTATAGTACATCAGTGATGATCCATAGTACACCAGTGATGATCCATAGTACACCAGTGATGGCCCATAATACATCAGTGATGAACTATAGTACATCAGTGATGATCCACAGTACATCAGGGATGGTCCATAGTACATCAGTGATGATCCATAGTACATCAGTGATGATCCATAGTACACCAGTGATGGCCCATAGTACATCAGTGATGAACTATAGTACATCAGTGATGATCCACAGTACATCAGTGATGATCCATAGTACATCAGTGATGATCCACAGTACATCAGTGATGATCCACAGTACATCAGGGATGGTCCATAGTACATCAGTGATGATCCATAGTACACCAGTGATGATCCATAGTACACCAGTGATGGCCCATAGTACATCAGTGATGAACTATAGTACATCAGTGATGATCCACAGTACATCAGTGATGATCCACAGTACATCAGGGATGGTCCATAGTACACCAGTGATGATCCACAGTACACCAGTGATGATCCATAGTACACCAGTGATGGTCCATAGTACATCAGTGATGATCTATAGTACATCAGTGATGGTCCATAGTACATCAGTGATGATCTATAGTACATCAGTGATGATCCATAGTACATCAGTGATGATCCACAGTACATCAGTGATGGTCCACAGTACATCAGGGATGGTCCACAGTACATCGGTGATGATCCATAGTACACCAGTGATGGCCCATAGTACATCAGTGATGGTCCATAGTACATCAGCGATGATCCATAGTAGATCAGTGATGATCCATAGTACACCAGTGATGGCCCATAGTACACCAGTGATGGCCCATAGTACATCAGTGATGATCCACAGTACATCAGTGATGATCCATAGTACATCAGTGATGATCCACAGTACATCAGTGATGATCCACAGTACATCAGGGATGGTCCATAGTACATCAGTGATGATCCATAGTACACCAGTGATGATCCATAGTACACCTGTGATGGCCCATAGTACATCAGTGATGAACTATAGTACATCAGTGATGATCCACAGTACATCAGTGATGATCCACAGTACATCAGGGATGGTCCATAGTACACCAGTGATGATCCACAGTACACCAGTGATGATCCATAGTACACCAGTGATGGTCCATAGTACATCAGTGATGATCTATAGTACATCAGTGATGGTAAATAGTACATCAGTGATGATCAATAGTACATCAGTGATGATCTATAGTACATCAGTGATGATCTATAGTACATCAGTGATGATCCACAGTACATCAGTTATGATACACAGTACATCAGTGATGATCCACAGTACATCAGTGATGATCCACAATACTTCAGTGATGATCCACAGTACATCAGTGATGATCCACAGTACATCAGGGATGGTCCACAGTATATCAGTGATGATCCATAGTACATCAGTGATGGTCCATAGTACATCAGTGATGGTCCATAGTACACCAGTGATGATCCATAGTACACCAGTGATGATCCATAGTACACCAGTGATGGCCCATAGTACACCAGTGATGGCCCATAGTACATCAGTGATGATCCACAGTACATCAGTGATGATCCACAGTACATCAGGGATGGTCCATAGTACATCAGTGATGATCCATAGTACACCAGTGATGATCCATAGTACACCAGTGATGGCCCATAGTACATCAGTGATGAACTATAGTACATCAGTGATGATCCACAGTACATCAGGGATGGTCCATAGTACATCAGGGATGGTCCATAGTACATCAGTGATGGTCCATAGTACACCAGTGATGATCCATAGTACACCAGTGATGATCCATAGTACACCAGTGATGGTCCATAGTACATCAGTGATGAACTATAGTACATCAGTGATGATCCACAGTACATCAGGGATGGTCCATAGTACATCAGTGATGATCCATAGTACACCAGTGATGATCCATAGTACACCAGTGATGGCCCATAGTACATCAGTGATGAACTATAGTACATCAGTGATGATCCACAGTACATCAGTGATGATCCATAGTACATCAGTGATGATCCACAGTACATCAGTGATGATCCACAGTACATCAGGGATGGTCCATAGTACATCAGTGATGAGCCATAGTACACCAGTGATGATCCATAGTACACCAGTGATGGCCCATAGTACATCAGTGATGAACTATAGTACATCAGTGATGATCCACAGTACATCAGTGATGATCCACAGTACATCAGGGATGGTCCATAGTACACCAGTGATGATCCACAGTACACCAGTGATGATCCATAGTACACCAGTGATGGTCCATAGTACATCAGTGATGATCTATAGTACATCAGTGATGGTCCATAGTACATCAGTGATGAGCTATAGTACATCAGTGATGATCTATAGTACATCAGTGATGAACTATAGTACATCAGTGATGATCCACAGTACATCAGTGATGATCCACAGTACATCAGGGATGGTCCATAGTACACCAGTGATGATCCACAGTACACCAGTGATGATCCATAGTACACCAGTGATGGTCCATAGTACATCAGTGATGATCTATAGTACATCAGTGATGGTCCATAGTACATCAGTGATGATCTATAGTACATCAGTGATGATCTATAGTACATCAGTGATGATCCACAGTACATCAGTGATGATACACAGTACATCAGTGATGATCCACAGTACATCAGTGATGATCCACAATACTTCAGTGATGATCCACAGTACATCAGTGATGATCCACAGTACATCAGGGATGGTCCACAGTATATCAGTGATGATCCATAGTACATCAGTGATGGTCCATAGTACATCAGTGATGGTCCATAGTACACCAGTGATGATCCATAGTACACCAGGGATGGCCCATAGTACACCAGTGATGGCCCATAGTACATCAGTGATGAACTATAGTACATCAGTGATGATCCACAGTACATCAGGGATGGTCCATAGTACATCAGTGATGATCCATAGTACACCAGTGATGATCCATAGTACACCAGTTATGGTCCATAGTACATCAGTGATGATCTATAGTACATCAGTGATGGTCCATAGTACATCAGTGATGAACTATAGTACATCAGTGATGATCCACAGTACATCAGGGATGGTCCATAGTACACCAGTGATGATCCATAGTACACCAGTGATGATCCATAGTACACCAGTGATGGCCCATAGTACACCAGTGATGGCCCATAGTACATCAGTGATGATCCACAGTACATCAGTGATGATCCACAGTACATCAGGGATGGTCCATAGTACATCAGTGATGATCCATAGTACACCAGTGATGATCCATAGTACACCAGTGATGGCCCATAGTACATCAGTGATGAACTATAGTACATCAGTGATGATCCACAGTACATCAGGGATGGTCCATAGTACATCAGGGATGGTCCATAGTACATCAGTGATGGTCCATAGTACACCAGTGATGATCCATAGTACACCAGTGATGATCCATAGTACACCAGTGATGGTCCATAGTACATCAGTGATGAACTATAGTACATCAGTGATGATCCACAGTACATCAGGGATGGTCCATAGTACATCAGTGATGATCCATAGTACACCAGTGATGATCCATAGTACACCAGTGATGGCCCATAGTACATCAGTGATGAACTATAGTACATCAGTGATGATCCACAGTACATCAGTGATGATCCATAGTACATCAGTGATGATCCACAGTACATCAGTGATGATCCACAGTACATCAGGGATGGTCCATAGTACATCAGTGATGAGCCATAGTACACCAGTGATGATCCATAGTACACCAGTGATGGCCCATAGTACATCAGTGATGAACTATAGTACATCAGTGATGATCCACAGTACATCAGTGATGATCCACAGTACATCAGGGATGGTCCATAGTACACCAGTGATGATCCACAGTACACCAGTGATGATCCATAGTACACCAGTGATGGTCCATAGTACATCAGTGATGATCTATAGTACATCAGTGATGGTCCATAGTACATCAGTGATGAGCTATAGTACATCAGTGATGATCTATAGTACATCAGTGATGAACTATAGTACATCAGTGATGATCCACAGTACATCAGTGATGATCCACAGTACATCAGGGATGGTCCATAGTACACCAGTGATGATCCACAGTACACCAGTGATGATCCATAGTACACCAGTGATGGTCCATAGTACATCAGTGATGATCTATAGTACATCAGTGATGGTCCATAGTACATCAGTGATGATCTATAGTACATCAGTGATGATCTATAGTACATCAGTGATGATCCACAGTACATCAGTGATGATACACAGTACATCAGTGATGATCCACAGTACATCAGTGATGATCCACAATACTTCAGTGATGATCCACAGTACATCAGTGATGATCCACAGTACATCAGGGATGGTCCACAGTATATCAGTGATGATCCATAGTACATCAGTGATGGTCCATAGTACATCAGTGATGGTCCATAGTACACCAGTGATGATCCATAGTACACCAGGGATGGCCCATAGTACACCAGTGATGGCCCATAGTACATCAGTGATGAACTATAGTACATCAGTGATGATCCACAGTACATCAGGGATGGTCCATAGTACATCAGTGATGATCCATAGTACACCAGTGATGATCCATAGTACACCAGTTATGGTCCATAGTACATCAGTGATGATCTATAGTACATCAGTGATGGTCCATAGTACATCAGTGATGAGCTATAGTACATCAGTGATGATCCACAGTACATCAGTGATGATCCACAGTACATCAGTGATGATCCATAGTACATCAGGGATGGTCCATAGTACATCAGGGATGGTCCATAGTACATCAGTGATGATCCATAGTACACCAGTGATGATCCATAGTACACCAGTGATGGCCCACAGTATATCAGTGATGAACTATAGTACATCAGTGATGATCCACAGTACATCAGTGATGATCCACAGTACATCAGGGATGGTCCATAGTACACCAGTGATGATCCACAGTACACCAGTGATAATCCATAGTACACCAGTGATGGTCCATAGTACATCAGTGATGATCTATAGTACATCAGTGATGGTCCATAGTACATCAGTGATGATCTATAGTACATCAGTGATGATCTATAGTACATCAGTGATGATCCATAGTACATCAGTGATGATCCACAGTACATCAGTGATGGTCCACAGTACATCAGGGATGTTCCACAGTACATCGGTGATGATCCATAGTACACCATTGATGGCCCATAGTACATCAGTGATGGTCCATAGTACATCAGTGATGATCCATAGTACATCAGTGATGATCCATAGTACACCAGTGATGGCCCATAGTACATCAGTGATGATCCATAGTACATCAGTGATGATCCACAGTACATCAGTGATGATCCACAGTACATCAGGGATGGTCCATAGTACATCAGTGATGATCCATAGTACACCAGTGATGATCCATAGTACACCAGTGATGGCCCATAGTACATCAGTGATGAACTATAGTACATCAGTGATGATCCACAGTACATCAGTGATGATCCACAGTACATCAGGGATGGTCCATAGTACACCAGTGATGATCCACAGTACATCAGTTATGATCCACAGTACATTAGTGATGATCCACAGTACATCAGTGATGATCCACAGTACATCAGTGATGATCCACAATACTTCAGTGATGATCCACAGTACATCAGGGATGGTCCACAGTACATCAGTGATAGACCACAGTATATCAGTGATGATCCATAGTACATCAGTGATGGTCCATAGTACATCCGTGATGGTCCATAGTACACCAGTGATGATCCATAGTACACCAGTGATGGCCCATAGTACACTAGTGATGGCCCATAGTACATCAGTGATGATCCATAGTACATCAGTGATGATCCACAGTACATCAGTGATGATCCACAGTACATCAGGGATGGTCCATAGTACATCAGTGATGATCCATAGTACACCAGTGATGATCCATAGTACACCAGTGATGGCCCATAGTACATCAGTGATGAACTATAGTACATCAGAGATGATCCACAGTACATCAGGGATGGTCCATAGTACATCAGTCATGATCCATAGTACACCAGTGATGATCCATAGTACACCAGTGATGGCCCATAGTACATCAGTGATGAACTATAGTACATCAGTGATGATCCACAGTACATCAGTGATGATCCATAGTACATCAGTGATGATCCACAGTACATCAGGGATGGTCCATAGTACATCAGTGATGATCCATAGTACACCAGTGATGATCCATAGTACACCAGTGATGGCCCATAGTACATCAGTGATGAACTATAGTACATCAGTGATGATCCACAGTACATCAGTGATGATCCACAGTACATCAGGGATGGTCCATAGTACACCAGTGATGATCCACAGTACACCAGTGATGGTCCATAGTACATCAGTGATGATCTATAGTACATCAGTGATGATCTATAGTACATCAGTGATGATCCACAGTACATCAGTTATGATACACAGTACATCAGTGATGATCCACAGTACATCAGTGATGATCCACAATACTTCAGTGATGATCCACAGTACATCAGTGATGATCCACAGTACATCAGGGATGGTCCACAGTATATCAGTGATGATCCATAGTACATCAGTGATGGTCCATAGTACACCAGTGATGATCCATAGTACACCAGTGATGGCCCATAGTACACCAGTGATGGCCCATAGTACATCAGTGATGATCCATAGTACATCAGTGATGATCCACAGTACATCAGTGATGATCCACAGTACATCAGGGATGGTCCATAGTACATCAGTGATGATCCATAGTACACCAGTGATGATCCATAGTACACCAGTGATGGCCCATAGTACATCAGTGATGAACTATAGTACATCAGTGATGATCCACAGTACATCAGGGATGGTCCATAGTACATCAGTGATGATCCATAGTACACCAGTGATGATCCATAGTACACCAGTGATGGCCCATAGTACATCAGTGATGAACTATAGTACATCAGTGATGATCCACAGTACATCAGTGATGACCCATAGTACATCAGTGATGATCCACAGTACATCAGTGATGATCCACAGTACATCAGGGATGGTCCATAGTACATCAGTGATGATCCATAGTACACCAGTGATGATCCATAGTACACCAGTGATGGCCCATAGTACATCAGTGATGAACTATAGTACATCAGTGATGATCCACAGTACATCAGTGATGATCCACAGTACATCAGGGATGGTCCATAGTACACCAGTGATGATCCACAGTACACCAGTGATGATCCATAGTACACCAGTGATGGTCCATAGTACATAAGTGTTGATCTATAGTACATCAGTGATGGTCCATAGTACATCAGTGATGAGCTATAGTACATCAGTGATGATCTATAGTACATCAGTGATGATCCATAGTACACCAGTGATGATCCATAGTACACCAGTGATGGCCCATAGTACATCAGTGATGAACTATAGTACATCAGTGATGATCCACAGTACATCAGGGATGGTCCATAGTACATCAGTGATGATCCATAGTACATCAGTGATGATCCATAGTACACCAGTGATGGCCCATAGTACATCAGTGATGAACTATAGTACATCAGTGATGATCCACAGTACATCAGTGATGATCCACAGTACATCAGTGATGATCCACAGTACATCAGTGATGATCCACAGTACATCAGGGATGGTCCATAGTACATCAGTGATGATCCATAGTACACCAGTGATGATCCATAGTACACCAGTGATGGCCAATAGTACATCAGTGATGAACTATAGTACATCAGTGATGATCCACAGTACATCAGTGATGATCCACAGTACATCAGGGATGGTCCATAGTACACCAGTGATGATCCACAGTACACCAGTGATGATCCATAGTACACCAGTGATGGTCCATAGTACATCAGTGATGATCTATAGTACATCAGTGATGGTCCATAGTACATCAGTGATGATCTATAGTACATCAGTGATGATCTATAGTACATCAGTGATGATCCATAGTACATCAGTGATGATCCACAGTACATCAGTGATGGTCCACAGTACATCAGGGATGGTCCACAGTACATCGGTGATGATCCATAGTACACCAGTGATGGCCCATAGTACATCAGTGATGGTCCATAGTACATCAGTGATGATCCATAGTAGATCAGTGATGATCCATAGTACACCAGTGATGGCCCATAGTACACCAGTGATGGCCCATAGTACATCAGTGATGATCCACAGTACATCAGTGATGATCCATAGTACATCAGTGATGATCCACAGTACATCAGTGATGATCCACAGTACATCAGGGATGGTCCATAGTACATCAGTGATGATCCATAGTACACCAGTGATGATCCATAGTACACCAGTGATGGCCCATAGTACATCAGTGATGAACTATAGTACATCAGTGATGATCCACAGTACATCAGTGATGATCCACAGTACATCAGGGATGGTCCATAGTACACCAGTGATGATCCACAGTACACCAGTGATGATCCATAGTACACCAGTGATGGTCCATAGTACATCAGTGATGATCTATAGTACATCAGTGATGGTCCATAGTACATCAGTGATGATCTATAGTACATCAGTGATGATCTATAGTACATCAGTGATGATCCACAGTACATCAGTTATGATACACAGTACATCAGTGATGATCCACAGTACATCAGTGATGATCCACAATACTTCAGTGATGATCCACAGTACATCAGTGATGATCCACAGTACATCAGGGATGGTCCACAGTATATCAGTGATGATCCATAGTACATCAGTGATGGTCCATAGTACATCAGTGATGGTCCATAGTACACCAGTGATGATCCATAGTACACCAGTGATGATCCATAGTACACCAGTGATGGCCCATAGTACACCAGTGATGGCCCATAGTACATCAGTGAGGATCCATAGTACATCAGTGATGATCCACAGTACATCAGTGATGATCCACAGTACATCAGGGATGGTCCATAGTACATCAGTGATGATCCATAGTACACCAGTGATGATCCATAGTACACCAGTGATGGCCCATAGTACATCAGTGATGAACTATAGTACATCAGTGATGATCCACAGTACAACAGGGATGGTCCATAGTACATCAGTGATGATCCATAGTACACCAGTGATGATCCATAGTACACCAGTGATGGCCCATAGTACATCAGTGATGAACTATAGTACATCAGTGATGATCCACAGTACAACAGTGATGATCCATAGTACATCAGTGATGATCCACAGTACATCAGTGATGATCCACAGTACATCAGGGATGGTCCATAGTACATCAGTGATGATCCATAGTACACCAGTGATGATCCATAGTACACCAGTGATGGCCCATAGTACATCAGTGATGAACTATAGTACATCAGTGATGATCCACAGTACATCAGTGATGATCCACAGTACATCAGGGATGGTCCATAGTACATCAGTGATGATCCATAGTACACCAGTGATGATCCATAGTACACCAGTGATGGCCCATAGTACATCAGTGATGAACTATAGTACATCAGTGATGATCCACAGTACATCAGTGATGATCCACAGTACATCAGGGATGGTCCATAGTACATCAGTGATGATCCACAGTACACCAGTGATGATCCATAGTACACCAGTGATGGTCCATAGTACATCAGTGATGATCTATAGTACATCAGTGATGGTCCATAGTACATCAGTGATGATCTATAGTACATCAGTGATGATCTATAGTACATCAGTGATGATCCATAGTACATCAGTGATGATCCACAGTACATCAGTGATGGTCCACAGAACATCAGGGATGGTCCACAGTACATCGGTGATGATCCATAGTACACCAGTGATGGCCCATAGTACATCAGTGATGGTCCATAGTACATCAGTGATGATCCATAGTAGATCAGTGATGATCCATAGTACACCAGTGATGGCCCATAGTACACCAGTGATGGCCCATAGTACATCAGTGATGATCCACAGTACATCAGTGATGATCCATAGTACATCAGTGATGATCCACAGTACATCAGTGATGATCCACAGTACATCAGGGATGGTCCATAGTACATCAGTGATGATCCATAGTACACCAGTGATGATCCATAGTACACCTGTGATGGCCCATAGTACATCAGTGATGAACTATAGTACATCAGTGATGATCCACAGTACATCAGTGATGATCCACAGTACATCAGGGATGGTCCATAGTACACCAGTGATGATCCACAGTACACCAGTGATGATCCATAGTACACCAGTGATGGTCCATAGTACATCAGTGATGATCTATAGTACATCAGTGATGGTCCATAGTACATCAGTGATGATCTATAGTACATCAGTGATGATCTATAGTACATCAGTGATGATCCATAGTACATCAGTGATGATCCACAGTACATCAGTGATGGTCCACAGAACATCAGGGATGGTCCACAGTACATCGGTGATGATCCATAGTACACCAGTGATGGCCCATAGTACATCAGTGATGGTCCATAGTACATCAGTGATGATCCATAGTAGATCAGTGATGATCCATAGTACACCAGTGATGGCCCATAGTACACCAGTGATGGCCCATAGTACATCAGTGATGATCCACAGTACATCAGTGATGATCCATAGTACATCAGTGATGATCCACAGTACATCAGTGATGATCCACAGTACATCAGGGATGGTCCATAGTACATCAGTGATGATCCATAGTACACCAGTGATGATCCATAGTACACCTGTGATGGCCCATAGTACATCAGTGATGAACTATAGTACATCAGTGATGATCCACAGTACATCAGTGATGATCCACAGTACATCAGGGATGGTCCATAGTACACCAGTGATGATCCACAGTACACCAGTGATGATCCATAGTACACCAGTGATGGTCCATAGTACATCAGTGATGATCTATAGTACATCAGTGATGGTAAATAGTACATCAGTGATGATCAATAGTACATCAGTGATGATCTATAGTACATCAGTGATGATCTATAGTACATCAGTGATGATCCACAGTATATCAGTTATGATACACAGTACATCAGTGATGATCCACAGTACATCAGTGATGATCCACAATACTTCAGTGATGATCCACAGTACATCAGTGATGATCCACAGTACATCAGGGATGGTCCACAGTATATCAGTGATGATCCATAGTACATCAGTGATGGTCCATAGTACATCAGTGATGGTCCATAGTACACCAGTGATGATCCATAGTACACCAGTGATGATCCATAGTACACCAGTGATGGCCCATAGTACACCAGTGATGGCCCATAGTACATCAGTGATGATCCACAGTACATCAGTGATGATCCACAGTACATCAGGGATGGTCCATAGTACATCAGTGATGATCCATAGTACACCAGTGATGATCCATAGTACACCAGTGATGGCCCATAGTACATCAGTGATGAACTATAGTACATCAGTGATGATCCACAGTACATCAGGGATGGTCCATAGTACATCAGGGATGGTCCATAGTACATCAGTGATGGTCCATAGTACACCAGTGATGATCCATAGTACACCAGTGATGATCCATAGTACACCAGTGATGGTCCATAGTACATCAGTGATGAACTATAGTACATCAGTGATGATCCACAGTACATCAGGGATGGTCCATAGTACATCAGTGATGATCCATAGTACACCAGTGATGATCCATAGTACACCAGTGATGGCCCATAGTACATCAGTGATGAACTATAGTACATCAGTGATGATCCACAGTACATCAGTGATGATCCATAGTACATCAGTGATGATCCACAGTACATCAGTGATGATCCACAGTACATCAGGGATGGTCCATAGTACATCAGTGATGAGCCATAGTACACCAGTGATGATCCATAGTACACCAGTGATGGCCCATAGTACATCAGTGATGAACTATAGTACATCAGTGATGATCCACAGTACATCAGTGATGATCCACAGTACATCAGGGATGGTCCATAGTACACCAGTGATGATCCACAGTACACCAGTGATGATCCATAGTACACCAGTGATGGTCCATAGTACATCAGTGATGATCTATAGTACATCAGTGATGGTCCATAGTACATCAGTGATGAGCTATAGTACATCAGTGATGATCTATAGTACATCAGTGATGAACTATAGTACATCAGTGATGATCCACAGTACATCAGTGATGATCCACAGTACATCAGGGATGGTCCATAGTACACCAGTGATGATCCACAGTACACCAGTGATGATCCATAGTACACCAGTGATGGTCCATAGTACATCAGTGATGATCTATAGTACATCAGTGATGGTCCATAGTACATCAGTGATGATCTATAGTACATCAGTGATGATCTATAGTACATCAGTGATGATCCACAGTACATCAGTGATGATACACAGTACATCAGTGATGATCCACAGTACATCAGTGATGATCCACAATACTTCAGTGATGATCCACAGTACATCAGTGATGATCCACAGTACATCAGGGATGGTCCACAGTATATCAGTGATGATCCATAGTACATCAGTGATGGTCCATAGTACATCAGTGATGGTCCATAGTACACCAGTGATGATCCATAGTACACCAGGGATGGCCCATAGTACACCAGTGATGGCCCATAGTACATCAGTGATGAACTATAGTACATCAGTGATGATCCACAGTACATCAGGGATGGTCCATAGTACATCAGTGATGATCCATAGTACACCAGTGATGATCCATAGTACACCAGTGATGGTCCATAGTACATCAGTGATGATCTATAGTACATCAGTGATGGTCCATAGTACATCAGTGATGAGCTATAGTACATCAGTGATGATCCACAGTACATCAGTGATGATCCACAGTACATCAGTGATGATCCATAGTACATCAGGGATGGTCCATAGTACATCAGGGATGGTCCATAGTACATCAGTGATGATCCATAGTACACCAGTGATGATCCATAGTACACCAGTGATGGCCCACAGTATATCAGTGATGAACTATAGTACATCAGTGATGATCCACAGTACATCAGTGATGATCCACAGTACATCAGGGATGGTCCATAGTACACCAGTGATGATCCACAGTACACCAGTGATAATCCATAGTACACCAGTGATGGTCCATAGTACATCAGTGATGATCTATAGTACATCAGTGATGGTCCATAGTACATCAGTGATGATCTATAGTACATCAGTGATGATCTATAGTACATCAGTGATGATCCATAGTACATCAGTGATGATCCACAGTACATCAGTGATGGTCCACAGTACATCAGGGATGTTCCACAGTACATCGGTGATGATCCATAGTACACCATTGATGGCCCATAGTACATCAGTGATGGTCCATAGTACATCAGTGATGATCCATAGTACATCAGTGATGATCCATAGTACACCAGTGATGGCCCATAGTACATCAGTGATGATCCATAGTACATCAGTGATGATCCACAGTACATCAGTGATGATCCACAGTACATCAGGGATGGTCCATAGTACATCAGTGATGATCCATAGTACACCAGTGATGATCCATAGTACACCAGTGATGGCCCATAGTACATCAGTGATGAACTATAGTACATCAGTGATGATCCACAGTACATCAGTGATGATCCACAGTACATCAGGGATGGTCCATAGTACACCAGTGATGATCCACAGTACATCAGTTATGATCCACAGTACATTAGTGATGATCCACAGTACATCAGTGATGATCCACAGTACATCAGTGATGATCCACAATACTTCAGTGATGATCCACAGTACATCAGGGATGGTCCACAGTACATCAGTGATGGTCCACAGTATATCAGTGATGATCCATAGTACATCAGTGATGGTCCATAGTACATCCGTGATGGTCCATAGTACACCAGTGATGATCCATAGTACACCAGTGATGGCCCATAGTACACCAGTGATGGCCCATAGTACATCAGTGATGATCCATAGTACATCAGTGATGATCCACAGTACATCAGTGATGATCCACAGTACATCAGGGATGGTCCATAGTACATCAGTGATGATCCATAGTACACCAGTGATGATCCATAGTACACCAGTGATGATCCACAGTACATCAGTGATGATCCACAGTACATCAGGGATGGTCCATAGTACACCAGTGATGATCCACAGTACACCAGTGATGATCCATAGTACACCAGTGATGGTCCATAGTACATAAGTGTTGATCTATAGTACATCAGTGATGGTCCATAGTACATCAGTGATGAGCTATAGTACATCAGTGATGATCTATAGTACATCAGTGATGATCCATAGTACACCAGTGATGATCCATAGTACACCAGTGATGGCCCATAGTACATCAGTGATGAACTATAGTACATCAGTGATGATCCACAGTACATCAGGGATGGTCCATAGTACATCAGTGATGATCCATAGTACATCAGTGATGATCCATAGTACACCAGTGATGGCCCATAGTACATCAGTGATGAACTATAGTACATCAGTGATGATCCACAGTACATCAGTGATGATCCATAGTACATCAGTGATGATCCACAGTACATCAGTGATGATCCACAGTACATCAGGGATGGTCCATAGTACATCAGTGATGATCCATAGTACACCAGTGATGATCCATAGTACACCAGTGATGGCCAATAGTACATCAGTGATGAACTATAGTACATCAGTGATGATCCACAGTACATCAGTGATGATCCACAGTACATCAGGGATGGTCCAT